>CANSZD010003039.1:0-140230 GCA_947648045.1 Beta corolliflora | reverse complement strand
CTTGATGTTAATGAAATTAGGGTTTGTAGATTGAGGTTTCAAGATTATGAGTTCGTTTGGGATGATTTGGGTGAACTCCATTTACTCACTAAAGAAATGAACCCACTATTATGAATCATTCTGACGAACATATATGATTAATCATGCATATTTGAACTATATGTATTCCTAATTTAGATGGAATTGTTAAAAAGTACCAAGTTTCGGGTTTATTTTTGTCGCTTTTAAAATATTTGAGCTATTTCACTTCCCTGAGCTAACTAGATCTTACATATCTGGAACAAAACTAACACATGAAACTGTTTTAATATTTTTTTTTTACATGAAGTGTTAATGAAATATGGAGTGCGATAGATTAAAGTTTAAGTTTCAGGTTCGTTTTCTTAGGGGCGATTTTGGTGAAAAGCTCTCTCACCTTCCCAAGCCTAAAATGAACTTACTCTTATTCTGCATGACTCAGAGCTAAACGAAACATATATCACTTGTCTATATATTGACCATATATATCAGAATTTAGATGAAATTGAGTGAAAGAATTTAGTTTTGGGTTCATTTTAATGATTTTATAGATTGACTATTACAATTCTGAAAATAGCTTGAGTCTGTTTTTTTTTTTTTTTTATAATAGAAAAATAACTTACAAACCACTTAATTTATTCATCTTGTGAGGAGTTTTAATGTGAAATTTGAGTTCTGTTGATTTGGGATTCAGGTTTTGAAAGTTGATTTTGAGATTTTTGTTTGGTGAACACTCCGACTCTCCCACCCAAGGAAATGGACTTAATTTTGTACCAGTCCAACTAAGCCAGATCATATATCCCCCCTTCATTACCTTCATGTGAAGACCACTCTGTATCTCAATTTTTGAAGAATTTGGTCAAAGTACCAAGTTTTGGACTCATTTAGTTGATTTTTGTGGTTTGGAAGCTATTTTAATTCCCAAAAGTAACTAGATCTTACATATGGGAGAAAAATTAACCACATATACTTATTTCCGCTATGCTTGAAGTGTTAATGAAATTACGGCGCGATAGATTAAAGGTTCAAGTTTTGGGTTGGATTTGGGATTTTTGGTCAGGTGAAAACTCACTTTCTCACCCAAATGAACTTACTGTGCCAACTCGACTCAACGAGAAACATATATCACTTAATCCATACATATTTGAACTATATATATGTGATTTTATATGAGATTTAGTTAATTAACCCAGGTTTGGGTTCATTTTGTGTATTTTGTTGAATTTGAGGCTATTTTTACTTCTACAGTGCTTCAACTGATTTTCATCACGGAGAAAAGGGTGCCTTTTGCCACCTCACCTTGCCTTCCTGCATGCTTGAAGTGTTTAATGTTTGGAAATTTGATCTGAAAAGATTGAAATTTCATGTGTTTTGGGTTGATTTCAAGGTGGGGAGTTTCTTTGAAAAATCCACTTTCTCCCCAAAATGGGCTGCACTTATTGCAGCTCCGACTAAGCGAACCATATATCACTGAATATATACATATTTGAACTACTTTATATGTCTCCTTCAATTTAGAATTGGAAATGGTGAGAAGTACCCAGTTTGGGGTTAGTTTGGTCGATTTTTGGGAATTGAGCTATTTAACTGTCCCAAAAAACTAACTAGGTCTTCAAATATCGGAGCAAAACCTAACAGCACCACCCACTTTGCTTTATGTATACTTGAAGTGTTAATGTGAAATTTAGGTGCGATAGAATAGAAGTTCAAGTTTGGGTTCGTTTGAGGTCGATTTTGGGGAGAAACTCCACTTTTTCACCCAAAAATGAACTCCCCAATTGCCAACTCCAACAAACGAAACATATATCACTTAATCGATACATATTTGAACTATATATGTCTAATTTAGATGGAATTGGTCAAAGTACCAAGTTTCGGGTTCATTTGTCGATTTTTGGGAATTTGGGCTATTTTGCTTCCCAAAACTAACTAGATCTTACATATAGGAGCAAAACTAACACACACCACTTGATTTATGCATACTTGAAGTGTTAATGTGAAATTTAGGTGCAACCAGATTATAAGTTTAAGGTTTTGGGTTTCGTTTAAGAGTCGATTACGGTGAAAACTCCACTTTTTGCACCCAAAATGGACTTACTATTGCAACTCCACTTGAACAAAAAATATATCACTTAATCTATACATATTTGAACTATATATGTCTTATTTAGATGGAATTGGTCAAAGTGCGAGTTTCGGGTTCATTTTGTCGATTTTGGGAATTTGAGCTATTGTACCTCCCAAAACTAACTAGATCTTACATATATATAGGAGGAAAACTAACACACACCACTTGCTTAATGCATACTTGAGGTGTTAATGTGAAATTTAGGTGTGATAGAATAGAAGTTCAAGTTTGGGTTCGTTTCAGGGTCGATTTTGGTGAAAACTCCACTTTTTCACCCAAAATGAACTTACTGTGCAACCCCAACTAAACCAAACATATATCACTTAATCTATACATATTTGAACTATATATGTCTAATTTAGATGGAATTGGTCAAAGTACCAAGTTTCGGGTTCATTTTGTCGATTTTTTGGGAATTTGGGCTATTGTACTTCCCAAACTAACTAGATCTTACATATATATAGGAGGAAAACTAACACACACCACTTGCTTAATGCATACTTGAAGTGTTAATGTGAAATTTAGGTGCGATAGAATAGAAGTTCAAGTTTGGGTTCGTTTCAGGTCGATTTTGGTGAAAACTCCTTTCTCACCCAAGAAATGAACTTACTATTGCAACCCAACTAAACCACACATATATCACTTAATCTATACATATTTGAACTATATATGTCTAATTTCGATGGAATTGGTCAAAGTACCAAGTTTCGGGTTCATTTTGTCGATTTTTTTGGGAATTTGAGCTATTTTACTTCCCAAACTAACTAGATCTTACATATATATAGGAGCAAAACTAACACACACCACTCTGCTTTATGCATACTTGAAGTGTTAATGTGAAATTTAGGTGCAATAGATTATAAGTTTAAGTTTTTGGGTTCGTTTCGGGGGTCGATTTTGGTGAAAACTCCACTTTCTCACCCAAAAATGAACTTACTATTGCAACTCCAACTAAACCGAAACATATATCACTTACTCTATACATATTTGAACTATATATGTCTAATTTTGATTGAATTGGTCAAAGTACCAAGTTTCGGGTTCATTTTGTCGATTTTTGGGAATTTCGAGCTATTTTACTTCCCAAAACTAACTAGATCTTACATATAGGAGCAAAACTAACACACACCAATTGCTTTATGCATACTTGAAGTGTTAATGTGAAATTTAGGTGCAATCGATTAGAAGTTCAAGTTTTGGGTTCGTTTCGGGGCTGATTACGGTGAAAACTCCCCTTTTTCCACCCAAAATGAACTTACTATTGCAACTCCAACTAAACCAAACATATATCACTTAATCTATACATATTTGAACTATATATGTCTAATTTAGATGGAATTGGTCAAAGTACCAAGTTTCGGGTTCATTTTGTCGATTTTTGGGAATTTGAGCTATTTTACTTCCCAAAACTAACTAGATCTTACATATAGGAGCAAAACTAACACACACCAATTGCTTTATGCATACTTGAAGTGTTAATGTGAAATTTAGGTGCAATAGATTAGAAGTTCAAGTTTTGGGTTCGTTTGAGGTCGATTCGGGTGAAAACTCCACTTTTTCACCCAAAATGAACTTACTATTGCAACTCCAACTAAACAAAAAATATATCACTTAATCTATACATATTTGAACTATATATGTCTTATTTAGATGGAATTGGTCAAAGTACCAAGTTTCGGGTTCATTTTGTCAATTTTTGGGAATTCGAGCTATTTTACTTCCCAAAACTAACTAGATCATACATATAGGAGCAAAACTAACACACACCACTTGCTTAATGCATACTTGAAGTGTTAATGTGAAATTTAGGTGCAATAGAATAGAAGTTCAAGTTCGGGTTCGTTTAAGGTCGATTTTGGTGAAAACTCCACTTTTTCACCCAAAATGAACTTACTCTTGCAACCCCAACTAAACCAAACATATATCACTTAATCTATACACATTTGAACTATATATGTCTAATTTAGAAGGAATTGGTCAAAGTACCAAGTTTCCGGGTTCATTTTGTCGATTTTTGGGAATTTGAGCTATTTTACTTCCCAAAACTAACTTGGATCTTACATATAGGAGCAAAACTAACACACACCACTTACTTTATGCATACTTGAAGTGTTAATATGAAATTTAGGTGCAATAGATTATCGGTTCAAGTTTTGGGGTTCGTTTCGGGGTCGATTTTGGTGAAAACTCCATTTTGTCACCCAAAATGAACTTACTATTGCAACTCTAGCTAAACCAAACATATATCACTTAATCTATACATATTTGAACTATATATGTCAAATTTAGATGAAATTGGTCAAAGTACCAAGTTTTTGACTCATTTTGTTGATTTTTGTGAATTTGAGCTATTTTACTTCCCAAAACTAACTAGATCTTACATATAGGAGCAAAACTAACACACACCACTTACTTTATGCATACTTGAAGTGTTAATGTGAAATTTAGGTGCAATATATTAAAAGTTCAAGTTCCCGGGTTCGTTTCGGGGTCGATTTTGGTGAAAACTCCACTTTCTCACCCAAAATGAACTTACTATTGCAACTCCAACTAAACCAAACATATATCACTTAAGCTATACATATTTAAACAATATATGTCTAATTTATGTGGAATTGGTCAAAGTACCAAGTTTCGTGTTCATTTTGTCAATTTTTGGGAATTTGAGCTATTTTACTTCCTAAAAACTAACTAGATCTTACCTATAGGAGCAAAACTAACACACACCACTCTGCTTTATGCATACTTGAAGTGTTAATGTGAAATTTAGGTGCAATAGATTAGAAGTTCAAGTTTTGGGTTCGTTTCGGCCGATTTTGGTGAATTTGATCTATTTTACTTCCCAAAACTAATTAGATCTTACATATAGGAGCAAAACTAACACACACCACTTACTTTATGCAGACTTGAAGTGCTAATGTGAAATTTAGGTGCAATAGATTAAAAGTTCAAGTTTTTGGTTCGTTTCGGGGTCGATTTTGGTGAAAACTCCACTTTCTCACCCAAAATGAGCTTACTATTGCAACTCGAACTAAAAAAACATATATCACTTAATCTATTCATATTTGAACTATATATTTCAAATTTAGATGGAATTGGTGAAAGTACCAAGTTTCGGGATCATTTTTGTCGATTTTTGTGAATTTGAGCAATTTATTTCCCAAAACTAACTAGATATTAGATATATGAAAAAACTAACACACACCACTTACTTTATGCATACTTGAAGTGTTAATGTGAAATTTAGGTGCAATAAATGAGAAGTTCAAGTTTTGGTTCGCTCGGGATCGATTTTGGTGAAAAATTCACTTTCTCACCCAAAATGAACTTACTATTACAACTCCAACTAAACTAAACATATATCACTTAATCTATACATATTTGAACTATATATGTCAAATTTAGATGGAATTGGCGAAAGTTCCAAGTTTCGGGTTCATTTTGTCGATTTTTGTGAATTTGAGCTATTTTACTTCCCAAAACTAACTAGATCTTACAAATAGGAGCAAAACTAACACACCCCACTTACTTTATGCATATTTGAAGTTTTAATGTGAAATTTAGGAGCAATAGATTAGAAGTTCAAGTTTTGGGTTCGTTTAGGGGTCGATTTTGGTGAAAAATCCACTTTCTCACCCAAAATGAACTGACTATTACAACTCTAACTAAACCAAACATATATCACTTAATCTATACATATTTAAACTATATATGTCAAATTTAGATGAAATTGGTAAAAGTACCAAGTTTCGGGTTCATTTTGTGGATTTTTGTGAATTTGAGTTATTTTAATTCCAAAAACTAACTAGATCTTACATTTAGGAGAAAAACTAACACACCCCACTTACTTTATGCAGACTTGAAGTGCTGATGTGAAATTTAGGTGCAATAGATTAGAAGTTCAAGTATTTGGTTCGTTTAGGTCGATTTTGGTGAAAACAAGACACTTGCTCACCCAAAATGAACTTACTATTGCAACTCCAACTAAACCAAACCAAACATATATCACTTAATCTATACATATTTGAACTATATATGTCAAATTTAGATGAAATTGGTGAAAGTACCAAGTTTCGGGTTTATTTTGTCGATTTTTATAAATTTGAGCTATTTTACTTCCCAAAACTAACTAGATCTTACATATTGGAGAAAAACTAACACACACAACTTACTTTCTGCATACTTGAAGTTTTAATGTGAAATTTAGGAGCAATAGATTAGAAGATCAAGTTTTGGGATAGTTTCGGGGTCAATTTTGGTGAAAAATCCACTTTCTCACCTAAAATAAAATTTCACATAGTTGATCTGCTCCTGCAGTTCATCAAATTTCAAGTTGATGTGCCATAAAAGTCGTGGCCTCAATTGTGTTTCACCAAAAAACATGATTAATTAATACTGCAAGATACAGTGTTGGACATAATTACATAACACAAACACAGAGCTGTTTTGCTATTTAGCAAGCTCTATTGATTCAAATCTTTACCAAGAGAAATGTTTAGTAAACATCTTGTATAAACAATGATAATAATGACTAATGGAAGGGGGAAACACATGGAATTTCAGCTTCTCTTCCTGCATTACTCTAAAACAGTTATGACCAGAGTTAGAGCATTATACATAGAGTGTTGGAGAATGAAGAAGCTGCCAGATGACATATAGGAAGATTGAAGTCTTTGCGTATACTTATGATGGAAGATACTGTTGTCAAACAGTTATGACCAGATGACATAGGAACATGATAATTCTGCTCTTTTATGGGATTCATCGTAATCATTTTCTCTTCTATAATCCCCAAAATTTTCTATTGGATAGATTTGTAAGTTTAAGGTTTACGTTATACTATAGTATATGCTTTGGATGCTTTTGGGTTTAAATTGTTAGTGCTATATATATTAAAATGTAAAATTATGAACAAAGAGGATAATTTTGTTATCAAATATTATGGACAATGCAAGATTACTTTAGAATATGAGCCACATTATATAGTTCTCGATTTGACGAACTCTAAACTTTTATATTATCATTACTGATTATATTTTTTGTCTTTCTTTTCTCCTTTTGAAGGTACTCGAAAATAATGAAGGTGCATCTGATCAAGAACGGATGGCTTCAAAGTAGCTACCAAACCAAACATATATCACTTAATCTATACATATTTGAACTATATATGTCAAAATTTGATGAAATTGGAGAAAGTGCCAAGTTTCGGGTTCATTTTGTCGATTTTTGTGAATTTGGGCTATTTTACTTCCCAAAACTAACTAGATCTTACATATTGAAGAAAAACTAACACAAACACTTACTTTATGCATACTTGAAGTTTTAATGTGAAATTTAGGAGCAATAGATTAGAAGTTCAAGTTTTGGGTTCGTTTCGGGGTCGATTTTGGTGAAAAATCCACTTTCTCACCCATAATGAACTTACTATTACAACTCCAACTAAACCAAACATATATCAATTACTCTTGTAACGGCCCGATTCCCCGAGCCGCTAGCTTAACTCGCTTAGTAATCACAAATCTCAATTGGCACCAAAATAATAATAATCACTTATGAATTAGATAACACTCGTAGCGGAAACAACCCGAAATATACGATCCTCGGACCCGTGGGTTATGGGCCCACAAAAAATATCCTTTATATAAGACTTCAATTACATAGTCATTCAATCTCAATTTCCATGGCAAAAGAATAATCTATATTGTAAGTAATTCTAAATAAACTCCTCATATACAAACTTAAATCTCGAATTTAACCCACAATACACAATTCGAATAATAACTTTGCTCTCAACTCGCTCGCTTCCAACACAATCCCGCAACAAAGTTTGACTCGCCACCCACCAAGTGACAGCCACGAATTGACAACACTATCGAAAAGCCGAGTACACACTGTGTAATAGAAAATACAAGTTTAGGTGTATTTTGAAAACTAATTGATAACACATCATCATAATAGCAAGTAGTCATAATCACTTCAATTACTTAGAGATGTCATAAGATCAATCTTTTGATATGACCGCGAGCGTAGCAAACCCGCTGAGGGTCGTCACCCCACCTTTTCTTTGTTCGTCGCTAAGACTTAACCGGACATGTCCCACTTCCGCCGGATTTCCCCCTCCCGGTTGGGTAACGGTTAGGGAATACCCGCCCCTAACCCGGGTGTATGCTCACGCCTCGCTTCCGTGATTAAAACCAATACATTTAGTGTTTCATTACCATACAATTCCATATACTTAACAAATTCCATTTAAAAGCATAAATATGGCAATTTAGTGATTGAGCCTAGCTTAGGCTAAGTAAAACATCTCAAGTGAACCATAGCATGCCAAATCCACGTCAGATACTCAAAGAACACATACTAATATGCATATCAGAAGAGATTTCATTTCATATTCATGCTTCATAATAGAAAGAAACAATCATCTAACCATAGGTAGGAAAATCTCTAGGTTACAATCCAAACTAAGTGTGTACCTTCACTTAGGGCCGCTTAATGTAACTCAAACTCCTTATTCCAAGTGGTTTATCCTTCCTACAACTTCCCCTGAATATGTAAAGTGCTAGGGATTAGTTTACACATGTTTTAGAACATAAATAACCAAGCTAAGTACAAGAGAGATGTAAAGTCGTACTTACAATGAATCTATTTTATGTTCCTATGGAGTTTTCTACAACTTCCCAAAGCTTAAAAACTCTACCAAAAGCTTGAAGCACTAGGTAATTATGTCTAGAAGAGTTGTATGTAAAGAGAAGTAGGTGTTGAAGAACAAGAATTAGGAGAAAAGGACTAAAAACCATGACACCCTTTTATAGGGCCTCGTTCCGCGGTACCTATGGGGGAGGGAAACATCTTCTGGGTGAGGTCGGTTCCTTGGAGTTTCTAGGTGATTCTTGTTGGAGGTGTTAGCTTGAGGGGTTGTCTTTCATGCATGCAAAGATCTTTAAGAGATCGACACTCAAGCAGCTACTAAGAAGCATTCTTTGAGGATTGGTACGAACTGATATTTTAGCTGGCCAGAATTTACTAAGTAAGGAATTTACCATATTAAGCCACGTATATTTTGGGAACAAATGACCATTTTAACCTTACAATATCCCAAACATAACATATGTCAAGTTTGATTAGGTTCCGATCTCGGATTCAACCCAAAAAGGCTCTTTTAACTAGAGGTTCATTGTTACCCGATAAAATGGTCTCTATGCAATTTTCATAATCTTAAGGAATAAGGCTCTCAAAGGCTTTTTAGTTGATCTATTGGTTCTCAAGGCTTTATTAACCACTAAGAATGATAGTGCTTATCCTCTTTGACCTTTCTTAAACATTAAGAATGATAGTGCTTATCCACAAGCTTTCTTAACCACTAAGAATGTTAGAGCTTATCCACTTGCTTTCTTAACCACTAAGAATGTTAGAGCTTATCCACTTGCTTTCTTAACCACTAAGAATGTTAGAGCTTATCCACTTGCTTTCTTAACCACTAAGAATGTTAGAGCTTATCCACTTGCTTTCTTAACCACTAAGAATGTTAGAGCTTATCCACTTGCTTTCTTAACCACTAAGAATGTTAGTTTTTATCCACTTTTGTCCTAGTATGATGTTGGAGAGAATTCTAACTACTTAAAGGACCAAAGCCCGATGAAGACTTAATATAGCTAACAAACTAATTGAACTCGTTTTAAAATTCAGTTATTTACACTCTACCACCCCTTAAAATAAGTTTCGTCCTCGAAACTTCAAAACATAAACTCATAGATCAACCTTAAGTATCCATATATCAAGCACTACATCCTCCGATAGTCCTTATTAAATTTCCATGAAAAAAGTTCCCAATATTCCCAACAAATAGATTTCAAATATCCTCAAATTACAATACTTGAAATCCATACTCTTATTCCCAAACTTTTACACAAATCTAGACTCTTATTCTTATTCTAGTGCTCGAACTTGAACTCTAATTATCCAAGTAACGACACACATTCCCAACGATCTTTTTACCCCCGCTATGTGGCTAACTCAAAGACACGGTCGCGGGGTTGCTCGATACCATTTATAATGCCCGATTCCCGAGCTGCTAGCTTAACTCGCTTAGTAATCACAAATCTCAATTGGCACCAAAATAATAATAATCACTTATGAATTAGATAACACTCGTAGCGGAACCACCCGAAATATACGATCCTGGACCTGTGGGTTATGGGCCCACAAAACAATATCCTTTATATAAGACTTCAATTACATAGTCATTCAATCTCAATTTCCATGGCAAAAGAATAATCTATATTGTAAGTAATTCTAAATAAACTCCTCTATATACAAACTTAAATCTCAGAATTTAACCCACAATACACAATTCGAATAATAACTTTGCTCTCAACTCGCTTCTGGCTTCCAACACAATCCTGCAACAAAGTTTGACTCTGCCACCCACCAAGTGACAGGCCACAGAAATGACAACACTATCAGCAAAGCTGAGTACACACTGTGTAATAGAAAATACAAGTTTAGGTGTATTTTGAAAACTAATTGATAACACATCATCATAATAGCAAGTAGTCATAATCACTTCTATTACTTAGAGATGTCATAAGATCAATCTTTTGATATGACCGCGAGCGTAGCAAACCCGTTGGAGGGTCGTCACCCCACCTTTTACCGTTCGCCTTGCAAGACTTAACCCGGACATGTCCCACTTCCGCCGATTTCCCCCTCCCGGTTGGGTAACAAGTTAGGGAATACCCGCCCTAACCCGGTGTATGCTCACGCCTCGCTTCCGTGATTAAAACCAATACATTTAGTGTTTCATTACCATACAATTCCATATACTTAACAAATTCCATTTAAAAGCATAAATATGGCAATTTAGTGATTGAGCCTAGCTTAGGCTAAGTAAAACATCTCAAGTGAACCATAGCATGCCAAATCCACGTCAGATACTCAAAGAACACATACTAATATGCATATCAGAAGAGATTTCATTTCATATTCATGCTTCATAATAGAAAGAAACAATCATCTAACCATAGGTAGGAAAATCTCTAGGTTACAATCCAAACTAAGTGTGTACCTTCACTTAGGCTGCTTAATGTAACTCAAACTCCTTATTCCAAGTGGTTTATCCTTCCTACAACTTCCCCGAATATGTAAAGTGCTAGGGATTAGTTTACACATGTTTTAGAACATAAATAACCAAGCTAAGTACAAGAGAGATGCAAAGCCGTACTTACAAAGAATCTATTTTATGTTCCTATGGAGTTTTCTACAACTTCCCAAAGCTTAAAAACTCTACCAAAAGCTTAAAGCACTAGGTAATTATGTTTAGAAGAGTTGTATGTAAAGAGAAGTAGGTGTTGAAGAACAAGAATTAGGAGAAAAGGACGAAAAACCATGACACCCTTTTATGGGGCCTCGTTTCCGCGGTACCCATGGGGGAGGGAAACTTCTTCCTGGGTGAGGTCGGTTCCTTGGAGTTTCTAGGTGATTCTTGTTGGAGGTGTTAGCTTGAGGGGGTTGTCTTTCATGCATGCAAAGATCTTTAAGAGATCGACACTCAAGCAGCTACTAAGAAGCATTCTTTGAGGATAGGTACGAACTGATATTTTAGCTGGCCGAATTTACTAAGTAAGGAATTTACCATATTAAGCCACGTATATTTTGGGAACAAAATGACCATTTTAACCTTAAAATATCCCAAACATAACATATGTCAAGTTTGATTAGGTTCCGATCTCGGATTCAACCCAAAAAGGCTCTTTAACTAGAGGTTCATTGTTACCCGATAAAATGGTCTCCATGCAATTTTCATAATCTTAAGGAATAAGGCTCTCAAAGGCTTTTTTTAGTTGATCTATTGGTTCTCAAGGCTTTATTAACCACTAAGAATGATAGTGCTTATCCTCTTTTGACCTTTCTTAAACATTAAGAATGATAGTGCTTATCCACAAGCTTTCTTAACCACTAAGAATGTTAGAGACTTATCCACTTCTTTTCTTAACCACTAAGAATGTTAGAGCTTATCCACTTGCTTTCTTAACCACTAAGAATGTTAGAGCTTATCCACTTGCTTTCTTAACCACTAAGAATGTTAGTTCTTATCCACTTTTGTCCTAGTATGATGTTGAGAGAATTCTAACTACTTAAAGGACCAAAGCCCGATGAAGACTTAATATAGCTAACAAACTAATTGAACTCGCTTTAAAAGTCTTCATAACAACTCTATACATATTTGAACTATATATGTCAAATTTAGATGGAATTGGTGAAAGTTCCAAGATTCGGGATCATTTTGTCGATTTTTGTGAATTTGTGCTATTTTAGTTCCCAAAACTAACTAGATCTTACATATAGGAGAAAAAAAAACACACAACACTTACTTTATGCATACTTGAAGTTTTACTGTGAAATTTAGGAGCAATAGATTAGAAGTTCAAGTTTTGGGTTCGTTTCGGTGTTGATTTTGGTGAAAAATCCACTTTCTCACCTAAAATGAACTTACTATATTACAACTCCAACTAAACCAAACATATATCACTTAATCGATACATATTTGAACTATATATGTCAAATTTAGATGAAATTGGTGAAAGTACCAAGTTTCGGGTTCATTTTGTCGATTTTTGTGAATTTGGTCTATTTTACTTCCCAAAACTAACTAGATCTTACATATAGGAGAAAAACTAACACAAAACACTAACTTTATGCATACTTGAAGTTTTAATGTGAAATTTAGGAGCAATAGTTTAGAAGTTCAAGTTTTGGGTTCGTTTCGGGGTCGATTTTGGTGAAAAATCCACTTTCTCACCTAAAATGAACTTACTATTACAACTCCAACTAAACCAAACATATATCACTTAATCTATACAAATTTGAACTATATATGTCAAATATAGATGAAATTGGTCAAAGAACCAAGTTTCGGGTTCATTTTGTGGATTTTTGTGAATTTGAGTTATTTTAATTCCAAAAACTAACTTGATCTTACATATAGGAGAAAAACTAACACACCCCACTTACTTTATGCAGACTTGAAGTGCTAATGTGAAATTTAGGTGCAATAGATTAGAAGTTCAAGTTTTTGGTTCGTTTCGGGGTTGATTTTGGTGAAAACTCCACTTTCTCACCCAAAATGAACTTAATATTGCAACTCCAACTAATCCAAACCAAACATATATCACTTAATCTATACATATTTGAACTATATATGTCAAATTTAGATGAAATTGGTGAAAGTACCAAGTTTCGGGTTCATTTTGTCGATTTTTGTGAATTTGGTCTATTTTACTTCCCAAAACTAACTAGATCTTACATATAGGAGAAAAACTAACACAAAACACTAACTTTATGCATACTTGAAGTTTTAATGTGAAATTTAGGAGCAATAGTTTAGAAGTTCAAGTTTTGGGTTCAGTTTCGGGGTCGATTTTGGTGAAAAATCCACTTTCTCACCTAAAATGAACTTACTATTACAACTCCAACTAAACCAAACATATATCACTTAATCTATACATATTTGAATTATATATGTCAAATTTAGATGAAATTGGTGAAAGTACCAAGTTTCGGGTTCATTTTGTCGATTTTTGTGAATTTGAGTTATTTTACTTCCCAAAACTAACTAGATCTCACATATAGGAGAAAAACTAACACACACTACTTAATTTATGCATACTTGAAGTTTTAATGTGAAATTTAGGAGCAATAGATTAGAAGTTCAAGCTTTGGGTTCGTTTCGGGGGTCGATTTTGGTGAATAATCCACTTTCTCACCTTAAATGAACTTACTATTACAACTCCAACTAAACCAAATATATATCCCTTAATCTATACATATTTGAACTATATATGTCAAATATAGATGAAATTGGTCAAAGAACCAAGTTTCGGGTTCATTTTATGGATTTTTGTGAATTTGAGTTATTTTAATTCCAAAAACTAACTTGATCTTACATATAGGAGAAAAACTAACACACCCCACTTACTTTATGCAGACTTGAAGTGCTAATGTGAAATTTAGGTGCAATAGATTAGAAGTTCAAGTTTTTGGTTCGTTTCGGGGTTGATTTTGGTGAAAACTCCACTTTCTCACCCAAAATGAACTTAATATTGCAACTCCAACTAATCCAAACCAAACATATATCACTTAATTTATACATATTTGAACTATATATGTCAAATTTAGATGAAATTGGTGAAAGTACCAAGTTTCGGGTTCATTTTGTCGATTTTTGTGAATTTGAGTTATTTTACTTCCCAAAACTAACTAGATCTCACATATAGGAGAAAAACTAACACACACTACTTAATTTATGCATACTTGAAGTTTTAATGTGAAATTTAGGAGCAATAGATTTGAAGTTCAAGCTTTGGGTTCGTTTCGGGGTCGATTTTGGTGAATAATCCACTTTCTCACCTTAAATGAACTTACTATTACAACTCCAACTAAACCAAACATATATCCCTTAATCTATACATATTTGAACTATATATGTCAAATATAGATGAAATTGGTCAAAGAACCAAGTTTCGGGTTCATTTTATGGATTTTAGTGAATTTGAGTTATTTTAATTCCAAAAACTAACTTGATCTTACATATAGGAGAAAAACTAACACACCCCACTTACTTTATGCAGACTTGAAGTGCTAATGTGAAATTTAGGTGCAATAGATTAGAAGTTCAAGTTTTTGGTTCGTTTCGGGGTCGATTTTGGTGAAAACTCCACTTTCTCACCCAAAAAGAACTTAATATTGCAACTCCAACTAATCCAAACCAAACATATATCACTTAATTTATACATATTTGAACTATATATGTCAAATTTAGATGAAATTGGTGAAAGTACCAAGTTTCGGGTTCATTTTGTCGATTTTTGTGAATTTGGTCTATTTTACTTCCCAAAACTAACTAGATCTTACATATAGGAGAAAAACTAACACAAAACACTAACTTTATTCATACTTGAAGTTTTAATGTGAAATTAAAGAGCAATAGATTAGAAGTTCAAGTTTTGGGTTCGTTTCGGGGTCGATTTTGGTGAAAAATCCACTTTCTCACCTAAAATGAACTTACTATTACAACTCCAACTAAACCAAACATATATCACTTACTCTATACATATTTGAACTATATATGTCAAATTTAGATGGAATTGGTGAAAGTACCAAGTTTCGGGTTCATTTTGTCGATTTTTGTGAATTTGAGTTATTTTACTTCCCAAAACTAACTAGATCTCACATATAGGAGAAAAACTAACACACAACACTTAATTTATGCATACTTGAAGTTTTAATGTGAAATTTAAGAGCAATAGATTAGAAGTTCAAGTTTTGGGTTCGTTTCGGGGTCGATTTTGGTGAAAAATCCACTTTCTCACCTTAAATGAACTTACTATTCCAACTCCAACTAAACCAAACATATATCACTTAATCTATACATATTTGAACTATATATGTCAAATATAGATGAAATTGGTCAAAGAACTAAGTTTCGGGTTCATTTTGTGGATTTTTGTGAATTTGAGTTATTTTAATTCCAAAAACTAGCTTTATCTTACATATAGGAGAAAAACTAACACACCCCACTTACTTTATGCAGACTTGAAGTGCTAATGTGAAATTTAGGTGCAATAGATTAGAAGTTCAAGTTTTTGGTTCGTTTCGGGGTCGATTTTGGTGAAAACTCCACTTTCTCACCCAAAATGAACTTAATATTGCAACTCCAACTAATCGAAACCAAACATATATCACTTAATCTATACATATTTGAACTATATATGTCAAATTTAGATGAAATTGGTGAAAGTACCAAGTTTCGGGTTCATTTTGTCGATTTTTGTGAATTTGGTCTATTTTACTTCCCAAAACTAACTAGATCTTACATATAGGAGAAAAACTAACACAAAACACTAAATTTATGCATACTTGAAGTTTTAATGTGAAATTAAAGAGCAATAGATTAGAAGTTCAAGTTTTGGGTTCGTTTCGGGGTCGATTTTGGTGAAAAATCCACTTTCTCACCCAAAATGAACTTACTATTACAACTCCAACTAAACCAAACATATATCACTTACTCTATACATATTTGAACTATATATGTCAAATTTAGATGGAATTGGTGAAAGTACCAAGTTTCGGGTTCATTTTGTCGATTTTTGTGAATTTGTGTTATTTTACTTCCCAAAACTAACTAGATCTTACATATAGGAAAAAAAAAACACACAACACTTACTTTATGCATACTTGAAGTTTTAATGTGAAATTTAAGAGCAATAGATTAGAAGTTCGAGTTTTGGGTTCGTTTCGGTGTCGATTTTGGTGAAAAATCCACTTTCTTACCTTAAATGAACTTACTATTACAACTCCAACTAAACCAAACATATATCACTTAATCTATACATATTTGAACTATATATGTCAAATATAGATGAAATTGGTCAAAGAACCAAGTTTCGGGTTCATTTTGTGGATTTTTGTGAATTTGAGTTATTTTAATTCCAAAAACTAGCTTTATCTTACATATAGGAGAAAAACTAACACACCCCACTTACTTTATGCAGACTTGAAGTTTTAATGTGAAATTTAGGTGCAATTGATTAGAAGTTCAAGTTTTGGGTTCGTTTCGGGGTCGATTTTGGTGAAAACTCCACTTTCTCACCAAAAATGAACTTAATATTGCTAACTCCAACTAATCGAACAAACATATATCACTTAATCTATACATATTTGAACTATATATGTCAAATTTAGATGAAATTGGTGAAAGTACCAAGTTTCGGGTTCGTTTTGTCGATTTTTGTGAATTTGGTCTATTTTACTTCCCAAAACTAACTAGATCTTACATATAGGAAAAAACTAACCAAAACACTAACTTTATGCATACTTGAGTTTTAAACAAAGTTGTGAAATTAAAGAGCGATAGATTAGAAGTTCAAGTTTTGGGTTCGTTTCGGGGTCGATTTTGGTGAAAAATCCACTTTCCCACCCAAAATGAACTTACTTATTACAACCCCCAACTAAACCAACATATATCACTTACTCATACATATTTGAACTATATATGTCAAATTTAGATGGAATTGGTGAAAATACTAAGTTTCGGGTTCATTTTGTCGATTTTTGTGAATTTGTGTTATTTTACTTCCAAAACTAACTAGATCTTACATATAGGAAAAAAAAACCAAACATGACACTTACTTTATGCATACTTGAAGTTTTAATGTGAAATTTAAGAGCAATAGATTAGAAGTTCGAGTTTTGGGTTCGTTCGGTGTCGATTTTCGTGAAAAATCCACTTTCTTACCTAAAATGAACTTACTATTACAACTCCACCCGACTAAACCAAAAATATATCACTTAATCTATACATATTTAAACTATATATGTCAAATTTAGATGAAGTTGGTCAAAGTACCAAGTTTCGGGTTTATTTTGTGGATTTTGTGAATTTGAGTTATTTAAATTCCAAAATCTAACTAGATCTTACATATAGGGAAAAACTAACACACCCCACTTAATTTATGCATACTTGGAGTTTTAATGTGACATTTAGGTGCATAGATTTGAAGTTCATGTTTTGGGTTCGTTTCGGGGTCGATTTTGGTGAAACTCGACTTTGTCACCAAAAAGAACTTACTATTGCAACTCCAACTAAAACAAACATATATCACTTATTCTATACATATTTGAACTATATATGTCAAATTTAGATGGAATTGGTGAAAGTACCAAGTTTCGGGTTCATTTTATCGATTTTTGTGAATTTGAGCTATTTTAATTCCCAAAACTAACTAGATCTTACATATAGGAGAAAAACCAACACACAACACTTACTTTATGCATACTTGAAGTTTTAATGTGAAATCTAGGGTGCGATAGATTAGAAGTTCAAGTTTTGGGTTCGTTTCGGGGCCGATTTTGGTGAAAACTCCACTTTCTCACCCAAAATGAACTTACTATTGTAACTCCAACTAAACCATACATATATCACTTAATCTATACATATTTGAACTATATATGTCAAATTTAGATGGAAATGGTGAAAGACCCAAGTTTCGGGTTCATTTTGTCGATTTTTGTGAATTTGAGCAATTTTAATTCCCAAAACTAACTAGATCTTACATATAGGAGCAAAACTAACACACACCACTTGCTTTATGCATACTTCGAGTTTTAGTTTTGGGTTCGTTTCAGGTCGATTTTGGTGAAAAGTCCACTTTTTCACCCAAAATGAACTTACTATTGCAACCCCAACTAAACCAAACATATATCACTTAATCTATACATATTTGAACTATATATGTCTAATTTAGATGGAATTGGTCAAAGTACCAAGTTTCGGGTTCATTTTGTCGATTTTTGGGAATTTGAGCTATTTTACTTTCCAAAACAAACTAGATCTTACATATAGGAGAAAAACTAACACACACCACTTATTTTATGCATACTTGAAGTGTTAATGTGAAATTAAGGTGTAATAGATTAGAAGTTCAAGTTTTGGGTTCGTTTCGGGGTCGATTCTGGTGAAAACTCCACTTTCTCACCCAAAATGAACTTACTATTGCAACCCCAACTAAACCAAACATATATCACTTAATCTATACATATTTGAACTATATATGTATAATTTAGATGGAATTGGTCAACGTACCAAGTTTCGGGTTCATTTTGTCGATTTTTGGGAATTTGAGCTATTTTACTTCCCAAAACTAACTAGATCTTACATATAGGAGCAAAAATAACACACAACACTTACTTTATGCACACTTGAAGTTTTAATGTGAAATTTAGGTGCAATAGATTAGAAGTTCAAGTGTTGGGTTCGTTTCGGGGTTAATTTTGGTAAAAACTCGACTTTCTCACCCAAAATGAACTTATTATTGCAACTCCAACTAAACTAAACATATATCACTTATTCTATACAAATTTTAACTATATATGTCAAATTTAGATGGAATTGGTCAAAGTACCAAGTTTTTGACACATTTTGTTGATTTTTGTGAATTTGAGCTATTTTACTTCCCAAAACTAACTAGATCTTACATATAGGAGCAAAACTAACACACACCACTTACTTTTTGCATACTTGAAATGTTAATGTGAAATTTAGGTGCAATAGATAAGAAGTTCAAGTTTTGGGTTCGTTTCGGGGTCGATTTTGGTGAAAACTCCACTTTCTCACCCAAAATGAACTTACTATTGCAACCCCAACTAAACCAAACATATATCACTTAATCAATACATATTTGAACTATATATGTCTAATTTTGATGGAATTGGTCAAAGTACCAAGTTTCAGGTTCATTTTGTCGATTTTTGTGAATTTGATCTATTTTACTTCCCAAAACTAATAAGATTTTACATATAGGAGCAAAACTAACACACACCACTTACTTTATGCATACTTGAAGTGTTAATGTGAAATTTAGGTGTAATAGGTTAGAAGTTCAAGTTTTGGATTCGTTTCGGGGTCGATTTTGGTGAAAACTCCACTTTCTCACCCAAAATGAACTTACTATTGCAACTCCAACTAAACAAAACATATATCACTTAATCTATTCATATTTGAACTATATATGTGTAATGTAGATGGAATTGGTCAAAGTACCAAGTTTCGGGTTCATTTTATCGATTTTTGGGATTTTTGAGCTATTTTACTTCCCAAAACTAACTAGATCTTACATATAGGAGCAAAACTATCACACACCACTTGCTTTATGCATACTTGAAGTGTTAATGTGAAATTTAGGTGCAATAGGTTAGAAGTTCAAGATTTGGGTTCGTTTCAGGGTCGATTTTGGTGAAAACTCCACTTTTTCACCCAAAATGAACTTACTATTGCAACTCCAACTAAACCAAACATATATCACTTAATCTATACATATTTGAACTATATATGTCTAATTTAGATGGAATTCGTCAAAGTACCAAGTTTCGGATTTATTATGTCGATTTTTGGGAATTTGAGCTATTTTACTTCCCAAAACTAACTAGATCTTACATATTGGAGTAAAACTAACACACACCACTTACTTTATGCATACTTAAAGGGTTAATGTGAAATTTAGGTGAAATAGATTATATGTTCAAGTTTTGGGTTCGTTTCGGGGTCGATTTTGGTGAAAACTCCACTTTCTCACCCAAAATGAACTTACTATTGCAACTCCAACTAAACCAAACATAAATCACTTAGTCAATACATATATGAACTATATTTGTCAATTTAGATGGAATTGGTCAAAGTAGCAAGTTTCGGATTCATTTTGTCGATTTTTGAGAGTTTGAGCTATTTTACTTCCCAAAACTAACTAGATCTTACATATAGTAGCATAATTAACACACACCACTTACTTTATGCATATTTGAAGTGTTAATGTGAAATTTAGGTGCAATAGATTAGAAGTTCAAGTTTTGGGTTCGTTTCGGGCCGATTTTGGTTAAAACTCCACTTTCTCACCCAAAATGAACTTACTATTGCAACTCCTACTAAACCAAACATATATCACTTAATATATACATATTTGAACTATATATGTCAAATTTAGATGGAATTATTGAAAGTACCAAGTTTCGGGTTCATTTTTGTCGATTTTTATGAATTTAAGCTATTTGAATTCCCTAAACTAACTAGATCTTACATATTGTTGAAAAACTAACACACAACACTTACTTTATGCATACTTGAAGTTTTAATGTGAAATTTAGGTGCAATGCATTACAAGTTCATGTTTTGGGTTCTTTCCGGGGTCGATTTTGGTGAAAACTTGACTTTCTCACCCAAAATGAACTTATTATTGCAACTCCAACTAAACCAAACATATATCACTTATTCTATACATATTTGAACTATATATGTCAAATTTTGATGGTATTGGTCAAAGTACCAAGTTTCTGACTCATTTTGTTGATTTTTGTGAATTTGAACTATTTTACTTCTCAAAACTAACTAGATGTTACATATAGGAGAAAAACTAACACACACCACTTACTTTATGCATACTTGAAGTGTTAATGCAAAATTTAGGTATAATAGATTAGAAGTTCATGTTTTGGGTTCGTTTCGGGGTCGATTTTGGTGAAAACTCCACTTTCTCACCCAAAATGAACTTACTATTGCAACTCCAACTAAACCAAGCATATATAACTTAATCTATTCATATTTGAACTATATATGTCTAATTTAGATGGAATTGGTCAAAGTACCAAATTTCGGGTTCATTTTGTCGATTTTTGTGAATTTGAGCTATTTTTATTCCCAAAACTAACTAGATCTTACATATAGGAGCAAAACTAATACACACCACTTGATTTATGCATACTTGAAGTGTTAATGTGAAATTTAGGTGCAATAGATTAGAAGTTCAAGTTTTGGGTTCGTTTTGGGGTCGATTTTGGTGAAAACTCGACTTTCTCACCCTAAATGAACTTATTATTGCAACTCCAACTAAACCAAACATATATCACTTATTCTATACAATTTTGAACTATATATGTCAAATTTTGATGGTATTGGTCAAAGTACCAAGTTTCTGACTCAATTTGTTGATTTTTGTGAATTTGAGCTATTTTACTTCTAAAAACTAGCTAGATCTTACATATAGGAGAAAAACTAACAGACACCACTTATTTTTTGCATACTTGAAGTTTTAATGTGAAATTTAGGCGCAATAAATTAGAAGTTCAAGTTTTTGGTTCGTTTCGGGGTCGATTCTGGTGAAAACTCCACTTTTTCACCCAAAATGAACTTACTATTGCAACTCCAACTAAACCAAACATATATCACTAAATCTACACATATTTAAACTACATATGTCTAATTTAGAAGGAATTGGTCAAAGTACCATGTTTCTGGTTCATTTTGTCGATTTTTGTGAATTTGAGCTTTTTTAATTCCCAAAACTAACTAGATCTTACATATAGGAGCAAAAGTAACACACACCACTTACTTTATGCATACTTGAAGTGTTAATGCAAAATTTAGGTGTAATAATTTAGAAGTTCATGTTTTGGGTTCGTTTCGGGGTCGATTTTGGTGAAAACTCCACTTTCTCACCCAAAATGAACTTACTATTGCAACTCCAACTAAACCACACATATATCACTTAATCTATACATATTTGAACTATATATGTCTAATTTAGATGGAATTGGTTAAAGTACCAAGTTTCGGGTTCATTTTCTCTATTTTTGGGAATTTGAGCTATTTTACTTCCCAAAACTAACTAGATCTTACATATAGGAGCAAAACTAGCACACACCACTTGCTTTATGCATACTTGAAGTGTTAATGTGAAATTTAGGTGCAATAGATTAGAATTTCAAGATTTGGGTTCGTTTCGGGGTCGATTTTGGTAAAAACTCCACTTTCTCACCCAAAATGAACTTACTATTGCAACTCCAACTAAACCAAACATATATCACTTAAGCTATACATATTTGAACTATATATGTCAAATTTAGATGGAATTGGTGAAAGTACCAAGTTTCGGGTTCATTTTGTCGATTTTTGTGAATTTGAGCTATTTGAATTCCCAAAACTAACTAGATCTTACATATAGGAGAAAAATTAACACACAACACTTACTTTATGCATACTTGAAGTGTTAATGTGAAATTTAGGTGCAATAGATTAGAAGTTCAAGTTTTGGGTTCGTTTCGGGGTCGATTTTGGTGAAAACTCCACTTTCTCACCCAAAATGAACTTACTATTGCAACCCCAACTAAACCAAACATATATCACTTAATCAATACAAATTTGAACTATATATGTCTAATTTTGATGGAATTGGTCAAAGTACCAAGTTTCAGGTTCATTTTGTCGATTTTTGTGAATTTCATCTATTTTACTTCCCAAAACTAATAAGATTTTACATATAGGAGCAAAACTAACACACACCACTTACTTTATGCATACTTGAAGTGTTAATGTGAAATTTAGGTGTAATAGGTTAGAAGTTCAAGTTTTGGGTTCGTTTCGGGGTCGATTTTGGTGAAAACTCCACTTTCTCACCCAAAATGAACTTACTATTGCAACTCCAACTAAACAAAACATATATCACTTAATCTATTCATATATGAACTATATATGTGTAATTTAGATGGAATTGGTCAAAGTACCAAGTTTCGGGTTCATTTTATCGATTTTTGGGATTTTTGAGCTATTTTACTTCCCAAAACTAACTAGATCTTACATATAGGAGCAAAACTATCACACACCACTTGCTTTATGCATACTTGAAGTGTTAATGTGAAATTTAGGTGCAATAGGTTAGAAGTTCAAGATTTGGGTTCGTTTCAGGGTCGATTTTGGTGAAAACTCCACTTTTTCACCCAAAATGAACTTACTATTGCAACTCCAACTAAACCAAACATATATCACTTAATCTATACATATTTGAACTATATATGTCTAATTTAGATGGAATTGGTCAAAGTACCAAATTTCGGATTTATTATGTCGATTTTTGGGAATTTGAGCTATTTTACTTCCCAAAACTAACTAGATCTTACATATTGGAGTAAAACTAACACACACCACTTACTTTATGCATACTTAAAGGGTTAATGTGAAATTTAGGTGCAATAGATTATATGTTCAAGATTTGGGTTCGTTTCGGGGTCGATTTTGGTGAAAACTCCACTTTCTCACCCAAAATGAACTTACTATTGCAACTCCAACTAAACCAAACATAAATCACTTAAGCAATACATATATGAACTATATTTGTCAATTTAGATGGAATTGGTCAAAGTAGCAAGTTTCGGATTCATTTTGTCGATTTTTGAGAGTTTGAGCTATTTTACTTCCCAAAACTAACTAGATCTTACATATAGTAGCATAATTAACACACACCACTTACTTTATGCATATTTGAAGTGTTAATGTGAAATTTAGGTGCAATAGATTAGAAGTTCAAGTTTTGGGTTCGTTTCGGGGCCGATTTTGGATAAAACTCCACTTTCTCACCCAAAATGAACTTACTATTGCAACTCCTACTAAACCAAACATATATCACTTAATCTATACATATTTGAACTATATATGTCAAATTTAGATGGAATTATTGAAAGTACCAAGTTTCGGGTTCATTTTGTCGATTTTTATGAATTTGAGCTATTTTAATTCCCTAAACTAACTAGATCTTACATATTGTTGAAAAACTAACACACAACACTTACTTTATGCATACTTGAAGTTTTAATGTGAAATTTAGGTGCAATAGATTACAAGTTCAAGTTTTGGGTTCTTTCCGGGGTCGATTTTGGTGAAAACTTGACTTTCTCACCCAAAATGAACTTATTATTGCAACTCCAACTAAACCAAACATATATCACTTATTCTATACATATTTGAACTATATATGTCAAATTTTGATGGTATTGGTCAAAGTACCAAGTTTCTGACTCATTTTGTTGATTTTTGTGAATTTGAGCTATTTTACTTCTCAAAACTAACTAGATGTTACATATAGGAGAAAAACTAACACACACCACTTACTTTATGCATACTTGAAGTGTTAATGCAAAATTTAGGTGTAATAGATTAGAAGTTCATGTTTTGGGTTCGTTTCGGGGTCGATTTTGGTGAAAACTCCACTTTCTCACCCAAAATGAACTTACTATTGCAACTCCAACTAAACCATGCATATATCACTTAATCTATTCATATTTGAACTATATATGTCTAATTTAGATGGAATTGGTCAAAGTACCAAATTTCGGGTTCATTTTGTCGATTTTTGTGAATTTGAGCTATTTTAATTCCCAAAACTAACTAGATCTTACATATAGGAGCAAAACTAATACACACCACTTGATTTATGCATACTTGAAGTGTTAATGTGAAATTTAGGTGCAATAGATTAGAAGTTCAAGTTTTGGGTTCGTTTTAGGGTCGATTTTGGTGAAAACTCGACTTTCTCACCCTAAATGAACTTATTATTGCAACTCCAACTAAACCAAACATATATCACTTATTCTATACAATTTTGAACTATATATGTCAAATTTTGATGGTATTGGTCAAAGTACCAAGTTTCTGACTCAATTTGTTGATTTTTGTGAATTTGAGCTATTTTACTTCTAAAAACTAGCTAGATCTTACATATAGGAGAAAAACTAACAGACACCACTTATTTTTTGCATACTTGAAGTTTTAATGTGAAATTTAGGCGCAATAAATTAGAAGTTCAAGTTTTTGGTTCGTTTCGGGGTCGATTCTGGTGAAAACTCCACTTTTTCACCCAAAATGAACTTACTATTGCAACTCCAACTAAACCAAACATATATCACTAAATCTACACATATTTAAACTATATATGTCTAATTTAGATGGAATTGGTCAAAGTACCATGTTTCTGGTTCATTTTGTCGATTTTTGTGAATTTGAGCTATTTTAATTCCCAAAACTAACTAGATCTTACATATAGGAGCAAAACTAACACACACCACTTACTTTATGCATACTTGAAGTGTTAATGCAAAATTTAGGTGTAATAGATTAGAAGTTCATGTTTTGGGTTCGTTTCGGGGTCGATTTTGGTGAAAACTCCACTTTCTCACCCAAAATGAACTTACTATTGCAACTCCAACTAAACCACACATATATCACTTAATATATACATATTTGAACTATATATGTCTAATTTAGATGGAATTGGTTAAAGTACCAAGTTTCGGGTTCATTTTCTCGATTTTTGGGAATTTGAGCTATTTTACTTCCCAAAACTAACTAGATCTTACATATAGGAGCAAAACTAGCACACACCACTTGCTTTATGCATACTTGAAGTGTTAATGTGAAATTTAGGTGCAATAGATTAGAATTTCAAGATTTGGGTTCGTTTCGGGGTCGATTTTGGTAAAAACTCCACTTTCTCACCCAAAATGAACTTACTATTGCAACTCCAACTAAACCAAACATATATCACTTAAGCTATACATATTTGAACTATATATGTCAAATTTAGATGGAATTGGTGAAAGTACCAAGTTTCGGGTTCATTTTGTCGATTTTTGTGAATTTGAGCTATTTGAATTCCCAAAACTAACTAGATCTTACATATAGGAGAAAAATTAACACACAACACTTACTTTATGCATACTTGAAGTGTTAATGTGAAATTTAGGTGCAATAGATTAGAAGTTTAAGTTTTGGGTTCGTTTCGGGGTCGATTTTGGTGAAAACTCGACTTTCTCACCCAAAATGAACTTATTATTGCAACTCCAACTAAACCAAACATATATCGCTTATTCTATACATATTTGAACTATATATATCAAATTTAGATGGAATTGGTCAAAGTACCAAGTTTCGGATTCATTTTGTTGATTTTTGTGAATTTGAGCTATTTTTGTAACACCCCGATAATTCTCTCTTTTCAGAAATACCTTTATAATATAAAATTTAGAGAATTACCCAAGTATTATCGCTCGTGTGATAACGTATCGGCTTATTCAGAATTTTGCAGCGGAAAACATATATCTAAACTGTAAACTTTATTATAAATCAATAAATAAATAAGTTCTTTAAAATCAAACACTCTATAAATGTCTACTCAAACAAACTTATTACGGTTTTTTCACCTGATACCCTCGAGTTTTCAAAAAATTCACCTGGTACCCTCCATGTTTTCAAAATTCACCAAGTACCCCTCAGTTAGACCTGGGCATGGGCCGGGCCGGGCCTGTTCACGGGCTCGGCCCGCAGGCTTGGGGAAATGGCGGGCCGGGG
This sequence comes from Beta corolliflora, assembly GCA_947648045.1. Lineage (NCBI taxonomy): Eukaryota > Viridiplantae > Streptophyta > Magnoliopsida > Caryophyllales > Amaranthaceae > Beta > Beta corolliflora. The sequence goes on along the minus strand of CANSZD010003039.1, from coordinate 113,360 downwards.
CGGGCTTGAAATTTCCAGATTTTGTCCACGGCCCGGCCCTGGCCCACGGGCCCGCGGGCCGGGCTCGTGCCTCCTGCGGGCCTGGCCCTTGTTTTGTGTTCATTTTTGTATTTTTGACAGTTTTAGGCTAAAAAACAAAGGAAATGAGCGTTCGGCCCGCGGGCCGGCCCACGCGGGCTCGTGCCGGTGCGGGCCTGAAATAAAATTTCTTGACCGTGATAAACCCGCGGCCCATGTAGCGGACAACGGGCCGGGCCGGGCCTCGAGCGGGCTCGTGCGGGCGGGGGCCCCAATCGTGCCGGGCGGGCGGCCTGCGTCTTGGCCCGGCCCATGCCCACCTCTACCCTCGGTTTCAAACTAATACATCGACATGCCCCTAATGACTAACGGCGGTTAACGCCATTAGCCTTAAACCTCATTAAACTCTAATTTGCACTAATTAACCTAACTAACCTAACTAAACCCTAACATCTAACTTCTAATCCTACCTTAACCCTAACCCCAAATTTCAAACCCTAACCCTAACCCCACTACCACCCAACCAACACCCCCTCCCCTCCACCCACCCTACCCTACCCCTGCGGCCGCAACCCCCACCGCAACCACCACCCCCACCGCAGCCCCCCACCCTCCCCCACCCCGCACCCTCGTCGGCCCTCCTCCCCCCCCCATTCGATTTCTCCCCCACTCCCGCGCCCCCACACCACCACCACTCTGCGCACCACCGCCCTTCGAACACCGGGAACCCACACCAACAACCCCACCGCAGCCCCCAAACACTCCTCTTTCCTTCGCTCTCTGGGCTCGATTCCCCTCCCCTGTTCTTTGCTCTCGCTTTGTTCTTTGCGGTAGCCCATCCCGCTCGCGCCGACGCCGCTGTCGTCCCTACTGTCAAGACTCGTCGGTGCTCGGTCGCCGCTCTCGGAGCTCGGTTCTCCCCCTTCCCTGCTATGCGTTTCTTCCCCGAAATCGAATGGGTGGGGAGGGGGTGGGGGCTCTGCTGGGCGGCGCGGGGGGGGGGGAGGGGGCGTCGCGGGGGTAGGGGAGGGGAGACGTCGCGGGGGTAGGGGGAGGGGAGGCCGCAGCGAGGGGTGGTGGGAGGGTGGGGGGAGGGGTGGTGGGAAAGGTTAGGGTTTAGGGTTAGGGTTAGGGTTAGGGTTTAGGGTTATGGATTAGAGTTAGGATTAGGGGTTAGAGTTAGGATTAGGGGTTAGGGTTAGGGTTAAGGTTAGGATTACGGATTAATGACTAACGGCGTTAACCGCCGTTAGTCATTAAGGGTATTTGAGTGTATTACAACAAAACTCGGGGGTACCTGGTGAATTTTGAAAACATGGTGGGTACCAGGTGAATTTTTTGAAAACTCGGGGGTACTGGGTGAAAAAACCGAACTTATTATAATACATTCCTACTAATGTAGAAAATATGATATACTAGATTACACAAGCTCTCCATTCCCAGATTCCCAATGATGCAACATCTGCGAACCTGTAAATGTCAATGCTCTAGAGAATCTGCTCACCAAAATTGGGTCAGCACAGGATCAATAAGGCAAAGTCATGATCAACAATCACAAACAAAGCACGTAATCAGTAAAGCTGAGTACTACATACTAATACATAAGCATTCCTAGCAGGATACTAAATAAATAATATGCAGGAATAAATAATAATATAATCATATAACATTCTGCAGACAACTTTAACTGAACTAAACTCTAAACATCTTTTTATTACTCAAATGGAATAGTTATTGGACCTGAGTTGTCTTATCTACTAATGCCTTCATTAAGAAGACGAAATACGGGAGCTACCACGTATTCCAGAAATGACCTGCGATATCGAGGAACCTTTGCTAACTGAAAAAGGGATGGTGATCAATCCATCTCCTGTAAAAAGCCATGGCTCGCTCACCATGTACCCCAACTCCTAATGTCCAACTCTAGACGTGCACCAGTCTAAAGTCTATAACTATCCTCGTTACACTTTACGTTCTTTACAAGTTATTACTTATTATGACACACATACAAGCAACACAGAAATACAATTCAAACATTCACAACTGAACTTCTTTTATCTTAGGATTTAATAAGTGATCACAACTTACAACCCAAGACTCACTTTCTTTTCATCTCAACTTTCTTATTTGTTGAACCTAGCCAACAATCAAACTTACCTTTAAAGGCATACTTATCAACTTACCAAATAAGGCCCACAGTCCTCATAAAGTAGTGAAAATAATACTTGTAAGGGAACACATGAATAACATGAATCAATCTTAATAACATATTAATTCCCCCATGTGAATTAATAAATAAAGTTCCCATCCACATGCTTGCATCAATAAGTCCATACAAACATGACGACTCTTTACTCATAATAAATCTCATAATCAACATGCTTGCTCACAGGCATAAAACATGTAGAAATCAATCATACTAGAAATCACATATGAACTTATAAAGTTTTTATACATGATACTACAACTTTTTCCTCCTTAAATCATGATACTAATCACATAGCACACAAGTATGTACGTACCTTGTGTAAACTAGTCGGCAGGCCACTTTTAACCCTTTAAAAGTCTCCTACAGAATATTCTCCGCCTAGAAATCAATATAAACTAAAATCAATACTCTTAAATAAAAAGACAGGAACTTTAAAATATTTAAAATCCCCTTTAAACATATTCAAAAGTTGATTTTACTATCAAAACTTCAATTACTTTTAATTCCTAGCATAGTACTACCATACTAGTAATTAAAATTCTTAAAACTCCCTACATAAAATCTTTTCTGAAATTCCAGCAACTTATAAAATCATAAAACCCTCTTTAAACATATGCAAACATGTGTTAGACTCATAATCTAAACCAATCTCATAGTATACAACATGCTACTATGATTTTCTAATAATTAACACCCTAAAAATCCATGCTTTAATGATTAAAACTTCAATCTAACAATAATAAACAAATCTGAATTTTTATTCTTATTATATATAATATATATAATCCATGATTAATCATTAAAACAGTAAATTAAAGTTATTAATCATGATTAGTACTAAAATTAAACATAAAAATATGATTTTCAATTGAAACTTGAGGAAGAAGAAAAGAATTAAACCAACACAAGAAGGAAGAGGAAGGATGCGCCGGCCAAGGATGAGCAGCGGCGGCCAGGCCCGTCCCTGAGCCTGGGCAGGAGGGGCGCCCGCCCAGGGCCCAGGGAGAAAAGGCCGAAATACTGTTTTGCAAACTGGTAATTTATGGATAAATGGACTGCATGCATTACATTTATCAAGTATAGCGTGTTGGCTCCCTGGTGTAATTGGCATAAGGATTCCATTGTATTTATCCACTCAGGTTCGAATCAAGTAAAGCTGCTTTCTATTTTTTTTTCCTTTATCCTTTTTGGTTTTCTTTTATTTTCAATGATTTTACAATAGGTTCAGTTTCTTTTTTTTTTCTTTTTTTGGTTTTCTTTTTTTTCCAGTGATTTTATATAGCTACTTAATCTTTAGTAAGTGGTTTTTTCCTTCTCATATAGAGTAACTATGTCGCTTTTGCTATTTCACACCCCCTTCGATTTTATATAATTGTCACTTTTTATGTTTACATTGTTATTTGACTCTAGTTCGACTATAAAGTTACTAATATATAAGAACAGATGTTAATATGGAATGTTATTAAATTTATCTCAATGTATATAACATTCAAAACGCGAATGTCACAGTGGAATTGTAAAAAAAGTGAGGGGTTTTATTGTTTCCTTTTTCTTTTTTCATAATTCAAACCCAGAAAAATATTTAAAAAGTAATCTAAAAGGCCAAAGTGATTACACAATTTTGTAATCCAAAACCCAAACTCCAACTGACAACTCAATGTAGATGATGACGTGATAAATTTAAGAAGCAATATATAACTTTGTTTTGGACGGGAGAAGCAATATATAACTTAAGTTAGGAAGACATGTCATAAAAATATAACCAATTAACCATTAATCAAGTGGGTATCTTAAACAAAATATAAGCTAAAATAAATCCAGATTTCATGAGTTAAGAAACCCATATTCAACTGAACTTTGACCATTAACATGTCAATATATGTCAAGAATAGTAGTTGACATTGGGGAGGGCCCATTTTTCTTAGTTCGCCCAAGGCCTTCAAAATGTCAGGAACGGGCCTGGCGGCGGCGGCGGCGGCAGTTCACTGGTGTTCGACGGTGGTTGCGATGTTTCTTAGCGAAGAAGAAAGCGTTACTTGAAGAAGAAGAAAGAAAACTTGAGAGGAAAAATTGAAACTCACGTGGAAGAGGAAGAGAGAGGAAGTGCCGGCTGTTATGAGGAAAGAGAGAGAAAATAAATCTTTGTGTGGTAAAAATAATTGGGTCTAAGGTATTTATAAGTAGGGTTTTCTTTTGGGCTTAGGAAAAGGAGATTGAGTTTGAATAGAGTTTGATGATGACTAGGATTGATAAATTAGAACTCCTAACATCAAAATAACTCATTTCTCCTAATCTACTTAGAATTTGGGTTCCTCAAGTCCACTTAGACTTCTTTTCCAAATCAAATTCTTATTTCAAACCTTTTTCAAAGCATGCCGAATTAAAATATTTTTAACTTTCTTAAATCCTTAAAATAATTTCATTTGACTTTTAAAATAGTCAACCTTCTTTAAATAATAAAATCATTTCAACTAAAATATAAATATATAAATGCTAAAATATATTTATAAAATCCTTTAAAATTATGGGGGATTACAGTCTACCCCCCTTAAAAGAAGTTTCGTCCCGAAACTTGACACGAAAACTCACATATTTTCAAAACTTGAACTCATCTTTTCAAAAGTTTACAAAGAATTGTGCCACTTGTGCACACTTTTGCTAACTTAAAACACTTGTGTTACTTATAAACACATTTTCTTATGCGGAGAATCTACTTCTTTAGCACTAACATGTGCAAATTTCCCAATATAGGCATACATATGCATGAAAATCTCATAAAATAGACAAAAAGCGTGAAATTTATCGCATTCTATCCCCCTTAAAGAAAACGAGTTACGCCCTCGTAACTCACCTCATGGAATAAGTCTGGATACTTCTTTTTCATCTCATCTTCGGCTTCCCACGTTGCCTTTTCAGATTCGTGGTTAGACCAAAGTACTTTCACGATGTGGACGTCCTTATTGCGTGTACTGCGCACTTTCCTGTCGAGAATCTTGACAGGTCTCTCCTCATATGTGAGGCTACTATCGATTTGAATTCGTTCAGGCTCTAGGACATGACGTTCATCAGGGATGTAACGCTTAAGTTGGGAAATATGGAACACATCATGCATCTTTTCAAACTCCATTGGCAATGCCAATCTGTAGGCTACTTTCCCAATTCGCTCCAAAATCTCATATGAGCCTACATACTTAGCACTTAACTTGCCCTTTTTCCCAAATCTCATGACGCCCTTAGTGGGTGACACTTTCAAGAACACCTTATCACCTATAGCAAACTCATATTCACGTCGCTTCAAGTCAGCATAACTCTTCTGTCTATCTTGCGCAGCCTGAATCAGTCTGACATTCTTAACTGCTTCCTCAATAAACTCTGTCCCCAAGACTATATTTTCACTAAAGTCATTCCAACAAATGGGGCTTCTACATTTCCGTCCATATAATGCCTCAAAAGGTGCCATCTTAATGCTCGCATGGTAACTATTGTTATAAGAAAACTCAATCAGGTCTAATTGGTCCTCCCAACTACCTTGAAAATCAATAGCACATGCTCGTAACATATCCTCCATCGTCTGGTTAGTCCTCTCAGTCTGACCATCAGTCGCAGGGTGAAAGGCTGTACTCATCTTCAATGTTGTCCCAAGATTTAATTGGACCTTTTTCCAAAATTTCGAAAGGAACCTAGAGTCACGGTCAGAAATGATATCCTTTGGAACTCCATGTAGTCTCACCACATGCTTAACATACGTCTTCGCAAGTTGCTTCTTTTTCCATGTCTCTTTGATTGGTATGAACACGGCAGACTTCGTCAGACGGTCCACAATAACCCAAAAAGTATCGTTGCCATTCCTTGTTCTAGGCAAAGCAGTTACAAAATCCATCGATATGGAATCCCACTTCCATCCCGGAACCTCTATGGATTGAACTTTGCCATGGGTCTCTTATGATCTATCTTCACCTTTTGACAGGTTAGACACTTAGACACATACTCAGCTACCTCTTGCTTCATGTTTGGCCACCAATAGACACCCTTTAGGTCTTTATACAACTTGTCACCCCCAGGGTGCACAGAGTACGGTGTATTATGACCCTCATCCATAAGACGTCTCTTAAGCTCATCACATTTTTGTGGTATACACCACCTTCCCTTGAATCTCAGACTACCATCATCATGGATCTTAAAATCACCTTCCTTGCCTTGGCCCATCTTCTCCTTAATCTTCTCTAGGTGCTCATCCCCGACTTGACCTTCTTTGATTTCGTCGAAAATTGACAATTCCAATGACAAAACACTCAACCTTGCCTCGATCTCCCCAGGGTTTAGGATTTCTAGGCTAAGCCTTTGCATATCTCGACACAACTCCTCAGGAACTATCAAGGCGTTCATGCTATGACTCGACTTTCTACTCAACGCATCAGCGACTACATTTGCCTTCCCCTCATGATATTGGATGTCTAAGTCATAATCCTTTATCAACTCTAGCCATCTCCTCTGCCTCATGCTTCCATCCTTTTTCTTCACAAACAACACAGGAGCTCCCCAAGGTGATGCACTAGGTCTAATATAACCCTTATCGAACAATTCTTACAACTGCGTCTTCAACTCACTCATCTCCGGAGGTGCCATTCTATAGGGTGCTTTAGATATAGGTGCAGTTCCAGGAACTAAGTCTATGGTGAACTCAACAGCTCTAACAGGCGGCAAACCCGAAATCTCACTTGGAAACACGTCCATAAACTCATTCACAATCGGAACATCTTCAATATTTACCCCAACTTCTTTACTCACATCTTGCACACTACAGAAATATAACTCACACCCCTTCTTCATCAATTTCTTTACTTGCATTGCGGAGATAACCCCAAAGTTCTTGGATTTCCCAAAACGTCGATACGAAGTCAGCTTACCCAAAGGATATCTTAAAACTACTTTCTAAACTTCACAATCTATCTTGGCCTTGTATAAACTTAGCCAATCCATCCCCAGAATTACATCTAGGTCTCCCAGATTAAACTCTATCAAGTTAGAAGGAAAAACACAGTCTCCTATCTTCAGAGGCAAGTTTCTAAACAACTTGGTACACCTTATGGTCTCACCAGTAGGTATACTAACAGGTAAATCAATCACCTCAAAATCTACTAACCCCTGACTTTTTATAACAGACGACGAAAAAAAAGAATAAGTCGCCCCCGAATCAAATAATGCTTTAACCAGCACAAAGTTAATAGAAAAAGTACCAGACACTACATCGGCAGATCGTTCAGCTTCATTACGAGTCATCACAAACAGTTTGCCCGGAGCCTTGTTCTGGTTATTCTCATTAGCAGGCTTGTTGTAGTTCCCTTGATTATTCTGCTGTCCTCCAGACTTAGGACCTTGGTTCCCTGACTGGTTTATTTTGTGGATTTTTGTGAATTTGAGTTATTTAAATTCCAAAAACTAACTAGATCTTACATATAGGAGAAAAACTAACACACCCCACTTAATTTATGCATACTTGAAGTTTTAATGTGACATTTAGGTGCAATAGATTAGAAGTTCATGTTTTGGGTTCGTTTCGGGGTCGATTTTGGTGAAAACTCGACTTTGTCACCCAAAATGAACTTACTATTGCAACTTCAACTAAACCAAACATATATCACTTATTCTATACATATTTGAACTATATATGTCAAATTTAGATGGAATTGTTCAAAGTACCAAGTTTCGGGTTCATTTTGTCGATTTTTGTGAATTTGAGCTATTTTACTTCCCAAAACTAACTAGGTCTTACATATAGGAGAAAAACTAACACACACCACTTATTTTATGCATGCTTGAAGTGTTAATGTGAAATTAAGGTGTAATAGATTAGAAGTTCAAGTTTTGGGTTCGTTTCGGGGTCGATTCTGGTGAAAACTCCACTTTTTCACCCAAAATGAACTTACTATTGCAACCCCAACTAAACCAAACATATATCACTTAATCTATACATATTTGAACTATATATGTCTAATTTAGATGGAATTGGTCAACGTACCAAGTTTCGGGTTCATTTTGTCGATTTTTGGAAATTTGAGCTATTTTACTTCCCAAAACAAACTAGATCTTACATATAGGAGCAAAACTAACACACAACATTTACTTTATGCACACTTGAAGTTTTAATGAGAAATTTAGGTGCAATAGATTAGAAGTTCAAGTTTTGGGTTCGTTTCGGGGTTGATTTTGGTAAAAACTCGACTTTCTCACCCAAAATGAACTTATTATTGCAACTCCAACTAAACCAAACATATATCACTTATTCTATACAAATTTTAACTATAGATGAAAAATTTAGATTGAATTGGTCAAAGTACCAAGTTTCGGACTCATTTTGTTGATTTTTGTGAATTTGAGTTATTTTACTTCTCAAAACTAACTAGATCTTACATATAGGAGAAAAACTAACACACACCACTTATTTTATGCATACTTGAAGTGTTAATGTGAAATTTTGGCGCAATAGATTAGAAGTTCAAGTTTTGGGTTCGTTTCGGGGTTGATTATGGTGAAAACTCCACTTTTTCACCCAAAATGAACTTACTATTGCAACTCCAACTAAACCAAACATATATCACTTAATCTATACATATTTGAACTATATATGTCTTATTTAGATGGAATTGGTCAAAGTACCAAGTTTCGGGTTCATTTTGTCAATTTTTGGGAATTTGAGCTATTTTACTTCCCAAAAACTAACTAGATCTTACATATAGGAGCACAACAAACACACACCACTTGCATTATGCATACTTGAAGTGTTAATGTGAAATTTAGGTGCAATAGAATAGAAGTTCAAGTTTGGGTTCGTTTCTGGGTCGATTTTGGTGAAAACTCCACTTTTTCACCAAAATGAACTTACTATTGCAACCCCAACTAAACCAAACATATATCACTTAATCTATACATATTTGAACTATATATGTCTAATTTAGATGGAATTGGTCAAAGTACCATGTTTCGGGTTCATTTTGTCGATTTTTAGGAATTTGAGCTATTTTACTTCCCAAAACTAACTAGATCTTACATATAGGAGCAAAACTAACACACACCACTTGCTTTATGCATACTTGAAGTGTTAATGAGAAATTTAGGTGCAATAGATTATAAGATTAAGTTTTGGGTTCGTTTCTGGGTCGATTTTGGTGAAAACTCCACTTTCTCACCCAAAATGAACTAACTATTGCAACTCCAACTAAACCAAATATATATCACTTACTCTATACATATTTGAACTATAAATGTCTAATTTTGATTGAATTGGTAAAAGTACCAAGTTTCGGGTTCATTTTGTCGATTTTTGGGAATTTGAGCTATTTTACTTCCCAAAAACTAACTAGATCTTACATATAGGAGCAAAACTAACACACACCAACTGCTTTATGAATACTTCAAGTGTTAATGTGAAATTTAGGTGCAATCGATTAGAAGTTCAAGTTCTGGGTTCGTTTCGGGGTCGATTCTGGTGAAAGCTCCACTTTTTCACCCAAAATGAACTTACTATTGCAACTCCAACTAAACAAAACATATATCACTTAATCTATACATATTTGAACTATATATGTCTTATTTAGATGGAATTGGTCAAAGTACCAAGTTTCGGGTTCATTTTGTCAATTTTTGTGAATTTGAGCTATTTTACTTCCCAAAAACTAACTAGATCTTACATATATATAGGAGCAAAACTAACACACACCACTTGCTTTATGCATACTTGAAGTGTTAATGTGAAATTTAGGTGCAATAGAATAGAAGTACAAATTTGGGTTCGTTTTTGGGTCGATTTTGGTGAAAACTCCACTTTTTCACCCAAAATGAACTTACTATTGCAACCCCAACTAAACCAAACATATATCACTTAATCTATACATATTTGAACTATATATGTCTAATTTAGATGGAATTGGTCAAAGTACCATGTTTCGGGTTCATTTTGTCGATTTTTAGGAATTTGAGCTATTTTACTTCCCAAAACTAACTAGATCTTACATATAGGAGCAAAACTAACACACACCGATTGCTTTATGCATACTTGAAGTGTTAATGAGAAATTTAGGTGCAATAGATTATAAGATTAAGTTTTGGGTTCGTTTCGGGGTCGATTTTGGTGAAAACTCCACTTTCTCACCCAAAATGAACTAACTATTGCAACTCCAACTAAACCAAATATATATCACTTACTCTATACATATTTGAACTATAAATGACTAATTTTGATTGAATTGGTAAAAGTACCAAGTTTCGGGTTCATTTTGTCGATTTTTGGGAATTTAAGCTATTTTACTTCCCAAAACTAACTAGATCTTACATATAGGAGCAAAACTAACACACACCACTTGCTTTATGCATACTTAAAGTGTTAATGTGAAATTTAGGTGCAATAGATTATAAGTTTAAGTTTTGGGTTCGTTTCGGGGTCGATTTAGGTGAAAACTCCACTTTCTCACCCAAAATTAACTTACTATTGCAACTCCAACTAAACCTATCATATATCACTTACTCTATACATATTTGAACTATATATGTCTAATTTTGATTGAATTGGTCAAAGTACCAAGTTTCGGGTTCATTTTGTCGATTTATGGGAATTTGAGCTATTTTACTTCCCAAAAACTAACTAGATCTTACATATAGGAGCAAAACAAACACACACCAATTGATTTATGCATACTTGAAGTGTTAATGTGAAATTTAGATGCAATCGATTAGAAGTTCAAGTTTTGGGTTCGTTTCGGGGTCGATTCTGGTGAAAACTCGACTTTTTCACCAAAAATGAACTTACTTTTGCAACTCCAACTAAACCAAACATATATCACTTAATCTATACATATTTGAACTATATATGTCTTATTTAGATGGAATTGGTCAAGGTACCAAGTTTCGGGTTCATTTTGTCAATTTTTGGGAATTTGAGCTATTTTACTTCCCAAAAACTAACTAGATCTTACATATAGGAGCAAAACTAACACACACCACTTGCTTTATGCATACTTGAAGTGTTAATGTGAAATTTAGGTGCAATAGAATAGAAGTTCAAGTTTGGGTTCGTTTCTGGGTCGATTTTGGTGAAAACTCCACTTTTTCACCCAAAATGAACTTACTATTGCAACCCCAACTAAACCAAACATATATCACTTTATCGATACATATTTGAACTATATATGTCTAATTTAGATGGAATTGGTCAAAGTACCAAGTTTCGGGTTCATTTTGTCAATTTTTGGGAATTTAAGCTATTTTACTTCCCAAAACTAACTAGATCTTACATATATATAGGAGCAAAACTAACACACACCACTTGGTTTATGCATACTTGAAGTGTTAATGTGAAATTTAGGTGCAATAGATTATAAGTTTAAGTTTTGGGTTCGTTTCGGGGTCGATTTTGGTGAAAACTCCACTTTCTCACCCAAAATGAACTTACTATAGCAACTCCAACTAAACCAAACATATATCACTCACTCTATACATATTTGAACTATATATATCTAATTTTGATTGAATTGGTCAAAGTACCAAGTTTCGGGTTCATTTTGTCGATTTTTGGGAATTTGAGTTATTTTACTTCCCAAAAACTAACTAGATCTTACATATAGGAGCAAAACTAACACACACCTATTGCTTTATGCATACTTGAAGTGTTAATGTGAAATTTAGGTGTAATAGATTAGAAGGTCACGTTTTGGGTTCGTTTCGGGGTCCATTTTGGTGAAAACTCCACTTTCTCACCCAAAATGAACTTACTAATGCAACGCCAACTAAACCAAACATATATCACTAAATCTATACATATTTGAACTATATATGTCTAATATAGATGGAATTGGTCAAAGTACCAAGTTTCGGGTTCATTTTGTCGATTTTTGGGAATTTCAGCTATTTTACTTCCCAAAAACTAACTAGATCTTACATATAGGAGCAAAACTAACACACACCTATTGCTTTATGCATACTTGAAGTGTTAATGTGAAATTTAGGTGTAATAGATTAGAAGGTCACGTTTTGGGTTCGTTTCGGGGTCCATTTTGGTGAAAACTCCACTTTCTCACCCAAAATGAACTTACTAATGCAACCCCAACTAAACCAAACATATATCACTAAATCTATACATATTTGAACTATATATGTCTAATATAGATGAAATTGGTCAAAGTACCAAGTTTCGGGTTCATTTTGTCGATTTTTGGGAATTTGAGCTATTTTACTTCCCAAAACTAACTAGATCTTACATATAGGAGCAAAACTAACACACACCACTTACTTTATGCATACTTGAAGTGTTAATGTGAAATTTAGGTGCAATAGATTATCAGTTCAAGATTTGGGTTCGTTTCGGGGTAGATTTTGGTGAAAACTCCACTTTGTCACCCAAAATGAAGTTACTATTGCAACTCCAGCTAAACCAAACATATATGACTTAATCTATACATATTTGAACTATATATGTCAAATTTAGATGGAATTGGTCAAAGTACCAAGTTTCTGACTCATTTTGTTGATTTTTGTGAATTTGAGCTATTTACTTCCCAAAACTAACTAGATCTTACATATAGGAGCAAAACTAACACAAACCACTTACTTTATGCATACTTGAAGTGTTAATGTGAAATTTAGGCGCAATAGATGAGAAGTTCAAGTTCTGGGTTCGTTTCGGGGTCGATTTTGGTGAAACCTCCACTTTCTCACCCAAAATGAACTTACTATTGCAACTCCGACTAAACCAAACATATATCACTTAAGCTATACATATTTAAACAATATATGTCTAATTTATATGGTATTGGTCAAAGTACCAAGTTTCGTGTTCATTTTGTCAATTTTTGGGAATTTGAGCTACTTTACTTCCTAAAAACTAACTAGATCTTACATATAGGTGCAAAACTAACACACACCACTTGCTTTATGCATACTTGAAGTGTTAATGTGAAATTTAGGTGCAATAGATTAGAAGTTCAAGTTTTGGGTTCGTTTCGGGGTCGATTTTAGTGAAAACTCCACTTTCTCACCCAAAATGAACTTGCTATTGCAACTCCAACTAAACCAAACATATATCACTTAATCTATACATATTTGAACTATATATGTCTTATTTAGATGGAATTGGTCAAAGTACCAAGTTTCGGGTTCATTTTGTCGATTTTTGGGAATTTGAGCTATTTTACTTCCCAAAACTAACTAGATCTTACATATATATAGGAGCAAAACTAACACACACCACTTGCTTTATGCATACTTGAAGTGTTAATGTGAAATTTAGGTGCAATAGATTATAAGTTTAAGTTTTGGGTTCGTTTCGGGGTCGATTTTGGTGAAAACTCCACTTTCTCACCCAAAATGAACTTGCTATTGCAACTCCAACTAAACCAAACATATATCACTTAATCTATACATATTTGAACTATATATATCTAATTTTGATTGAATTGGTCAAAGTACCAAGTTTCGGGTTCATTTTGTCGATTTTTGGGAATTTGAGCTATTTTACTTCCCAAAAACTAACTAGATCTTACATATAGGAGCAAAACTAACACACACCTATTGCTTTATGCATACTTGAAGTGTTAATGTGAAATTTAGGTGTAATAGATTAGAAGGTCAAGTTTTGGATTCGTTTCGGGGTCCATTTTGGTGAAAACTCCACTTTCTCACCCAAAATGAACTTACTAATGCAACCCCAACTAAACCAAACATATATCACTTTATCGATACATATTTGAACTATATATGTCAAATTTAGATGGAATTGGTCAAAGTACCAAGTTTCGGGTTCATTTTGTCGATTTTTGGGAATTTAAGCTATTTTACTTCCCAAAACTAACTAGATCTTACATATATATAGGAGCAAAACTAACACACACCACTTGGTTTATGCATACTTGAAGTGTTAATGTGAAATTTAGGTGCAATAGATTATAAGTTTAAGTTTTGGGTTCGTTTCGGGGTCGATTTTGGTGAAAACTCCACTTTCTCACCCAAAATGAACTTACTATAGCAACTCCAACTAAACCAAACATATATCACTCACTCTATACATATTTGAACTATATATATCTAATTTTGATTGAATTGGTCAAAGTACCAAGTTTCGGGCATTTTGTCCATTTTTGGGAATTTGAGCTATTTTACTTCCCAAAAACTAACTAGATCTTACATATAGGAGCAAAACTAACACACACCTATTGCTTTATGCATACTTGAAGTGTTAATGTGAAATTTAGGTGCAATAGAATAGAAGTTCAAGTTTGGGTTCGTTTCTAGGTCGATTTTGGTGAAAACTCCACTTTTTCACCCAAAATGAACTTACTATTGCAACCCCAACTAAACCAAACATATATCACTTTATCGATACATATTTGAACTATATATGTCTAATTTAGATGGAATTGGTCAAAGTACCAAGTTTCGGGTTCATTTTGTCGATTTTTGGGAATTTAAGCTATTTTACTTCCCAAAACTAACTAGATCTTACATATATATAGGAGCAAAACTAACACACACCACTTGGTTTATGCATACTTGAAGTGTTAATGTGAAATTTAGGTGCAATAGATTATAAGTTTAAGTTTTGGGTTCGTTTCGGGGTCGATTTTGGTGAAAACTCCACTTTCTCACCCAAAATGAACTTACTATAGCAACTCCAACTAAACCAAACATATATCACTCACTCTATACATATTTGAACTATATATATCTAATTTTGATTGAATTGGTCAAAGTACCAAGTTTCGGGTTCATTTTGTCGATTTTTGGGAATTTGAGTTATTTTACTTCCCAAAAACTAACTAGATCTTACATATAGGAGCAAAACTAACACACACCTATTGCTTTATGCATACTTGAAGTGTTAATGTGAAATTTAGGTGTAATAGATTAGAAGGTCACGTTTTGGGTTCGTTTCGGGGTCCATTTTGGTGAAAACTCCACTTTCTCACCCAAAATGAACTTACTAATGCAACGCCAACTAAACCAAACATATATCACTAAATCTAGACATATTTGAACTAAATATGTCTAATATAGATGGAATTGGTCAAAGTACCAAGTTTCGGGTTCATTTTGTCGATTTTTGGGAATTTGAGCTATTTTACTTCCCAAAAACTAACTAGATCTTACATATAGGAGCAAAACTAACACACACCTATTGCTTTATGCATACTTGAAGTGTTAATGTGAAATTTAGGTGTAATAGATTAGAAGGTCACGTTTTGGGTTCGTTTCGGGGTCCATTTTGGTGAAAACTCCACTTTCTCACCCAAAATGAACTTACTAATGCAACCCCAACTAAACCAAACATATATCACTAAATCTATACATATTTGAAATATATATGTCTAATATAGATGAAATTGGTCAAAGTACCAAGTTTCGGGTTCATTTTGTCGATTTTTGGGAATTTGAGCTATTTTACTTCCCAAAACTAACTAGATCTTACATATAGGAGCAAAACTAACACACACCACTTACTTTATGCATACTTGATGTGTTAATGTGAAATTTAGGTGCAATAGATTATCAGTTCAAGATTTGGGTTCGTTTCGGGGTAGATTTTGGTGAAAACTCCACTTTGTCACCCAAAATGAAGTTACTATTGCAACTCCAGCTAAACCAAACATATATGACTTAATCTATACATATTTGAACTATATATGTCAAATTTAGATGGAATTGGTCAAAGTACCAAGTTTCTGACTCATTTTGTTGATTTTTGTGAATTTGAGCTATTTACTTCCCAAAACTAACTAGATCTTACATATAGGAGCAAAACTAACACACACCACTTGCTTTATGCATACTTAAAGTGTTAATGTGAAATTTAGGTGCAATAGATTATAAGTTTAAGTTTTGGGTTCGTTTCGGGGTCGATTTAGGTGAAAACTCCACTTTCTCACCCAAAATGAACTTACTATTGCAACTCCAACTAAATCAAGCATATATCACTTAATCTATTCATATTTGAACTATATTTGTCTAATTTAGATGGAATTGGTCAAAGTACCAAGTTTCGGGTTCATTTTATCGATTTTTGGGAATTTGAGGTATTTTACTTCCCAAAACTAACTAGATCTTACATATATATAGGAGCAAAACTAACACACACCACTTGCTTTATGCATACTTGAAGTGTTAATGTGAAATTTAGGTGCAATAGAATAGAAGTTCAAATTTGGGTTCGTTTTTGGGTCGATTTTGGTGAAAACTCCACTTTTTCACCCAAAATGAACTTACTATTGCAACCCCAACTAAACCAAACATATATCACTTAATCTATACATATTTGAACTATATATGTCTAATTTAGATGGAATTGATCAAAGTACCAAGTTTCGGGTTCATTTTGTCGATTTTTGGGAATTTAAGCTATTTTACTTCCCAAAACGAACTAGATCTTACATATAGGAGCAAAACTAACACACACCACTTGCTTTATGCATACTTAAAGTGTTAATGTGAAATTTAGGTGCAATAGATTATAAGTTTAAGTTTTGGGTTCGTTTCGGGGTCGATTTAGGTGAAAACTCCACTTTCTCACCCAAAATGAACTTACTATTGCAACTCCAACTAAACCAAACATATATCACTTACTCTATACATATTTGAACTATATATGTCTAATTTTGATTGAATTGGTCAAAGTACCAAGTTTCGGGTTCATTTTGTCGATTTTTGGGAATTTGAGCTATTTTACTTCCCAAAAACTAACTAGATCTTTCATATAGGAGCAAAACAAACACACACCAATTGCTTTATGCATACTTGAAGTGTTAATGTGAAATTTAGATGCAATCGATTAGAAGTTCAAGTTTTGGGTTCGTTTCGGGGTCGATTCTGGTGAAAACTCCACTTTTTCACCCAAAATGAACTTACTTTTGAACCTCCAACTAAACCAAACATATATCACTTAATCTATACATATTTGAACTATATATGTCTTATTTAGATGGAATTGGTCAAAGTACCAAGTTTCGGGTTCATTTTGTCAATTTTTGGGAATTTGAGCTATTTTACTTCCCAAAAACTAACTAGATCTTACATATAGGAGCAAAACTAACACACACCACTTACTTTATGCATACTTGAAGTGTTAATGTGAAATTTAGGTGCAATAGGATAGAAGTTCAAGTTTGGGTTCGTTTCTGGGTCGATTTTGGTGAAAACTCCACTTTTTCACCCAAAATGAACTTACTATTGCAACCCCAACTAAACCAAACATATATCACTTTATCTATACATATTTGAACTATATATGTCTAATTTAGATGGAATTGGTCAAAGTACCAAGTTTCGGGTTCATTTTGTCGATTTTTGGGAATTTGAGCTATTTTACTTCCCAAAACTAACTAGATCTTACATATATATAGGAGCAAAACTAACACACACCACTTGCTTTATGCATACTTGAAGTGTTAATGTGAAATTTAGGTGCAATAGATTATAAGTTTAAGTTTTGGGTTCGTTTCGGGGTCGATTTTGGTGAAAACTCCACTTTCTCACCCAAAATGAACTTACTATTGCAACTCCAACTAAACCAAACATATATCACTTACTCTATACATATTTGAACTATATATATCTAATTTTGATTGAATTGGTCAAAGTACCAAATTTCGGGTTCATTTTGTCGATTTTTGGGAATTTGAGCTATTTTACTTCCCAAAAACTAACTAGATCTTACATATAGGAGCAAAACTAACACACACCTATTGCTTTATGCATACTTGAAGTGTTAATGTGAAATTTAGGTGTAATAGATTAGAAGGTCAAGTTTTGGGTTCGTTTCGGGGTCCATTTTGGTGAAAACTCCACTTTCTCACCCAAAATGAACTTACTAATGCAACCCCAACTAAACCAAACATATATCACTAAATCTATACATATTTGAACTATATATGTCTAATATAGATGGAATTGGTCAAAGTACCAAGTTTCGGGTTCATTTTGTCGATTTTGGGAATTTGAGCTATTTTACTTCCCAAAACTAACTAGATCTTACATATAGGAGCAAAACTAACACACACCACTTACTTTATGCATACTTGAAGTGTTAATGTGAAATTTAGGTGCAATAGATTATCAGTTCAAGATTTGGGTTCGTTTCGGGGGTAGATTTTGGTGAAACCTCCACTTTGTCACCCAAAATGAAATTACTATTTCAACTCCCGCTAAACCAAACATATATGACTTAATCTATACATATTTGAACAATATATGTCAAATTTAGATGGAATTGGTCAAAGTACCAAGTTTCTGACTCATTTTGTTGATTTTTGTGAATTTGAGCTATTTTACTTCCCAAAACTAACTAGATCTTACATATAGGAGCAAAACTAACACACACCACTTACTTTATGCATAGTTGAAGTGTTAATGTGAAATTTAGGTGCAATAGATGAGAAGTTCAAGTTACGGGTTCGTTTACGGGTCGATTTTGGTGAAAACTCCACTTTCTCACCCAAAATGAACTTACTATTGCAACTCCAACTAAACCAAACATATATCACTTAAGCAATACATATTTAAATAATATATGTCTAATTTATATGGAATTGGTCAAAGTACCAAGTTTCGTGTTCATTTTGTCAAATTTTGGGAATTTGAGCTATTTTACTTCCTAAAAACTAACTAGATCTTACATATAGGAGCAAAACTAACACACACCACTTGCTTTATGCATACTTGAAGTGTTAATGTGAAATTTAGGTGCAATAGATTAGAAGTTCAAGTTTTGGGTTCGTTTCGGGGTCGATTTTGGTGAAAACTCCACTTTCTCACCCAAAATGAACTTACTATTGCAACTCCAACTAAACCAAGCATATATCACTTAATCTATTCATATTTGAACTATATATGTCTAATTTAGATGGAATTGGTCAAAGTACCAAGTTTCGGGTTCATATTGTCGATTTTTGGGATTTTTGAGCTATTTTACTTCCCAAAACTAACTAAACTAACACACACCACTTGATTTATGCATACTTGAAGTGTTAATGTGAAATTTAGGTGCAATAGGTTAGAAGTTCAAGATTTACGTTCGTTTCAGGGTCGATTTTGGTGAAAACTCAACTTTCTCACCCAAAATGAACTTACTATTGCAACTCCAACTAAACCAAACATATATCACTTAATCTATAAATATTTGAACTATATATGTCAAATTTAGATGGAATTGGTGAAAGTACCAAGTTTCGGGTTCATTTTGTCGATTTTTGTGAATTTGAGCTATTTTAATTCCCTAAACTAACTAGATCTTACATATTGGAGAAAAACTAACACACAACACTTACTTTATGCATACTTGAAGTTTTAATGTGAAATTTAGGTGCAATAGATTAGAAGTTCAAGTTTTGGGTTCGTTTCGGGGTCGATTTTGGTGAAAACTCGACTTTCTCACCCCAAATGAACTTACTATTGCAACTCCAGCTAAACCAAACATTTATCACTTAATCTATACATATTTGAACTATATATGTCAAATTTAGATGGAATTGGTCAAAGTACCAAGTTTCTGACTCATTTTGTTGCTTTTTGTGAATTTGAGCTATTTTACTTCCCAAAACTAACTAGATCTTACATATAGGAGCAAAACTAACACACACCACTTACTTTATGCATACTTGAAGTGTTAATGTGAAATTTAGGTGCAATAGATTAGAAGTTCAAGTTCTGGGTTCGTTTCGGGGTCGATTTTGGTGAAAACTCCACTTTCTCACCCAAAATGAACATACTATTGCAACTCCAACTAAACCAAACATATATCACTTAAGCTATACATATTTAAACAATATATGTCTAATTTATATGGAATTGGTCAAAGTACTAAGTTTCGTGTTCATTTTGTCAATTTTTGGGAATTTGAGCTATTTTACTTCCTAAAAACTAACTAGATCATACATATAGGAGCAAAACTAACACACACCACTTGGTTTATGCATACTTGAAGTGTTAATGTGAAATTTAGGTGCAATAGATTAGAAGTTCAAGTTTTGGGTTCGTTTCGGGGTCGATTTTGGTGAAAACTCCACTTTCTCACCCAAAATGAACTTACTATTGCAACTCCAAGTAAACCAAGCATATATCACTTAATCTATTCATATTTAAACTATATATGTCTAATTTAGATGGAATTGGTCAAAGTACCAAGTTTCGGGTTCATTTTATCGATTTTTGGGAATTTGAGGTATTTTACTTCCCAAAACTAACTAGATCTTACATATATATAGGAGCAAAACTAACACACACCACTTGCTTTATGCATACTTGAAGTGTTAATGTGAAATTTAGGTGCAATAGAATAGAAGTTCAAATTTGGGTTCGTTTTTGGGTCGATTTTGGTGAAAACTCCACTTTTTCACCCAAAATGAACTTACTATTGCAACCCCAACTAAACCAAACATATATCACTTAATCTATACATATTTGAACTATATATGTCTAATTTAGATGGAATTGATCAAAGTACCAAGTTTCGGGTTCATTTTGTCGATTTTTGGGAATTTAAGCTATTTTACTTCCCAAAACTAACTAGATCTTACATATAGGAGCAAAACTAACACACACCACTTGCTTTATGCATACTTAAAGTGTTAATGTGAAATTTAGGTGCAATAGATTATAATTTTAAGTTTTGGGTTCGTTTCGGGGTCGATTTAGGTGAAAACTCCACTTTCTCACCCAAAATGAACTTACTATTGCAACTCCAACTAAACCAAACATATATCACTTACTCTATACATATTTGAACTATATATGTCTAATTTTGATTGAATTGGTCAAAGTACCAAGTTTCGGGTTCATTTTGTCGATTTTTGGGAATTTGAGCTATTTTACTTCCCAAAAACTAACTAGATCTTACATATAGGAGCAAAAATAACACACACCACTTGCTTTATGCATACTTGAAGTGTTAATGTGAAATTTAGGTGCAATAGAATAGAAGTTCAAGTTTGGGTTCGTTTCTGGGTCGATTTTGGTGAAAACTTCACTTTTTCACCCAAAATAAACTTACTATTGCAACCCCAACTAAAACAAACATATATCACTTTATCTATACATATTTGAACTATATATGTCTAATTTAGATGGAATTGGTCAAAGTACCAAGTTTCGGGTTCATTTTGTCGATTTTTGGGAATTTGAGCTATTTTACTTCCCAAAACTAACTAGATCTTACATATATATAGGAGCAAAACTAACACACACCACTTGCTTTATGCATACTTGAAGTGTTAATGTGAAATTTAGGTGCAATAGATTATAAGTTTAAGTTTTGGGTTCGTTTCGGGGTCGATTTAGGTGAAAACTCCACTTTCTCACCCAAAATGAACTTACTATTGCAACTCCAACTAAACCAAACATATATCACTTACTCTATACATATTTGAACTATATATGTCTAATTTTGATTGAATTGGTCAAAGTACCAAGTTTCGGGTTCATTTTGTCGATTTTTGGGAATTTGAGCTATTTTACTTCCCAAAACTAACTAGATCTTACATATAGGAGCAAAACTAACACACACCACTTGCTTTATACATACTTGAAGTGTTAATGTGAAATTTAGGTGCAATAGAATAGAAGTTCAAGTTTGGGTTCGTTTCTGGGTCGATTTTGGTGAAAACTCCACTTTTTCACCCAAAATGAACTTACTATTGCAACCCCAACTAAACCAAACATATATCACTTTATCTATACATATTTGAACTATATATGTCTAATTTAGATGGAATTGGTCAAAGTACCAAGTTTCGGGTTCATTTTGTCGATTTTTGGGAATTTGAGCTATTTTACTTCCCAAAACTAACTAGATCTTACATATATATAGGAGCAAAACTAACACACACCACTTGCTTTATGCATACTTGAAGTGTTAATGTGAAATTTAGGTGCAATAGATTATAAGTTTAAGTTTTGGGTTCGTTTCGGGGTCGATTTTGGTGAAAACTCCACTTTCTCACCCAAAATGAACTTACTATTGCAACTCCAACTAAACCAAACATATATCACTTACTCTATACATATTTGAACTATATATGTCTAATTTTGATTGAATTGGTCAAAGTACCAAGTTTCGGGTTCATTTTGTCGATTTTTGGGAATTTGAGCTATTTTACTTCCCAAAACTAACTAGATCTTACATATATATAGGAGCAAAACTAACACACACCACTTGCTTTATGCATACTTGAAGTGTTAATGTGAAATTTAGGTGCAATAGATTATCAGTTCAAGATTTGGGTTCGTTTCGGGGGTAGATTTTGGTGAAACCTCCACTTTGTCACCCAAAATGAACTTACTATTGCAACTCCAGCTAAACCAAACATATATGACTTAATCTATACATATTTGAACTATATATGTCAAATTTAGATGGAATTGGTCAAAGTACCAAGTTTCTGACTCATTTTGTTGATTTTTGTGAATTTGAGCTATTTTACTTCCCAAAACTAACTAGATCTTACATATAGGAGCAAAACTAACAAACACCACTTACTTTATGCATACTTGAAGTGTTAATGTGAAATTTAGGTGCAATAGATTAGAAGTTCAAGTTCTGGGTTCGTTTCGGGGTCGATTTTGGTGAAAACTCCACTTTCTCACCCAAAATGAACTTACTATTGCAACCCCAACTAAACCAAACATATATCACATAATCAATACATATTTGAACTATATATGTCTAATTTAGATGGAATTGGTCAAAGTACCAAGTTTCAGGTTCATTTTGTCGATTTTTGTGAATTTGATCTATTTTACTTCCCAAAACTAATTAGATCTTACTTATAGGAGCAAAACTAACACACACCACTTACTTTATGCATACTTGAAGTGTTAATGTGAAATTTAGGTGTAATAGATTAGAAGTTCAAATTTTGGGTTCGTTTCGGGGTCGATTTTGGTGAAAACTCCACTTTCTCACCCAAAATGAACTTACTATTGCAACTCCAACTAAACCAAACATATATCACTTCATCTATTCATATTTGAACTATATATGTCTAATTTAGATGGAATTGGTCAAAGTACCAAGTTTCGGGTTCATTTTGTCGATTTTTGGGATTTTTGAGCTATTTTACTTCCCAAAACTAACTAGATCTTACATATAGGAGCAAAACTAACACACACCACTTGATTTATGCATACTTGAAGTGTTAATTTGAAATTTAGGTGCAATAGGTTAGAAGTTCAAGATTTGGGTTCGTTTCAGGGTCGATTTTGGTGAAAACTCAACTTTCTCACCCAAAATGAACTTTCTATTACAACTCCAACTAAACCAAATATATATCACTTAATCTATACATATTTGAACTATATATGTCAAATTTTGATGGAATTGGTGAAAGTACCAAGTTTCGGGATCATTTTGTCGATTTTTGTGAATTTAAGCTATTTTAATTCCCTAAACTAACTAGATCTTACATATTGGAGAAAAACTAACACACAACACTTACTTTATGCATACTTGAAGTTTTAATGTGAAATTTAGGTGCAATAGATTACAAGTTCAAGTTTTGGGTTCGTTTCGGGGTCGATTTTGGTGAAAACTCGACTTTCTCACAAAATATGAATTATTATTGCAACTCCAACTAAACCAAACATATATCACTTATTCTATACATATTTGAACTATATATGTCAAATTTAGATGGAATTGGTCAAAGTACCAAGTTTCTGACTCATTTTGTTGATTTTTGTGAATTTGAGCTATTTTACTTCTCAAAACTAACTAGATCTAACATAGAGGAGAAAAACTAACACACACCACTTATTTTATGCATACTTGAAGTGTTAATGTGAAATTTAGGCGCAATAGATTAGAAGTTCATGTTTTGGGTTCGTTTCGGGGTCGATTCCGGTGAAAACTCCACTTTTTCACCCAAAATGAACTTACTATTGCAACTCCAACTAAACCAAACATATATCACTAAATCTATACATATTTGAACTATATATGTCTAATTTAGATGGAATTGGTCAAAGTACCAAGTTTCTGGTTCATTTTGTCGATTTTCGGGAATTTGAGCTATTTTACTTCCCAAAACTAACAAGATCTTACATATAGGAGCAAAACTAACACACACCACTTAGTTTATGCATACTTGAAGTGTTAATGCCAAATTTAGGTGTAATAGATTAGAAGTTCATGTTTTGGGTTCGTTTCGGGGTCGATTTTAGTGAAAACTCCACTTTCTCACCCAAAATGAACTTACTATTGCAACTCCAACTAAACCAAACATATATCACTTCATCTATTCATATTTGAACTATATATGTCTAATTTAGATGGAATTGGTCAAAGTACCAAGTTTCGGGTTCATTTTGTCGATTTTTGGGATTTTTGAGCTATTTTACTTCCCAAAACTAACTAGATCTTACATATAGGAGCAAAACTAACACACACCACTTGATTTATGCATACTTGAAGTGTTAATTTGAAATTTAGGTGCAATAGGTTAGAAGTTCAAGATTTGGGTTCGTTTCAGTGTCGATTTTGGTGAAAACTCAACTTTCTCACCCAAAATGAACTTTCTATTACAACTCCTCCTAAACCAAACATATATCACTTAATCTATACATATTTGAACTATATATGTCAAATTTAGATGGAATTGGTGAAAGTACCAAGTTTCGGGTTCATTTTGTCGATTTTTGTGAATTTGAGCTATTTTAATTCCCTAAACTAACTAGATCTTACATATTGGAGAAAAACTAACACACAACACTTACTTTATGCATACTTGAAGTTTTAATGTGAAATTTAGGTTCAATAGATTACAAGTTCAAGTTTTGGGTTCGTTTCGGGGTCGATTTAGGTGAAAACTCGACTTTCTCACCCAAAATGAATTATTATTGCAACTCCAACTAAACCAAATAAATATCACTTATTCTATACATATTTGAACTATATATGTCAAATTTAGATGGAATTGGTCAAAGTACCAAGTTTCTGACTCATTTTGTTGATTTTTGTGAATTTGAGCTATTTTACTTCTCAAAACTAACTAGATCTAACATATAGGAGAAAAACTAACACACACCACTTATTTTATGCATACTTGAAGTGTTAATGTGAAATTTAGGCGCAATAGATTAGAAGTTCATGTTTTGGGTTCGTTTCGGGGTCGATTATGGTGAAAACTCCACTTTTTCACCCAAAATGAACTTACTATTGCAACTCCAACTAAACCAAACATATATCACTAAATCTATACATATTTGAACTATATATGTCTAATTTAGATGGAATTGGTCAAAGTACCAAGTTTCTGGTTCATTTTGTCGATTTTTGGGAATTTGAGCTATTTTACTTCCCAAAACTAACAAGATCTTACATATAGGAGCAAAATTAACACACACCACTTACTTTATGCATACTTGAAGTGTTAATGCGAAATTTCGGTGTAATAGATTAGAAGTTCATGTTTTGGGTTCGTTTCGGGGTCGATTTTAGTGCAAACTCCACTTTCTCACCCAAAATGAACTTACTATTGCAACTCCAACTAAACCAATCATATATCACTTAATCTATTCATATTTGAACTATACATGTCTAATTTAGATGGAATTGGTCAAAGTACCAAGTTTCGGGTTCATTTTGTCGATTTTTGTGAATTTAAGCTATTTTAATTCCCAAAACTAACTAGATCTTACATATAGGAGCAAAACTCACACACACCACTTGATTTATGCATACTTGAAGTGTTAATGTGAAATTTAGGTGCAATAGATTAGAAGTTCAAGTTTTGGGTTCGTTTTGGGGTCGATTTTGGTGAAAACTCGACTTTCTCACCCTAAATGAACTTATTATTGCAACTCCAACTAAATCAAACATCCATCACTTATTCTATACATATTTGAACTATATATGTCAAATTGAGATGGAATTTGTCAAAGTACCAAGTTTCGGACTCATTTTGTTGATTTTTGTGAATTTGAGCTATTTTACTTCTCAAAACTAACTAGATCTTACATATAGGAGAAAAACTAACACACACCACTTATTTTTTTGCATACTTGAAGTTTTAATGTGAAATTTAGGCGCAATAGATTAGAAGTTCAAGTTTTTGGTTCGTTTCGGGGTCGATTCGGTGAAAACTCCACTTTTTCACCCAAAATGAACTTACAATAATCTATACATATTTGAACAATATATGTCTAATTTAGATGGAATTGATCAAAGTACCAAGTTTCGGGTTCATTTTGTCGATTTTTTGGAATTTGAGCTATTTTACTTCCCAAAACTAACTAGATCTTACATATAGGAGCAAAACTAACACACACCACTTACTTTATGCATACTTGAAGTGTTAATGTCAAATTTAGGTGCAATAGATTATAAGTTCAAGTTTTGGGTTCGGTTCGGGGTCGATTTTGGTGAAAACTCCACTTTCTCACCCAAAATGAACTTACTATTGCAACTCCAACTAAACCAAACATATATCACTTAATCTATACATATTTGATCTATATATATCTAATTTAGATGGAATTGGTCAAAGTACCAAGTTTCGGGTTCATTTTGTCGATTTTTGGGAATTTGAGCTATTTTACTTCCCAAAACTAACTAGATCTTACATATAGGAGCAAAACTAACACACACCACTTACTTTATGCATCTTTGATGTGTTAATGTGAAATTTAGGTGCAATAGATTATAAGTTCAAGTTTTGGGTTCGTTTCGGGGTCGATTTTGGTGAAAACTCCACTTTCTCACCCAAAATTAACTTACTATTGCAACTCCAACTAAACCAAACATATATCACTTAATCTATACATATTTGATCTATATATATCTAATTTAGATGGAATTGGTCAAAGTACCAAGTTTCTGACTCATTTTGTTGATTTTTGTTAATTTGAATTATTTTACTTCCCAAAACTAACTAGATCTTACATATAGGAGCAAAACTAACACACACCTATTGCTTTATGCATACTTGAAGTGTTAATGTGAAATTTAGGTGTAATAGATTAGAAGGTCAAGTTTTGGGTTCGTTTCGGGGTCCATTTTGGTGAAAACTCCACTTTCTCACCCAAAATGAACTTAATAATGCAACCCCAACTAAACCAAACATATATCACTAAATCTATACATATTTGAACTATATATGTCTAATATAGATGGAATTGGTCAAAGTACCAAGTTTCGGGTTCATTTTGTCGATTTTTGGGAATTTGAGCTATTTTACTTCCCAAAACTAACTAGATCTTACATATAGGAGCAAAACTAACACACACCACTTACTTTATGCATACTTGAAGTGTTAATGTGAAATTTAGGTGCAATAGATTATCAGTTCTAGATTTGGGTTCGTTTCGGGGTAGATTTTGGTGAATACTCCACTTTGTCACCCAAAATGAACTTACTGTTGCAACTCCAGCTAAACCAAACATATATGACTTAATCTATACATATTTGAACTATATATGTCAAATTTAGATGGAATTGGTCAAAGTACCAAGTTTCTGACTCATTTTGTTGATTTTTGTGAATTTGAGCTATTTTACTTCCCAAAACTAACTAGATCTTACATATAGGAGCAAAACTAACACACACCACTTACTTTATGCATACTTGAAGTGTTAATGTGAAATTTAGGTGCAATAGATGAGAAGTTCAAGTTCAGGGTTCGTTTCGGGGTCGATTTTAGTGAAAACTCCACTTTCTCACCCAAAAATGAACTTACTATTGCAACTCCAACTAAACCAAACATATATCACTTAAGCTATACATATTTAAACAATATATGTCTAGTTTATATGGAATTGGTCAAAGTACCAAGTTTCGTGTTCATTTTGTCAATTTTTGGGAATTTGAGCTATTTTACTTCCTAAAAACTAACTAGATCTTACATATAGGAGCAAAACTAACACACACCACTTGCTTTATGCATACTTGAAGTGTTAATGTGAAATTTAGGTGCAATAGATTAGAAGTTCAAGTTTTGGGTTCGTTTCGGGGTCGATTTTAGTGAAAACTCCACTTTCTCACCCAAAATGAACTTACTATTGCAACTCCAACTAAACCAAGCATATATCACTTAATCTATTCATATTTGAACTATATATGTCTAATTTAGATGGAATTGGTCAAAGTACCAAGTTTCGGGTTCATTTTGTCGATTTTTGGGAATTTGAGCTATTTTACTTCCCAAAACTAACTAGATCTTACATATATATAGGAGCAAAACTAACACACACCACTTGCTTTATGCATACTTGAAGTGTTAATGTGAAATTTAGGTGCAATAGAATAGAAGTTCAAATTTGGGTTCGTTTTTGGGTCGATTTTGGTGAAAACTCCACTTTTTCACCCAAAATGAACTTACTATTGCAACCCCAACTAAACCAAACATATATCACTTAATCTATACATATTTGAACTATATATGTCTAATTTAGATGGAATTGATCAAAGTACCAAGTTTCGGGTTCATTTTGTCGATTTTTGGGAATTTGAGCTATTTTACTTCCCAAAACTAACTAGATCATACATATAGGAGAAAAACTAACACACACCACTTGCTTTGTGCATACTTAAAGTGTTAATGTGAAATTTAGGTGCAATAGATTATAAGTTTAAGTTTTGGGTTCGTTTCGGGGTCGAATTTCTCACCCAAAATGAACTTACTATTGCAACTCCAACTAAACCAAACATATATCACTTACTCTATACATATTTGAACTATATATGTCTAATTTTGATTGAATTGGTCAAAGTACCAAGTTTCGGGTTCATTTTGTCGATTTTTGGGAATTTGAGCTATTTTACTTCCCAAAAACTAACTAGATCTTACATATAGGAGCAAAACAAACACACACCAATTGCTTTATGCATACTTGAAGTGTTAATGTGAAATTTAGATGCAATCGATTAGAAGTTCAAGTTTTGGGTTCGTTTCGGGGTCGATTCTGGTGAAAACTCCACTTTTTCACCCAAAATGAACTTACTTTTGCAACTCCAACTAAACCAAACATATATCACTAAATCTATACATATTTGAACTATATATGTCAAATTTAGATGGAATTGGTCAAAGTACCAAGTTTCTGACTCATTTTGTTGATTTTTGTGAATTTGAGCTATTTTACTTCTCAAAACTAACTAGATCTAACATATAGGAGAAAAACTAACACACACCACTTATTTTATGCATACTTGAAGTGTTAATGTGAAATTTAGGCGCAATAGATTAGAAGTTCATGTTTTGGGTTCGTTTCGGGGTCGATTCCGGTGAAAACTCCACTTTTTCACCCAAAAATGAACTTACTATTGCAACTCCAACTAAACCAAACATATATCACTAAATCTATACATATTTGAACTATATATGTCTAATTTAGATGGAATTGGTCAAAGTACCAAGTTTACGGTTCATTTTGTCGATTTTTGGGAATTTGAGCTATTTTACTTCCCAAAACTAACAAGATCTTACATATAGGAGCAAAATTAACACACACCACTTACTTTATGCATACTTGAAGTGTTAATGCGAAATTTCGGTGTAATAGATTAGAAGTTCATGTTTTGGGTTCGTTTCGGGGTCGATTTTAGTGCAAACTCCACTTTCTCACCCAAAATGAACTTACTATTGCAACTCCAACTAAACCAATCATATATCACTTAATCTATTCATATTTGAACTATACATGTCTAATTTAGATGGAATTGGTCAAAGTACCAAGTTTCGGGTTCATTTTGTCGATTTTTGTGAATTTAAGCTATTTTAATTCCCAAAACTAACTAGATCTTACATATAGGAGCAAAACTCACACACACCACTTGATTTATGCATACTTGAAGTGTTAATGTGAAATTTAGGTGCAATAGATTAGAAGTTCAAGTTTTGGGTTCGTTTTGGGGTCGATTTTGGTGAAAACTCGACTTTCTCACCCTAAATGAACTTATTATTGCAACTCCAACTAAATCAAACATCCATCACTTATTCTATACATATTTGAACTATATATGTCAAATTGAGATGGAATTTGTCAAAGTACCAAGTTTCGGACTCATTTTGTTGATTTTTGTGAATTTGAGCTATTTTACTTCTCAAAACTAACTAGATCTTACATATAGGAGAAAAACTAACACACACCACTTATTTTTTTGCATACTTGAAGTTTTAATGTGAAATTTAGGCGCAATAGATTAGAAGTTCAAGTTTTTGGTTCGTTTCGGGGTCGATTCAGGTGAAAACTCCACTTTTTCACCCAAAATGAACTTACAATAATCTATACATATTTGAACAATATATGTCTAATTTAGATGGAATTGATCAAAGTACCAAGTTTCGGGTTCATTTTGTCGATTTTTTGGAATTTGAGCTATTTTACTTCCCAAAACTAACTAGATCTTACATATAGGAGCAAAACTAACACACACCACTTACTTTATGCATACTTGAAGTGTTAATGTCAAATTTAGGTGCAATAGATTATAAGTTCAAGTTTTGGGTTCGGTTCGGGGTCGATTTTGGTGAAAACTCCACTTTCTCACCCAAAATGAACTTACTATTGCAACTCCAACTAAACCAAACATATATCACTTAATCTATACATATTTGATCTATATATATCTAATTTAGATGGAATTGGTCAAAGTACCAAGTTTCGGGTTCATTTTGTCGATTTTTGGGAATTTGAGCTATTTTACTTCCCAAAACTAACTAGATCTTACATATAGGAGCAAAACTAACACACACCACTTACTTTATGCATCTTTGATGTGTTAATGTGAAATTTAGGTGCAATAGATTATAAGATCAAGTTTTGGGTTCGTTTCGGGGTCGATTTTGGTGAAAACTCCACTTTCTCACCCAAAATTAACTTACTATTGCAACTCCAACTAAACCAAACATATATCACTTAATCTATACATATTTGATCTATATATATCTAATTTAGATGGAATTGGTCAAAGTACCAAGTTTCTGACTCATTTTGTTGATTTTTGTTAATTTGAATTATTTTACTTCCCAAAACTAACTAGACCTTACATATAGGAGCAAAACTAACACACACCTATTGCTTTATGCATACTTGAAGTGTTAATGTGAAATTTAGGTGTAATAGATTAGAAGGTCAAGTTTTGGGTTCGTTTCGGGGTCCATTTTGGTGAAAACTCCACTTTCTCACCCAAAATGAACTTAATAATGCAACCCCAACTAAACCAAACATATATCACTAAATCTATACATATTTGAACTATATATGTCTAATATAGATGGAATTGGTCAAAGTACCAAGTTTCGGGTTCATTTTGTCGATTTTTGGGAATTTGAGCTATTTTACTTCCCAAAACTAACTAGATCTTACATATAGGAGCAAAACTAACACACACCACTTACTTTATGCATACTTGAAGTGTTAATGTGAAATTTAGGTGCAATAGATTATCGGTTCTAGATTTGGGGTTCGTTTCGGGGTAGATTTTGGTGAATACTCCACTTTGTCACCCAAAATGAACTTACATTGTTGCAACTCCAGCTAAACCAAACATATATGACTTAATCTATACATATTTGAACTATATATGTCAAATTTAGATGGAATTGGTCAAAGTACCAAGTTTCTGACTCATTTTGTTGATTTTTGTGAATTTGAGCTATTTTACTTCCCAAAACTAACTAGATCTTACATATAGGAGCAAAACTAACACACACCACTTACTTTATGCATACTTGAAGTGTTAATGTGAAATTTAGGTGCAATAGATGAGAAGTTCAAGTTCAGGGTTCGTTTCGGGGTCGATTTTAGTGAAAACTCCACTTTCTCACCCAAAATGAACTTACTATTGCAACTCCAACTAAACCAAACATATATCACTTAAGCTATACATATTTAAACAATATATGTCTAGTTTATATGGAATTGGTCAAAGTACCAAGTTTCGTGTTCATTTTGTCAATTTTTGGGAATTTGAGCTATTTTACTTCCTAAAAACTAACTAGATCTTACATATAGGAGCAAAACTAACACACACCACTTGCTTTATGCATACTTGAAGTGTTAATGTGAAATTTAGGTGCAATAGATTAGAAGTTCAAGTTTTGGGTTCGTTTCGGGGTCGATTTTGGTGAAAACTCCACTTTCTCACCCAAAATGAACTTACTATTGCAACTCCAACTAAACCAAGCATATATCACTTAATCTATTCATATTTGAACTATATATGTCTAATTTAGATGGAATTGGTCAAAGTACCAAGTTTCGGGTTCATTTTGTCGATTTTTGGGAATTTGAGCTATTTTACTTCCCAAAACTAACTAGATCTTACATATATATAGGAGCAAAACTAACACACACCACTTGCTTTATGCATACTTGAAGTGTTAATGTGAAATTTAGGTGCAATAGAATAGAAGTTCAAATTTGGGTTCGTTTTTGGGTCGATTTTGGTGAAAACTCCACTTTTTCACCCAAAATGAACTTACTATTGCAACCCCAACTAAACCAAACATATATCACTTAATCTATACATATTTGAACTATATATGTCTAATTTAGATGGAATTGATCAAAGTACCAAGTTTCGGGTTCATTTTGTCGATTTTTGGGAATTTGAGCTATTTTACTTCCCAAAACTAACTAGATCATACATATAGGAGAAAAACTAACACACACCACTTGCTTTGTGCATACTTAAAGTGTTAATGTGAAATTTAGGTGCAATAGATTATAAGTTTAAGTTTTGGGTTCGTTTCGGGGTCGAATTTCTCACCCAAAATGAACTTACTATTGCAACTCCAACTAAACCAAACATATATCACTTACTCTATACATATTTGAACTATATATGTCTAATTTTGATTGAATTGGTCAAAGTACCAAGTTTCGGGTTCATTTTGTCGATTTTTGGGAATTTGAGCTATTTTACTTCCCAAAAACTAACTAGATCTTACATATAGGAGCAAAACAAACACACACCAATTGCTTTATGCATACTTGAAGTGTTAATGTGAAATTTAGATGCAATCGATTAGAAGTTCAAGTTTTGGGTTCGTTTCGGGGTCGATTCTGGTGAAAACTCCACTTTTTCACCCAAAATGAACTTACTTTTGCAACTCCAACTAAACCAAACATATATCACTTAATCTATACATATTTGAACTATATATGTCTTATTTAGATGGAATTGGTCAAAGTACCAAGTTTCGGGTTCATTTTGTCAATTTTTGGGAATTTGAGCTATTTTACTTCCCAAAAACTAACTAGATCTTACATATAGGAGCAAAACTAACACACACCACTTGCTTTATGCATACTTGAAGTGTTAATGTGAAATTTAGGTGCAATAGAATAGAAGTTCAAGTTTGGGTTCGTTTCTGGGTCGATTTTGGTGAAAACTCCACTTTTTCACCCAAAATGAACTTACTATTGCAACCCCAACTAAACCAAACATATATCACTTTATCTATACATATATGAACTATATATGTCTAATTTAGATGGAATTGGTCAAAGTACCAAGTTTCGGGTTCATTTTGTCGATTTTTGGGAATTTGAGCTATTTTACTTCCCAAAACTAACTAGATCTTACATATATATAGGAGCAAAACTAACACACACCACTTGCTTTATGCATACTTGAAGTGTTAATGTGAAATTTAGGTGCAATAGATTATAAGTTTAAGTTTTGGGTTCGTTTCGGGGTCGATTTTGGTGAAAACTCCACTTTCTCACCCAAAATGAACTTACTATTGCAACTCCAACTAAACCAAACATATATCACTTACTCTATACATATTTGAACTATATATATCTAATTTTGATTGAATTGGTCAAAGTACCAAGTTTCGGGTTCATTTTGTCGATTTTTGGGAATTTGAGCTATTTTACTTCCCAAAAACTAACTAGATCTTACATATAGGAGCAAAATTAACACACACCACTTGCTTTATGCATACTTGAAGTGTTAATGTGAAATTTAGGTGCAATAGAATAGAAGTTCAAGTTTGGGTTCGTTTCTGGGTCGATTTTGGTGAAAACTCCACTTTTTCACCCAAAATAAACTTACTATTGCAACCCCAACTAAACCAAACATATATCACTTTATCTATACATATTTGAACTATATATGTCTAATTTAGATGGAATTGATCAAAGTACCAAGTTTCGGGTTCATTTTGTCGATTTTTGGGAATTTGAGCTATTTTACTTCCTAAAACTAACTAGATCTTACATATATATAGGAGCAAAACTAACACACACCACTTGCTTTATGCATACTTGAAGTGTTAATGTGAAATTTAGGTGCAATAGATTATAAGTTTAAGTTTTGGGTTCGTTTCGGGGTCGATTTTGGTGAAAACTCCACTTTCTCACCCAAAATGAACTTACTATTGCAACTCCTACTAAACCAAACATATATCACTTACTCTATACATATTTGAACTATATATATCTAATTTTGATTGAATTGGTCAAAGTACCAAGTTTCGGGTTCATTTTGTCGATTTTTGGGAATTTGAGCTATTTTACTTCCCAAAAACTAACTAGATCTTACATATAGGAGCAAAACTAACACACACCTATTGCTTTATGCATTCTTGAAGTGTTAATGTGAAATTTAGGTGTAATAGATTAGAAGGTCAAGTTTTGGGTTCGTTTCGGGGTCCATTTTGGTGAAAACTCCACTTTCTCACCCAAAATGAACTTACTAATGCAACCCCAACTAAACCAAACATATATCACTAAATCTATACATATTTGAACTATATATGTCTACTATAGATGGAATTGGTCAAAGTACCAAGTTTCGGGTTCATTTTGTCGATTTTTGGAAATTTGAGCTATTTTACTTCCCAAAACTAACTAAATCTTACATATAGGAGCAAAACTAACACACACCACTTACTTTATGCATACTTGAAGTGTTAATGTGAAATTTAGGTGCAATAGATTATCAGTTCAAGATTTGGGTTCGTTTCGGGGTAGATTTTGGTGAAAACTCCACTTTGTCACCCAAAATGAACTTACTATTGCAACTCCAGCTAAACCAAACATATATGACTTAATCTATACATATTTGAACTATATATGTCAAATTTAGATGGAATTGGTCAAAGTACCAAGTTTCTGACTCATTTTGTTGATTTTTGTGAATTTGAGCTATTTTACTTCCCAAAACTAACTAGATCTTACATATAGGAGAAAAACTAACACACACCACTTACTTTATGCATACTTGAAGTGTTAATGTGAAATTTTGGTGCAATAGATGAGAAGTTCAAGTTCTGGGTTCGTTTCGGGGTCGATTTTGGTGAAAACTCCACTTTCTCACCCAAAATGAACTTACTATTGCAACTCCAACTAAACCAAACATATATCACTTAAGCTATACATATTTAAACAATATATGTCTAATTTATATGGAATTGGTCAAAGTACCAAGTTTCGTGTTCATTTTATCAATTTTTGGGAATTTGAGCTATTTTACTTCCTAAAAACTAACTAGATCTTACATATAGGAGCAAAACTAACACACACCACTTGCTTTATGCATACTTGAAGTGTTAATGTGAAATTTAGGTGCAATAGATTAGAAGTTCAAGTTTTGGGGTTCGTTTCGGGGTCGATTTTGGTGAAAACTCCACTTTCTCACCCAAAATGAACTTACTATTGCAACTCCAACTAAACCAAACATATATCACTTAATCTATTCATATTTGAACTATATATGTCTAATTTAGATGGAATTGGTCAAAGTACCAAGTTTCGGGTTCATTTTGTCGATTTTTGGGAATTTGAGCTATTTTACTTCCCAAAACTAACTAGATCTTACATATATATAGGAGCAAAACTAACACACACCACTTGCTTTATGCATACTTGAAGTGTTAATGTGAAATTTAGGTGCAATAGAATAGAAGTTCAAATTTGGGTTCGTTTTTGGGTCGATTTTGGTGAAAACTCCACTTTTTCACCCAAAATGAACTTACTATTGCAACCCCAACTAAACCAAACATATATCACTTAATCTATACATATTTGAACTATATATGTCTAATTTAGATGGAATTGATCAAAGTACCAAGTTTCGGGTTCATTTTGTCGATTTTTGGGAATTTAAACTATTTTACTTCCCAAAACTAACTAGATCTTACATATAGGAGCAAAACTAACACACACCACTTGCTTTATGCATACTTAAAGTGTTAATGTGAAATTTAGGTGCAATATATTATAAGTTTAAGTTTAGGGTTCGTTTCGGTGTCGATTTAGGTGAAAACTCCACTTTCTCACCCAAAATGAACTTACTATTGCAATTCCAACTAAACCCAACATATATCACTTACTCTATACATATTTGAACTATATATGTGTAATTTTGATTGAATTGGTCAAAGTACCAAGTTTCGGGTTCATTTTGTCGATTTTTGGGAATTTGAGCTATTTTACTTCCCAAAAACTAACTAGATCTTACATATAGGAGCAAAACTAACACACACCACTTGCTTTATGCATACTTGAAGTGATAATGTGAAATTTAGGTGCAATAGAATAGAATTTCAAGTTTGGGTTCGTTTCTGGGTCGATTTTGGTGAAAACTCCACTTTTTCACCCAAAATAAACTTACTATTGCAACCCCAACTAAACCAAACATATATCACTTTATCTATACATATTTGAACTATATATGTCTAATTTAGATGGAATTGGTCAAAGTACCAAGTTTCGGGTTCATTTTGTCGATTTTTGGGAATTTGAGCTATTTTACTTTCTAAAACTAACTAGATCTTACATATATATAGAAGCAAAACTAACACACACCACTTGCTTTATGCATACTTGAAGTGTTAATGTGAAATTTAGGTGCAATAGATTATAAGTTTAAGTTTTGGGTTCGTTTCGGGGTCGATTTTGGTGAAAACTCCACTTTCTCACCCAAAATGAACTTACTATTGCAACTCCTACTAAACCAAACATATATCACTTACTCTATACATATTTGAACTATATATATCTAATTTTGATTGAATTGGTCAAAGTACCAAGTTTCGGGTTCATTTTGTCGATTTTTGGGAATTTGAGCTATTTTACTTCCCAAAAACTAACTAGATCTTACATATAGGAGCAAAACTAACACACACCTATTGCTTTATGCATACTTGAAGTGTTAATGTGAAATTTAGGTGTAATAGATTAGAAGGTCAAGTTTTGGGTTCGTTTCGGGGTCCATTTTGGTGAAAACTCCACTTTCTCACCCAAAATTAACTTACTAATGCAACCCCAACTAAACCAAACATATATCACTAAATCTATACATATTTGAACTATATATGTCTAATATAGATGGAATTGGTCAAAGTACCAAGTTTCGGGTTCATTTTGTCGATTTTTGGAAATTTGAGCTATTTTACTTCCCAAAACTAACTAGATCTTACATATAGGAGCAAAACTAACACACACCACTTGCTTTATGCATACTTGAAGTGTTAATGTGAAATTTAGGTGCAATAGATGAGAAGTTCAAGTTCTGGGTTCGTTTCGGGGTCGATTTTGGTGAAAACTCCACTTTCTCACCCAAAATGAACTTACTATTGCAACTCCAACTAAACCAAACATATATCACTTAAGCTATACATATTTAAACAATATATGTCTACTTTATATGGAATTGGTCAAAGTACCAAGTTCCGTGTTCATTTTGTCAATTTTTGGGAATTGAGCTATTTTACTTCCTAAAAACTAACTAGATCTTACATATAGGAGCAAAACTAACACACACCACTTGGTTTATGCATACTTGAAGTGTTAATGTGAAATTTAGGTGCAATAGATTAGAAGTTCAAGTTTTGGGTTCGTTTCGGGGGTCGATTTTGGTGAAAACTCCACTTTCTCACCCAAAATGAACTTACTATTGCAACTCCAACTAAACCAAGCATATATCACTTAATCTATTCATATTTGAACTATATATGTCTAATTTAGATGGAATTGGTCAAAGTACCAAGTTTCGGGTTCATTTTGTCGATTTTTGGGAATTTGAGCTATTTTACTTCCCAAAAAAAACTACATCTTACATATATATAGGAGCAAAACTAACACACACCACTTGCTTTATGCATACTTGAAGTGTTAATGTGAAATTTAGGTGCAATAGAATAGAAGTTCAAATTTGGGTTCGTTTTTGGGTCGATTTTGGTGAAAACTCCACTTTTTCACCCAAAATGAACTTACTATTGCAACCCCAACTAAACCAAACATATATCACTTAATCTATACATATTTGAACTATATATGTCTAATTTAGATGGAATTGATCAAAGTACCAAGTTTCGGGTTCATTTTGTCGATTTTTGGGAATTTAAGCTATTTTACTTCCCAAAACTAACTAGATCTTACATATAGGAGCAAAACTAACACACACCACTTGCTTTATGCATACTTAAAGTGTTAATGTGAAATTTAGGTGCAATAGATTATAAGTTTAAGTTTTGGGTTCGTTTCGGGGTCGATTTAGGTGAAAACTCCACTATCTAACCCAAAATGAACTTACTATTGCAATTCCAACTAAACCCAACATATATCACTTACTCTATACATATTTGAACTATATATGTCTAATTTTGATTGAATTGGTCAAAGTACCAAGTTTCGGGTTCATTTTGTCGATTTTTGGGAATTTGAGCTATTTTACTTCCCAAAAACTAACTAGATCTTACATATAGGAGCAAAACAAACACACACCAATTGCTTTATGCATACTTGAAGTGTTAATGTGAAATTTAGATGCAATCGATTAGAAGTTCAAGTTTTGGGTTCGTTTCGGGGTCGATTCTGGTGAAAACTCCACTTTCTCACCCAAAATGAACTTACTTTTGCAACTCCAACTAAACCAAACATATATCACTTAATCTATACATATTTGAACTATATATGTCTTATTTTGATGGAATTGGTCAAAGTACCAAGTTTCGGGTTCATTTTGTCAATTTTTGGGAATTTGAGCTATTTTACTTCCCAAAAACTAACTAGATCTTACATATAGGAGAAAAACTAACACACACCACTTGCTTTATGCATACTTGAATTGTTAATGTGAAATTTAGGTGCAATAGGATAGAAGTTCAAGTTTGGGTTCGTTTCTGGGTCGATTTTGGTGAAAACTCCACTTTTTCACCCAAAATGAACTTACTATTGCAACCCCAACTAAACCAAACATATATCACTTCATCTATTCATATTTGAACTATATATGTCTAATTTAGATGGAATTGGTCAAAGTACCAAGATTCGGGTTCATTTTGTCGATTTTTGGGATTTTTGAGCTATTTTACTTCCCAAAACTAACTAGATCTTACATATAGGAGCAAAACTAACACACACCACTTGCTTTATGCATACTTAAAGTGTTAATGTGAAATTTAGGTGCAATAGATTATAAGTTTATGTTTTGGGTTCGTTTCGGGGTCGATTTAGGTGAAAACTCCACTTTCTCACCCAAAATGAACTTACAATTGCAACTCCAACTAAACCAAACATATATCACTTAATCTATACATATTTGAACTATATATGTCTAATTTTGATTGAATTGGTCAAAGTACCAAGTTTCGGGTTCATTTTGTCGATTTTTGGGAATTTGAGCTATTTTACTTCCCAAAAACTAACTAGATCTTACATATAGGATCAAAACAAACACACACCAATTGCTTTATGCATACTTGAAGTGTTAATGTAAAATTTAGATGCAATCGATTAGAAGTTCAAGTTTTGGGTTCGTTTCGGGGTCGATTCTGGTGAAAACTCCACTTTTTCACCCAAAATGAACTTACTTTTGCAACTCCAACTAAACCAAACATATATCACTTAATCTATACATATTTGAACTATATATGTCTAATTTTGATTGAATTGGTCAAAGTACCAAGTTTCGGGTTCATTTTGTCGATTTTTGGGAATTTGAGCTATTTTACTTCCCAAAAACTAACTAGATCTTACATATAGGAGCAAAACTAACACACACCACTTGCTTTATGCATACTTGAAGTGTTAACGTGAAATTTAGGTGTAATAGATTAGAAGTTCAAGTTTTGGGTTCGTTTCGGGGTCGATTTTGGTGAAAACTCCACTTTCTCACCCAAAATGAACTTACTATTGCAACTCCAACTAAACCAAACATATATCACTTAATCTATACATATTTGAACTATATATGTCTAATTTTGATTGAATTGGTCAAAGTACCAAGTTTCGGGTTCATTTTGTCGATTTTTGGGAATTTGAGCTATTTTACTTCCCAAAAACTAACTAGATCTTACATATAGGAGCAAAACTAACACACACCACTTGCTTTATGCATACTTGAAGTGTTAACGTGAAATTTAGGTGTAATAGATTAGAAGTTCAAGTTTTGGGTTCGTTTCGGGGTCTATTTTTGGTGAAAACTCCACTTTCTCACCCAAAATGAACTTACTATTGCAACTCCAACTAAACCAAACATATATCACTTCATCTATTCATATTTGAACTATATATGTCTAATTTAGATGGAATTGGTCAAAGTACCAAGTTTCAGGTTCATTTTGTCGATTTTTGTGAATTTGATCTATTTTAATTCCCAAAACTAATTAGATCTTACTTATAGGAGCAAAACTAACACACACCACTTACTTTATGCATACTTGAAGTGTTAATGTGAAATTTAGGTGTAATAGATTAGAAGTTCAAGTTTTGGGTTCGTTTCGGGGTCGATTTTGGTGAAAACTCCACTTTCTCACCCAAAATGAACTTACTATTGCAACTCCAACTAAACCAAACATATATCACTTCATCTATTCATATTTGAACTATATATGTCTAATTTAGATGGAATTGGTCAAAGTACCAAGTTTCGGGTTCATTTTGTCGATTTTTGGGATTTTTGAGCTATTTTACTTCCCAAAACTAACTAGATCTTACATATAGGAGTAAAACTAACACACACCACTTGATTTATGCATTCTTGAAGTGTTAATGTTAAATTTAGGTGCAATAGGTTAGAAGTTCAAGATATGGGTTCGTTTCAGGGTCGATTTTGGTGAAAACTCAACTTTCTCACCCAAAATGAACTTACTATTGCAACTCCAACTAAAATAAACATATATCACTTAATCTATACATATTTGAACTATATATATCAAATTTAGATGGAATTGGTGAAAGTACCAAGTTTCGGGTTCATTTTGTCGATTTTTGTGAATTTGAGCTATTTTAATTCCCTAAACTAACTAGATCTTACATATTGGAGAAAAACTAACACACAACACTTACTTTATGCATACTTGAAGTTTTAATGTGAAATTTAGGTGCAATAGATTACAAGTTCAAGTTTTGGGTTCGTTTCGGGGTCGATTTTGGTGAAAACTCGACTTTCTCACAAAATATGAATTATTATTGCAACTCCAACTAAACCAAACATATATCACTTTATCTATACATATTTGAACTATATATGTCTAATTTAGATGGAATTGGTCAAAGTACCAAGTTTCGGGTTCATTTTGTCGATTTTTGGGAATTTGAGCTATTTTACTTCCCAAAACTAACTAGATCTTACATATAGGAGCAAAACTAACACACACCACTTACTTTATGCATACTTGAAGTGTTAA
Organism: Beta corolliflora; assembly: GCA_947648045.1. Lineage (NCBI taxonomy): Eukaryota > Viridiplantae > Streptophyta > Magnoliopsida > Caryophyllales > Amaranthaceae > Beta > Beta corolliflora. Next base: position 71,516 of record CANSZD010003039.1, on the reverse strand, counting down.
TGTGAAATTTAGGTGTAATAGATTAGAAGTTTAAGTTTTGGGTTCGTTTCGGGGTCGATTTTGGTGAAAACTCCACTTTCTCACCCAAAATGAACTTACTATTGCAACTCCAACTAAACCAAACATATATCACTTCATCTATTCATATTTGAACTATATATGTCTAATTTAGATGGAATTGGTCAAAGTACCAAGTTTCGGGTTCATTTTGTCGATTTTTGGGAATTTGAGCTATTTTACTTCCCAAAACTAACTAGATCTTACATATAGGAGAAAAACTAACACACACCACTTGCTTTATGCATACTTGAAGTGTTAATGTGAAATTTAGTGCAATAGAATAGAAGTTCAAGTTTGGGTTCGTTTCGGGTCGATTTTGGTGAAAACTCCACTTTTTCACCCAAAATAAACTTACTATTGCAACCCCAACTAAACCAAACATATATCACTTTATCTATACATATTTGAACTATATATGTCTAATTTAGATGGAATTGGTCAAAGTACCAAGTTTCGGGTTCATTTTGTCGATTTTTGGGAATTTGAGCTATTTTACTTTCTAAAACTAACTAGATCTTACATATATATAGGAGCAAAACTAACACACACCACTTGCTTTATGCATACTTGAAGTGTTAATGTGAAATTTAGGTGCAATAGATTATAAGTTTAAGTTTTGGGTTCGTTTCGGGGTGGATTTTGGTGAAAACTCCACTTTCTCACCCAAAATGAACTTACTATTGCAACTCCAACTAAACCAAACATATATCACTTACTCTATACATATTTGAACTATATATATCTAATTTTGATTGAAGTGGTCAAAGTACCAAGTTTCGGGTTCATTTTGTCGATTTTTGGGAATTTGAGCTATTTTACTTCCCAAAACTAACTAGATCTTACATATAGGAGCAAAACTAACACACACCACTTACTTTATGCATACTTGAAGTGTTAATGTGAAATTTAGGTGCAATAGATTATCAGTTCAAGATTTGGGTTCGTTTCGGGGGTAGATTTTGGTGAAAACTCCACTTTGTCACCCAAAATGAACTTACTATTGCAACTCCAGCTAAACCAAACATATATGACTTAATCTATACATATTTTAACTATATATGTCAAATTTAGATAGAATTGGTCAAAGTACCAAGTTTCTGACTCATTTTGTTGATTTTTGTGAATTTGAGCTATTTTACTTCCCAAAACTAACTAGATCTTACATATAGGAGCAAAACTAACACACACCACTTACTTTATGCATACTTGAAGTGTTAATGTGAAATTTAGGTGCAATAGATGAGAAGTTCAAGTTCTGGGTTCGTTTCGGGGTCGATTTTGGTGAAAACTCCACTTCCTCACCCAAAATGAACTTACTATTGCAACTCCAACTAAACCAAACATATATCACTTAAGCTATACATATTTAAACAATATATGTCTAATTTATATGGAATTGGTCAAAGTACCAAGTTCCGTGTTCATTTTGTCAATTTTTGGGAATTTGAGCTATTTTACTTCCTAAAAACTAAATAGATCTTACATATAGGAGCAAAACTAACACACACCACTTGCTTTATGCATACTTGAAGTGTTAATGTGAAATTTAGGTGCAATAGATTAGAAGTTCAAGTTTTGGGTTCGTTTCGGGGTCGATTTTGGTGAAAACTCCACTTTCTCACCCAAAATGAACTTACTATTGCAACTCCAACTAAACCAAGCATATATCACTTAATCTATTCATATTTGAACTATATATGTCTAATTTAGATGGAATTGGTCAAAGTACCAAGTTTCCGGTTCATTTTGTCGATTTTTGGGAATTTGAGCTATTTTACTTCCCAAAACTAACTAGATCTTACATATATATAGGAGCAAAACTAACACACACCACTTGCTTTATGCATACTTGAAGTGTTAATGTGAAATTTAGGTGCAATAGAATAGAAGTTCAAATTTGGGTTCGTTTTTGGGTCGATTTTGGTGAAAACTCCACTTTTTCACCCAAAATGAACTTACTATTGCAACCCCAACTAAACCAAACATATATCACTTAATCTATACATATTTGAACTATATATGTCTAATTTAGATGGAATTGATCAAAGTACCAAGTTTCGGGTTCATTTTGTCGATTTTTGGGAATTTAAGCTATTTTACTTCCCAAAACTAACTAGATCTTACATATAGGAGCAAAATTAACACACACCACTTGCTTTATGCATACTTAAAGTGTTAATGTGAAATTTAGGTGCAATAGATTATAAGTTTAAGTTTTGGGTTCGTTTCGGGGTCGATTTAGGTGAAAACTCCACTTTCTCACCCAAAATGAACTTACTATTGCAATTCCAACTAAACCCAACATATATCACTTACTCTATACATATTTGAACTATATATGTCTAATTTTGATTGAATTGGTCAAAGTACCAAGTTTCGGGTTCATTTTGTCAACTTTTGGGAATTTGAGCTATTTTACTTCCCAAAAACTAACTAGATCTTACATATAGGAGCAAAACTAACACACACCACTTGCTTTATGCATACTTGAAGTGTTAATGTGAAATTTAGGTGCAATAGGATAGAAGTTCAATTTTGGGTTCGTTTCTGGGTCGATTTTGGTGAAAACTCCACTTTTTCACCCAAAATGAACTTACTGTTGCAACCCCAACTAAACCAAACATATATCACTTCATTTAATCATATTTGAACTATATATGTCTAATTTAGATGGAATTGGTCAAAGTACCAAGATTCGGGTTCATTTTGTCGATTTTTGGGATTTTTGAGCTATTTTACTTCCCAAAACTAACTAGATCTTACATATAGGAGCAAAACTAACACACACCACTTGCTTTATGCATACTTAAAGTGTTAATGTGAAATTTAGGTGCAATAGATTATAAGTTTATGTTTTGGGTTCGTTTCGGGGTCGATTTAGGTGAAAACTCCACTTTCTCACCCAAAATGAACTTACTATTGCAACTCCAACTAAACCAAACATATATCACTTAATCTATACATATTTGAACTATATATGTCTAATTTTGATTGAATTGGTCAAAGTACCTAGTTTCGGGTACATTTTGTCGATTTTTGGGAATTTGAGCTATTTTACTTCCCAAAAACTAACTAGATCTTACATATAGGATCAAAACAAACACACACCAATTTATTTATGCATACTTGAAGTGTTAATGTAAAATTTAGATGCAATTGATTAGAAGTTCAAGTTTTGGGTTCGTTTCGGGGTCGATTCTGGTGAAAACTCCACTTTTTCACCCAAAATGAACTTACTATTGCAACTCCAACTAAACCAAACATATATCACTTACTCTATACATATTTGAACTATATATATCAAATTTTGATTGAATTGGTCAAAGTACCAAGTTTCGGGTTCATTTTGTCGATTTTTGGGAATTTGAGCTATTTTACTTCCCAAAAACTAACTAGATCTTACATATAGGAGCAAAACTAACACACACCTATTGCTTTATGCATACTTGAAGTGTTAATGTGAAATTTAGGTGTAATAGATTAGAAGGTCAAGTTTTGGGTTCGTTTCGGGGTCCATTTTGGTGAAAACTCCACTTTCTCACCCAAAATGAACTTACTAATGCAACCCCAACTAAACCAAACATAAATCACTAAATCTATACATATTTGAACTATATATGTCTAATATAGATGGAATTGGTCAAAGTACCAAGTTTCGGGTTCATTTTGTCGATTTTTGGGAATTTGAGCTATTTTACTTCCCAAAACTAACTAGATCTTACATATAGGAGCAAAACTAACACACACCACTTACTTTATGCATACTTGAAGTGTTAATGTGAAATTTAGGTGCAATAGATTATCGGTTCAAGATTTGGGTTCCTTTCGGGGGTATATTTTAGTGAAAACTCCACTTTGTCACCCAAAATGAACTTACTATTGCAACTCCAGCTAAACCAAACATATATGACTTAATCTATACATATTTGAACTATATATGTCAAATTTAGATGGAATTGGTCAAAGTATCAAGTTTCTGACTCATTTTGTTGATTTTTGTGAATTTGAGCTATTTTACTTCCCAAAACTAACTAGATCTTACATATAGGAGCAAAACTAACACACACCACTTACTTTATGCATACTTGAAGTGTTAATGTGAAATTTAGGTGCAATAGATGAGAAGTTCAAGTTCTGGGTTCGTTTCGGGGTCGATTTTGGTGAAAACTCCACTTTCTCACCCAAAATGAACTTACTATTGCAACTCCAACTAAACCAAACATATATCACTTAAGCTATACATATTTAAACAATATATGTCTAATTTATATGGAATTGGTCAAAGTACCAAGTTTCGTGTTCATTTTGTCAATTTTTGGGAATTTGAGCTATTTTACTTCCTAAAAACTAACTAGATCTTACATATTGGAGCAAATCTAACACACACCACTTGCTTTATGCATACTTGAAGTGTTAATGTGAAATTTAGGTGCAATAGATTAGAAGTTCATGTTTTGGGTTTGTTTCGGGGTCGATTTTGGTTAAAACTCCACTTTCTCACCCAAAATGAACTTACTATTGCAACTCCAACTAAACCAAGCATATATCACTTAATCTATTCATATTTGAACTATATATGTCTAATTTAGATGTAATTGGTCAAAGTACCAAGTTTTGGGTTCATTTTGTCGATTTTTGGGAATTTGAGCTATTTTACTTCCCAAAACTAACTAGATCTTACATATATATAGGAGCAAAACTAACACACACCACTTGCTTTATGCATACTTAAAGTGTTAATGTGAAATTTAGGTGCAATAGAATAGAAGTTCAAATTTGGGTTCGTTTTGGGTCGATTTTGGTGAAAACTCCACTTTTTCACCCAAAATGAACTTACTATTGCAACCCCAACTAAACCAAACATATATCACTTCATCTATTCATATTTGAACTATATATGTCTAATTTAGATGGAATTGGTCAAAGTACCAAGTTTCGGGCTCATTTTGTCAATTTTTGGGATTTTTGAGCTATTTTACTTCCCAAAACTAACTAGATCTTACATATAGGAGCAAAACTAACACACACCACTTGATTTATGCATACTTGAAGTGTTAATGTGAAATTTAGATGCAATCGATTAGAAGTTCAAGTTTTGGGTTCGTTTCGGGGTCGATTCTGGTGAAAACTCCACTTTTTCACCCAAAATGAACTTACTTTTGCAACTCCAACTAAACCAAACATATATCACTTAATCTATACATATTTGAACTATATATGTCTTATTTAGATGGAATTGGTGAAAGTACCAAGTTTCGGGTTCATTTTGTCGATTTTTGTGAATTTGAGCTATTTTAATTCCCTAAACAAACTAGATCTTACATATTGGAGAAAAACTAACACACAACACTTACTTTATGCATACTTGAAGTTTTAATGTGAAATTTAGGTGCAATAGATTAGAAGTTCAAGTTTTGGGTTCGTTTCACGGTCGATTTTGGTGAAACCTCGACTTTCTCACCCTAAATGAACTTACTATTGCAACTCCAGCTAAACCAAACATTTATCACTTAATCTATACATATTTGAACTATATATGTCAAATTTAGATGGAATTGGTCAAAGTACCAAGTTTCTGACTCATTTTGTTAATTTTTGTGAATTTGAGCTATTTTACTTCCCAAAACTAACTAGATCTTACATATAGGAGCAAAACTAACACACACCACTTACTTTATGCATACTTGAAGTGTTAATGTGAAATTTAGGTGCAATAGATTAGAAGTTCAAGTTCTGGGTTCGTTTCGGGGTCGATTTTGGTGAAAACTCCACTTTCTCACCCAAAATGAACATACTATTGCAACTCCAACTAAACCAAACATATATCACTTAAGCTATACATATTTAAACAATATATGTCTAATTTATATGGAATTGGTCAAAGTACCAAGTTTCGTGTTCATTTTGTCATTTTTTGGGAATTTGAGCTATTTTACTTCCTAAAAACTAACTAGATCTTACATGTAGGAGCAAAACTAACACACACCACTTGCTTTATGCATACTTGAAGTGTTAACGTGAAATTTAGGTGCAATAGATTAGAAGTTCAAGTTTTGGGTTCGTTTCGGGGTCGATTTTGGTGAAAACTCCACTTTCTCACCCAAAATGAACTTACTATTGCAACTCCAACTAAACCAAACATATATCACTTCATCTATTCATATTTGAACTATATATGTCTAATTTAGATGGAATTGGTCAAAGTACCAAGTTTCGGGTTCATTTTGTCGATTTTTGGGATTTTTGAGCTATTTTACTTCCCAAAACTAACTAGATCTTACATATAGGAGCAAAACTAACACACACCACTTGATTTTTGCATACTTGAAGTGTTAATGTGAAATTTAGGTGCAATAGGTTAGAAATTCAAGATTTGGGTTCGTTTCAGGGTCGATTTTGGTGAAAACTCAACTTTCTCACCCAAAATGAACTTACTATTGCAACTCCAACTAAACCAAACATATATCACTTAATCTATACATATTTGAACTATATATGTCAAATTTAGATGGAATTGGTGAAAGTACCAAGTTTAGGGCTCATTTTGTCGATTTTTGTAAATTTGAGCTATTTTAATTCCCTAAACTAACTAGATCTTACATATTGGAGAAAAACTAACACACAACACTTACTTTATGCATACTTGAAGTTTTAATGTGAAATTTAGGTGCAATAGATTACAAGTTCAAGTTTTGGGTTCGTTTCGGGGTCGATTTTGGTGAAAACTCGACTTTCGCACAAAATATGAATTATTATTGCAACTCCAACTAAATCAAACATATATCACTTATTCTATACATATTTGAACTATATATGTCAAATTTAGATGGAATTGGTCAAAGTACCAAGTTTCTGACTCATTTTGTTGATTTTTGTGAATTTGAGCTATTTTACTTCTCAAAACTAACTAGATCTAACATATAGGAGAAAAACTAACACACACCACTTATTTTATGCATACTTGAAGTGTTAATGTGAAATTTAGGCGCAATAGATTAGAAGTTCATGTTTTGGGTTCGTTTCGGGGTCGATTCTGGTGAAAACTCCACTTTTTCACCCAAAATAAACTTACTATTGCAACTCCAACTAAACCAAACATATATCACTAAATCTATACATATATGAACTATATATGTCTAATTTAGATGGAATTGGTCAAAGTACCAAGTTTCTGGTTCATTTTGTCGATTTTTGGGAATTTAAGCTATTTTACTTCCCAAAACTAACAAGATCTTACATATAGGAGCAAAACTAACACACACCACTTACTTTATGCATACTTGAAGTGTTAATGCGAAATTTAGGTGTAATAGATTAGAAGTTCATGTTTTGGGTTCGATTCGGAGTCGATTTTAGTGAAAACTCCACTATCTCACCCAAAATGAACTTACTATTGTAACTCCAACTAAACCAAACATATATCACTTAATCTATACATATTTGAACTATATATGTCAAATTTAGATGGAATTGGTGAAAGTACCAAGTTTCGGGTTCATTTTGTTGATTTTCGTGAATTTGAGCTATTTTAATTCCCTAAACTAACTAGATCTTACATATTGGAGAAAAACTAACACACAACACTTACTTTATGCATACTTGAAGTTTTAATGTGAAATTTAGGTGCAATAGATTAGAAGTTCAAGTTTTGGGTTCGTTTCACGGTCGATTTTGGTGAAACCTCGACTTTCTCACCCTAAATGAACTTACTATTGCAACTCCAACTAAACCAAACATATATCACTTAAGCTATACATATTTGAACTATATATGTCAAATTTAGATGGAATTGGTGAAAGTACCAAGTTTCGGGTTCATTTTGTCGATTTTTGTGAATTTGTGTTATTTTACTTCCCAAAACTAACTAGATCTTACATATAGGAGAAAAACTAATACACAACACTTACTTTATGCATACTTGAAGTTTTAATGTGAAATTTAGGTGCAATAGATTACAAGTTCAAGTTTTGGGTTCGTTTCGAGGTCGATTTTGGTGAAAACTCGACTTTCTCACCCAAAATGAATTATTATTGCAACTCCAACTAAACCAAACATATATCACTTATTCTATACATATTTGAACTATATATGTCAAATTTAGATGGAATTGGTCAAAGTACCAAGTTTCTGACTCATTTTGTTGATTTTTGTGAATTTGAGCTATTTTACTTCTCAAAACTAACTAGATCTAACATATAGGAGAAAAACAAACACACACCACTTATTTTATGCATACTTGAAGTGTTAATGTGAAATTTAGGCGCAATAGATTAGAAGTTCATGTTTTGGGTTCGTTTCGGGGTCGATTCTGGTGAAAACTCCACTTTTTCACCCAAAATGAACTTACTATTGCAACTCCAACAAAACCAAACATATATCACTAAATCTATACATATTTGAACTACATATGTCTAATTTAGATGGAATTGGTCAAAGTACCAAGTTTCTGGTTCATTTTGTCGATTTTTGGGAATTTGAGCTATTTTACTTCCCAAAACTAACAAGATCTTACATATAGGAGCAAAACTAACACACACCACTTACTTTATGCATACTTGAAGTGTTAATGCGAAATTTAGGTGTAATAGATTAGAAGTTCATGTTTTGGGTTCGTTTCGGGGTCGATTTTAGTGAAAACTCCACTTTCTCACCCAAAATGAACTTACTATTGCAACTCCAACTAAACCAAGCATATATCACTTAATATATTCATATTTGAACTATACATGTCTAATTTAGATGGAATTGGTCAAAGTACCAAGTTTCGGGTTCATTTTGTCGATTTTTGTGAATTTGAGCTATTTTAATTCCCAAAACTAATTAGATCTTACATATAGGAGCAAAACTCACACACACCACTTGATTTAAGCATACTTGAAGTGTTAATGTGAAATTTAGGTGCAATAGATTAGAAGTTCAAGTTTTGGGTTCGTTTCGGGGTCGATTTTGGTGAAAACTCGACTTTCTCACCCTAAATGAACTTATTATTGCAACTCCAACTAAATTAAACATCCATCACTTATTCTATACATATTTGAACTATATATGTCAAATTGAGATGGAATTTGTCAAAGTACCAAGTTTCGGACTCATTTTGTTGATTTTTGTGAATTTGAGCTATTTTACTTCTCAAAACTAACTAGATCTTACATATAGGAGAAAAACTAACACACACCACTTATTTTTTTGCATACTTGAAGTTTTAATGTGAAATTTAGGCGCAATAGATTAGAAGTTCAAGTTTTTGGTTCGTTTCGGGGTCGATTCAGGTGAAAACTCCACTTTTTCACCCAAAATGAACTTACAATTGCAACTCCAACTAAACCAAACATATATCACTTAATCTATACATATTTGAACAATATATGTCTAATTTAGATGGAATTGATCAAAGTACCAAGTTTCTGGTTGATTTTGTCGATTTTTGGGAATTTGAGCTATTTTACTTCCCAAAACTAACAAGATCTTACATATAGGAGCAAAACTAACACACACCACTTACTTTATGCATACTTGAAGTGTTAATGCGAAATTTAGGTGTAATAGATTAGAAGTTCATGTTTTGGGTTCGTTTCGGGGTCGATTTTAGTTAAAACTCCACTATCTCACCCAAAATGAACTTACTATTGCAACTCCAACTAAACCAAACATATATCACTTAATCTATACATATTTGAACTATATATGTCAAATTTAGATGGAATTGGTGATAGTACCAAGTTTCGGGTTCATTTTGTCGATTTTCGTGAATTTGAGCTATTTTAATTCCCTAAACTAACTTGATCTTACATATTGGAGAAAAACTAACACACAACACTTACTTTATGCATACTTGAAGTTTTAATGTGAAATTTAGGTGCAATAGATTACAAGTTCAAGTTTTGGGTTCGTTTCGGGGTCGATTTTGGTGAAAACTCGACTTTCTCACCCAAAATAAATTATTATTGCAACTCCAACTAAACCAAACATATATCACTTATTCTATACATATTTGAACTATATATGTCAAATTTAGATGGAATTGGTCAAAGTACCAAGTTTCTGACTCATTTTGTTGATTTTTGTGAATTTGAGCTATTTTACTTCTCAAAACTAACTAGATCTATCATATAGGAGAAAAACTAACACACACCACTTATTTTATGCATACTTGAAGTGTTAATGTGAAATTTAGGCGCAATAGATTAGAAGTTCTTGTTTTGGGTTCGTTTCGGGGTCGATTCTGGTGAAAACTCCACTTTTTCACCCAAAATGAACTTACTATTGCAACTCCAACTAAACCAAACATATATCACTAAATCTATACATATTTGAACTATATATGTCTAATTTAGATGGAATTGGTCAATGTACCAAGTTTCTGGTTCATTTTGTCGATTTTTGGGAATTTGAGCTATTTTACTTCCCAAAACTAACAAGATCTTACATATAGGAGCAAAACTAACACACACCACTTACTTTATGCATACTTGAAGTGTTAATGCGAAATTTAGGTGTAATAGATTAGAAGTTCATGTTTTGGGTTCGTTTCGGGGTCGATTTTAGTGAAAACTCCACTTTCTCACCCAAAATGAACTTACTATTGCAACTCCAACTAAACCAAGCATATATCACTTAATCTATTCATATTTGAACTATACATGTCTAATTTAGATGGAATTGGTCAAAGTACCAAGTTTCGGGTTCATTTTGTCGATTTTTGTGAATTTGAGCTATTTTAATTCCCAAAACTAATTAGATCTTACATATAGGAGCAAAACTCACACACACCACTTGATTTATGCATACTTGAAGTGTTAATGTGAAATTTAGGTGCAATAGATTAGAAGTTCAAGTTTTGGGTTCGTTTTGGGGTCGATTTTGGTGAAAACTCGACTTTCTCACCCTAAATGAACTTATTATTGCAACTCCAACTAAATCAAACATCCATCACTTATTCTATACATATTTGAACTATATATGTCAAATTGAGATGGAATTTGTCAAAGTACCAAGTTTCGGACTCATTTTGTTGATTTTTGTGAATTTGAGCTATTTTACTTCTCAAAACTAACTAGATCTTACATATAGGAGAAAAACTAACACACACCACTTATTTTTTTGCATACTTGAAGTTTTAATGTGAAATTTAGGCGCAATAGATTAGAAGTTCAAGTTTTTGGTTCGTTTCGGGGTCGATTCAGGTGAAAACTCCACTTTTTCACCCAAAATGAACTTACAATTGCAACTCCAACTAAACCAAACATATATCACTTAATCTATACATATTTGAACAATATATGTCTAATTTAGATGGAATTGATCAAAGTACCAAGTTTCGGGTTCATTTTGTCAATTTTTTGGAATTTGAGCTATTTTACTTCCCAAAACTAACTAGATCTTACATATAGGAGCAAAACTAACACACACCACTTACTTTATGCATACTTGAAGTGTTAATGTCAAATTTAGGTGCAATAGATTATAAGTTCAAGTTTTGGGTTCGTTTCGGGGTCGATTTTGGTGAAAACTCCACTTTCTCACCCAAAATTAACTTACTATTGCAACTCCAACTAAACCAAACATATATCACTTAATCTATACATATTTGAACTATATATGTCTAATTTAGATGGAATTGGTCAAAGTACCAAGTTTCGGGTACATTTTGTCGATTTTTGGGAATTTGAGCTATTTTACTTCCCTAAACTAACTAGATCTTACATATAGGAGCAAAACTAGCACACACCACTTGCTTTATGCATACTTGAAGTGTTAATGTGAAATTTAGGTGCAATAGATTAGAAGTTCAAGATTTGGGTTCGTTTCGGGGTCGATTTTGGTTAAAACTCCACTTTCTCACCCAAAATGAACTTACTATTGCAACTCCAACTAAACCAAACATATATCACTTATTCTATACATATTTGAACTATATATGTCAAATTTAGATGGAATCGGTCAAAGTACCAAGTTTCTGACTCATTTTGTTCATTTTTGTGAATTTGAGCTATTTTACTTCTCAAAACTAACTAGATCTTACATATAGGAGAAAAACTAACACACACCACTTATTTTATGCATACTTGAAGTGTTAATGTGAAATTTAGGCGCAATAGATTAGAAGTTCATGTTTTGGGTTCGTTTCGGGGTCGATTTTAGTGAAAACTCCACTTTCTCACCCAAAATGAACTTACTATTGCAACTCCAACTAAACCAAGCATATATCACTTAATCTATTCATATTTGAACTATATATGTCTAATTTAGATGGAATTGGTCAAAGTACCAAGTTTCGGGTTCATTTTGTCGATTTTTGTGAATTTGAGCTATTTTAATTCCCAAAACTAACTGGATCTTACATATAGGAGCAAAACTAACACACACCACTTGATTTATGCATACTTGAAGTGTTAATGTGAAATTTAGGTGCAATAGATTAGAAGTTCAAGTTTTGGGTTCGTTTCGGGGTCGATTTTGGTGAAAACTCGACTTTCTCACCCTAAATGAACTTATTATTGCAACTCCAACTAAACCAAACATTCATCACTTATTCTATACATATTTGAACTATTTATGTCAAATTTAGATGGAATTTGTTGAAGTACCAAGTTTCAAACTCATTTTGTTGATTTTTGTGAATTTGCGCTATTTTACTTCTCAAAACTAACTAGATCTTACATATAGGAGAAAAACTAACACACACCACTTATTTTTTGCATACTTGAAGTTTTAATGTGAAATTTAGGCGCAATAGATTAGAAGTTCAAGTTTTTGGTTCGTTTCGGGGTCGATTCAGGTGAAAACTCCACTTTTTCACCGAAAATGAACTTACAATTGCAACTCCAACTAAACCAAACATATATCACTTAATCTATACATATTTGAACAATATATGTCTAATTTAGATGGAATTGATCAAAGTACCAAGTTTCAGGTTCATTTTGTCGATTTTTTGGAATTTGAGCTATTTTACTTCCCAAAACTAACTAGATCATACATATAGGAGCAAAACTAACACACACTGTTTGGGGCAGAGGATGACGTTGCTGGAGTGGAGGCGGTGTTTGGTGTGGTGAGGGAAGATGATGGTGTTGAGGGCAATTGTGGTGCTGTAGTGTTGTGTGCTAGGGAAGAGGATGGTGGTGGTAATGCAGGCACGTGACTTTAAGGTTGTGCTGTTCCTTGCACTTGACTCAAAGGTTGTGCTGTTCTACCCAATTAACTCTAACAAAAAAGGGGAGGGAATTAAAAGAAAATACTAAAATAATAGAGATTCCCTAACTCCGGTGGAATCTCCGTTCTCCGGTGTCATTTATGCTATTTTCTGCACCACGTGTTTAAGTTGGTGCTACACTTTGCTCCCGTTAAAGGTTGTGTTGTTTCTTGCACTAGAGCCAAAGGTTGTGCTGTTCTAGCCAATTAACCCCTTACTTTATGCATACTTGATGTGTTAATGTGAAATTTAGGTTCAATAGATTATAAGTTCAAGTTTTGGGTTCGTTTCGGGGTCGATTTTGGTGAAAACTCCACTTTCTCACCCAAAATGAACTTACTATTGCAACTCCAACTAAACCAAACATATATCACTTAATCTATACATATTTGATCTATATATATCTAATTTAGATGGAATTGGTCAAAGTACCAGGTTTCGGGTTCATTTTGTCGATTTTTGGGAATTTGAGCTATTTTACTTCCGAAAACTAACTAGATATTACATATAGTAGCAAAACTAACACACACCACTTATTTTATGCATACTTGATGTGTTAATGTATAATTTAGGTGCAATAGATTATAAGTTCAAGTTTTGGGTTCGTTTCGGGGTCGATTTTGGTGAAAACTCCACTTTCTCACCCAAAATGAACTTACTATTGCAACTCCAACTAAACCAAACATATATAACTTAATCTATACATATTTGATCTATATATATCTAATTTAGATGGAATTGGTCAAAGTACCAAGTTTCGGGTTCATTTTGTCGATTTTTGGGAATTTGAGCTATTTTACTTCCCAAAACTAACTAGATCTTACATATAGGAGCAAAACTAACACACACCACTTACTTTATGCATACTTGATGTGTTAATGTGAAATTTAGGTGCAATAGATTATAAGTTCAAGTTTTGGGTTCGTTTCGGGGTCGATTTTGGTGAAAACTCCACTTTCTCACCCAAAATGAACTTACTATTGCAACTCCAACTAAACCAAACATATATCACTAACTCTATACATATTTGATCTATATATATCTAATTTAGATGGAATTGGTCAAAGTACCAAGTTTCGGGTTCATTTTGTCGATTTTTGGGAATTTGAGCTATTTTACTTCCCAAAACTAACTAGATCTTACATATAAGAGCAAAACTAACACACACCACTTACTTTATGCATACTTGAAGTGTTAATGTGAAATTTAGGTGCAATAGATTAGAAGTTCAAGTTTTGGGTTCGTTTCGGGGTCGATTTTGGTGAAAACTCGACTTTCTCACCCAAAATGAACTTATTATTGCAACTCCAACTAAACCAAACATATATCGCTTATTCTATACATATTTGAACTATATATGTCAAATTTAGATGGAATTGGTCAAAGTACCAAGTTTCGGACACATTTTGTTGATTTTTGTGAATTTGAGCTATTTTTGTAACACCCCGATAATTCTCTCTTTTCAGAAATACCTTTATAATATAAAATTTAGAGAATTACCCAAGTATTATCGCCCGTGTGATAACGTATCGGCTTATTCAGAATTTTGCAGCGGAAAACATATATCTAAACTGTAAACTTTATTATAAATCAATAAATAAATAAGTTCTTTAAAATCAAACACTCTATAAATGTCTATTCAAACAAACTTATTACGGTTTTTTCACCTGATACCCCCGAGTTTTCAAAAAATTCACCTGGTACCCTCCATGTTTTCAAAATTCACCAGGTACCCCTCAGTTTCAAACTAATACATCGACATGCCCCTAATGACTAACGGAGGTTAACGCCATTAGCCTTAAACCTCATTAAACTCTAATTAGCACTAATTAACCTAACTACCCTAACTAAACCCTAACATCTAACTTCTAATCCTACCTTAACTTTAACCCCTAATTTCAAACCCTAACCCTAACCCCACTACCACCCAACCAACACCCCCTCCCCTCTACCCACCCCACCCTACCCCCTGCAGCCGCAACCCCCACCGCAACCACCACCCCCCACCGCAGCCCCCCACCCTCCCCCACCCCCGCAACCTCGTCGCCCCCTTCCGCATCCATTCGATTTCTCCCCCACTCCCGCGCCCCCCACACCACCGCCCTTCGAACACCGGGAACCCACACCAACAACCCCACCGCAGCCCCCAACACTCCTCTTTCCTTCGCTCTGTGGGCTCGATTCCCCTCCCCTGTTTGCTGCTCTGCTTTGTTGCTGCGGTAGCCCATCCCGCTCGCGCCGTGACGTTGCCGTCCTACTGTCAAGACTCGTCGGTGCTCAGTCGCCGCTCTCGGAGCTCAGTTCTCCCCCTTCCCTGCTATACGTTTCTTCCCTAAAATCGAATGGGTGGGGGAGGGGGCTCGCCGGGCGGCGCGGGGGTGGGGGGGGGGGCGTCGCGAGGGTAGGGGAGGGGAGACGTCGTGGGGGTAGGGGAGGGGAGACCGCAGCGGGGGTGGTTGGAGGGTGGGGGAGGGGGTGGTGGGAAAGGTTAGGGTTTAGGGTTAGGGTTAGGGTTAGGGTTTAGGGTTATGGATTAGAGTTAGGATTAGGGGTTAGAGTTAGGATTAGGGGTTAGGGTTAGGGTTAAGGTTAGGATTAGGGATTAATGACTAACGGCGTTAACCGCCGTTAGTCATTAAGGGTATTTGAGTGTATTACAACAAAACTCGAGGGTACCTGGTTAATTTTGAAAACATGGGGGTACCAGGTGAATTTTTTGAAAACTCGGGGGTACTGGGTGAAAAAACCGAACTTATTATAATACATTCCTACTAATGCAGAAAATATGATATACTAGATTACACAAGCTCTCCATTCCCAGATTCCCAATGATGCAACATCTGCGAACCTGTAAATGTCAATGCTCTAGAGAATCTGCTCACCAAAATTGGGTCATCACAGGATCAATAACGCAAAATCATGATCAACAATCACAAACAAAGCACGTAATCAGCAAAGCTGAGTACTACATACTAATACATAAGCGTTCCTAGCAGGATACTAAATAAATAATATGCAGGAATAAATAATAATATAATCATATAACATTCTGCAGACAACTTTAACTGAACTAAACTCTAAACATCTTTTTATTACTCAAATGGAATAGTTATTGGACCTGAGTTGTCTTATCTACTAATGCCTTCATTAAGAAGACGAAATACGGGAGCTACCACGTATTCCCGAAATGACCTGCGATATCGAGGAACCTTTGCTAACTGAAAAAGGGATGGTGATCAATCCATCTCCTGTAAAAAGCCATGGCTCGCTCACCATGTACCCCAACTCCTAATGTCCAACTCTAGACGTGCACCAGTCTAAAGTCTATAACTATCCTCGTTACACTTTACGTTCTTTACAAGTTATTACTTGTTATGACACACATACAAGCAACACAGAAATACAATTCAAAAATTCACAACTGAACTTCTTTTATCTTAGGATTTAATAAGTGATCACAACTTACAACCTAAGACTCACTTTCTTTTGATCTCAACTTTCTTATTTGTTGAACCTAGCCAACAATCAAACTTACCTTTAAAGGCATACTTATCAACTTGCCAAATAAGGCCCACAGTCCTCATAAAGTAGTGAAAATAATACTTGTAAGGGAACACATGAATAACATGAATCAATCTTAATAACATATTAATTCCCCCATGTGAATTAATAAATAAAGTTCCCATCCACATGCTTGCATCAATAAGTCCATACAAACATGACGACTCTTTACTCATAATAAATCTCATAATCAACATGCTTGCTCACAGGCATAAAACATGTAGAAATCAATCATACTAGAAATCACATATGAACTTATAAAGTTCCTATGATACTACAACTTTTTCCTCCTTAAATCATGATACTAATCACATAGCATACAAGTATGTACGTACCTTGTGTAAACTAGTCGGCAGGCCACTTTTAACCCTTTAAAAGTCTCCTACAGAATATTCTCCGCCTAGAAATCAATATAAACTAAAATCAATACTCTTAAATAAAAAGACAACAACTTCAAAATATTTAAAATCCCCTTTAAACATATTCAAAAGTTGATTTTACTATCAAAACTTCAATTACTTTTAATTCCTAGCATAGTACTACCATACTAGTAATTAAAATTCTTAAAACTCCCTAAATAAAATCTTTTTTGAAATTCCAGCAACTTATAAAATCATAAAACCCTCTTTAAACATATGCAAACATGTTTAAACTCATAATCTAAACCAATCTCATAGTATACAACATGCTACTATGGTTTTCTAATAATTAACACCCTAAAAATCCATGCTTTAATGATTAAAACTTCAATCTAACAATAATAAACAAATCTGAATTTTTATTCTTATTATATATAATATATATAATCCATGATTAATCATTAAAACAGTAAATTAAAGTTATTAATCATGATTAGTACTAAAATAAAACATAAAAAAATGATTTTTAATTGAAAATTGAGGAAGAAGAAAAGAATTAAACCAACACAAGAAGGAAGAGGAAGGATGCGCCGGCCAAGGATGAGCAGCGGCGGCGGCGGCAGTTCACTGGTGTTCGGCGGTGGTTGCGATGTTTCTTAACGAAGAAGAAAGCGTTACTTGAAGAAGAAGAAAGAAAACTTGAGAGGAAAAATTGAAACTCACGTGGAAGAGAAAGAGGGAGGAAGTGCCGGCTGTTATGAGGAAAGAGAGAGAAAATAAATCTTTGTGTGGTAAAAATAATTGGGTCTAAGGTATTTATAAGTAGGGTTTTCTTTTGGGCTTAGGAAAAGGAGATTGAGTTTGAATAGAGTTTGATGATGACTAGGATTGATAAATTAGAACTCCTAACATCAAAATAACTCCTTTCTCCTAATCTACTTAGAATTTGGGTTCCTCAAGTCCACTTAGACTTCTTTTCCAAATCAAATTCGTATTTCAAACCTTTTTCAAAGCATGCTGAATTAAAATATTTTTAACTTTCTTAAATCCTTAAAATAATTTCATTTGACTTTTAAAATAGTCAACCTTCTTTAAATAATAAAATCATTTCAACTAAAATATAAATATATAAATGCTAAAATATATTTATAAAATCCTTTAAAATTATGGGGGATTACAGTCTACCCCCCTTAAAAGAAGTTTCGTCCCGAAACTTGACACGAAAACTCACATATTTTCAAAACTTGAACTCATCTTTTCAAAAGTTTACATAGAATTGTGCCACTTGTGCACACTTTTGCTAACTTAAAACACTTGTGTTACTTATGAACACATTTTCTTATGCGGAGAATCTACTTCTTTAGCACTAACATGTGCAAATTGCCCAATATAGGCATACATATGCATGAAAATCTCATAAAATAGACAAAAAGCGCGAAATTTATCGCATTCTATCCCCCTTAAAGAAAACGAGTTACGCCCTCGTAACTCACCTCAAGGAATAAGTCTGGATACTTCTTTTTCATCTCATCTTCGGCTTCCCACGTTGCCTCTTCAGATTCGTGGTTAGACCAAAGTACTTTCACGATGTGGACGTCCTTATTGCATGTACTGCGCACTTTCCTGTCGAGAATCTTGACAGGTCTCTCCTCATATGTGAGGCTACTATCGATTTGAATTCATTCAGGCTCTAGGACATGACGTTCATCAGGGATGTAACGCTTAAGTTGGGAAATACGGAACACATCATGCATCTTTTCAAACTCCATTGGCAATGCCAATCTGTAGGCTACTTTCCCAATTCGCTCCAAAATCTCATATGGGCCTACATACTTAGCACTTAACTTGCCCTTTTTCCCAAATCTCATGACGCCCTTAGTGGGTGACACTTTCAAGAACACCTTATCACCTATAGCAAACTCATCTTCACGTCACTTCAAGTCAGCATAACTCTTCTGTCTATCTTGCGCAGCCTGAATCAGTCTGACATTCTTAACTGCTTCCTCAATAAACTCTGTCCCCAAGACTATATTTTCACTAAAGTCATTCCAACAAATGGGGCTTCTACATTTCCGTCCATATAATGCCTCAAAAGGTGCCATCTTAATGCTCGCATGGTAACTATTGTTATAAGAAAACTCAATCAGGTCTAATTGGTCCTCCCAACTACCTTGAAAATCAATAGCACATGCTCGTAACATATCCTCCATTGTCTGGTTAGTCCTCTCAGTCTGACCATCAGTCGCAGGGTGAAAGGCTGTACTCATCTTCAATGTTGTCCCAAGATTTAATTGGACCTTTTTTCAAAATTTCGAAAGGAACCTAGATTCACGGTCAGAAATGATATCCTTTGGAACTCCATGTAGTCTCACCACATGCTTAACATACGTCTTCGCAAGTTGCTTCTTCTTCCATGTCTCTTTGATTGGTATGAACACGGCAGACTTCGTCAGACGGTCCACAATAACCCAAATAGTATCGTTGCAATTCCTTGTTCTAGGCAAAGCAGTTACAAAATCCATCAATATGGAATCCCACTTCCATCCCGAAACCTCTAAGGATTGAACTTTCCCCATGGGTCTCTTATGATCTATCTTCACCTTTTGACAGGTTAAACACATAGACACATACTCAGCTACCTCTCGCTTCATGTTTGGCCACCAATAGACACCCTTTAGGTCTTTATACAACTTGTCACCCCCAGGGTGCACAGAGTATGGTGTATTATGACCCTCATCCATAAGACGTCTCTTAAGCTCATCACATTTTTGTGGTATACACCACCTTCCCTTGAATCTCAGACTACCATCATCATGGATCTTAAAATCACCTTCCTTGCCTTGGCCCATCTTCTCCTTAATCTTCTCTAGGTGCTCTCTAGGTGCTCATCCCCGACTTGACCTTCTTTGATTTCGTCGAAAATTGACAATCCCAATGACAAAACACTCAACCTTGCCTCGATCTCCCCAGGATTTAGGATTTCTCGGCTAAGCCTTTGCATATCTCGACACAACTCCTCAGGAACTATCAAGGCGTTCATGCTGTGACTCGACTTTCTACTCAACGCATCAGCGACTACATTTGCCTTCCCCTCATGATATTGGATGTCTAAGTCATTATCCTTTATCAACTCTAGCCATCTCCTCTGCCTCATGCTTCCATCCTTTTTCTTCACAAACAACACAGGAGCTCCCCAAGGTGATGCACTAGGTCTAATATAACCCTTATCGAACAATTCTTGCAACTGCGTCTTCAACTCACTCATCTCCAGAGGTGCCATTCTATAGGGTGCTTTAGATATAGGTGCAGTTCCAGGAACTAAGTCTATGGTGAACTCAACAGCTCTAACAGGCGGCATACCCGAAATCTCACTTGGAAACACGTCCATAAACTCATTCACAATCGGAACATCTTCAATATTTACCCCAACTTCTTTACTCACATCTTGCACACTACAGAAATATAACTCACACCCCTTCTTCATCAATTTCTTTACTTGCATTGCGGAGATAACCCCAAAGTTCTTGGATTTCCCAAAACGTCGATACGAAGTCAGCTTACCCAAAGGATATCTTAAAACTACTTTTTGAACTTCACAATCTATCTTGGCCTTGTATAAACTTAGCCAATCCATCCCCAGAATTACATCTAGGTCTCCCAGATTAAACTCTATCAAGTCAGAAGGAAAAACACAGTCTCCTATCTTCAGAGGCAAGTTTCTAAACAACTTGGTACACCTTATGGTCTCACCAGTAGGTATACTAACAGGCAAATCAATCACCTCAAAATCTACTAACCCCTGACTTTTTATAACAGACGACGAAACAAAAGAATAAGTCGCCCCCGAATCAAATAATGCTTTAACCAGCACAGAGTTAATAGAAAAATTACCAGACACTACGTCGGCAGATCGTTCAGCTTCATTACGAGTCATCACAAACAGTTTGCCCGGAGCCTTGTTCTGGTTATTCTCATTAGCAGGCTTGTTGTAGTTCCCTTGATTATTCTGCTGTCCTCCAGACTTAGGACCTTCCATGACTGGTTGAACCCTGATCTGACCTGATTTCCACTCCCCTGGCCTTTCTGTTCCTTACCATGCTTAGAGTAGCACTCGTACTCCCTATGACCCTTCTTTTGGCAGTAGTTACAAGTCACTGGTTCTCCCTTACAGTCTTCACCAGGATGGTTTTTGTCACAGAACTTGCAGTGATGCACTCTCTCAGGTCTACCCTTGTTGCGGTTATCTTGGTTGTTTCTCCCTTGGAAAGTCCCATTACCATTCCGGTTTCTCTTGAAATTCCCTTGGTTTCCCCCAGCATTAAAATCATTCCTCTTTTCACCTACTACTCCATTTTTCTTGTCTCTCCTTGATTGTAGACCATAAATATGAGATGCTCTCCCATACACAACATCTAGGGACGAAAAGGTCTCTCTTCCTAATCCCAACTGTATCTCATCAGTTAATCCTTGCTCAAACCTCTGAGCCTTAAGCTCCTCAGTGGCTACAACCTCAGGTGCAAATCTGGACAGGGCTATGAATTTGCCGTAGTACTCAAAGATGGTCATACTACCCATCCTAAGGTTAATGAATTCTTGGGCTTTTTGCTTCCTCATAAAGGCAGGGTAAAACTTCCCTCTCAAGGCAATCACAAATGCATCCCAATTGAATCCTTCAACAGCACTCAATCTAGCTCCACTCTCTCTCCACCATAAATCAGCCTCATCTTTCAGATATAGCACAGCCTGACCCACTCTCATTTTTACAGGGCAGTTCACGACCTCAAAAAGTTTCTCAAACTCCCTAATCCAATTTTCTAAGAAGGTTGGGTCAGCTTGCCCCTTATAGTATGGTGGCTTAACCTTAGCTAGTCTTTCGAACATTTCCCCAGCAGTCTCAGGACGCTCGGCTCTCTCCTGAGTCAGTTTCTCCGCCAAGAGGCGAATAGCAGCAGCTAGGTCGTTGTTGTTAGCCATTCTACTTCGGGACCTGTAAGTAATATAACTCTACTTTAGGTTCCAGCATAACTTACATGACCATCTAAGAAGGCAACATTTGATTTGATCATTAAAGATCGCATCAACAAACAATTTCTCAACTAGTTCCAAGTTCAACATGAAATGTTCTCTAATAATCACATAATCATCCATGTAAGATATAATAACATCAACATTCAAGTAGAAACAAGCAAGCAAGAATATGATCGCATAATGAAAATAAAATATTCCCATCACGTGCCCAGAATAAATTCTTACTCACTCATATAAATAAATAAATAACTTTTATTCCTCCAAATGGGTATTATTAAATAATTGCTACTATAACATTTTTTTTTCCTAAACAATGGTACTATAAAACAACTCTAGTCACTGTTGGCCAACTATCCAACATATATATATATATATATATATATATATATATATATATATATATATATATATATATATTGTTTTCTCTAATCACAATTATATAAATAGTAACCTAAGGTACCACATTATCATTTTTGTCCTCAGATTCCTTGTATTGTTCAGGCACGAAGATCTCATATTCAGACCCATCTATGTCCTCATCATAATATTCGACATATCTCCTTTGTCTTTTAGATCTCCTTGTAGGTTGAGGCTCTTCATCCTCTGATGACTCTGAATCAGTTTCAAACCTGAAGGATGCACGGTAAATGTCCAATCTAGTCTGACCCCTAGCACGGTCGAACTCCACAATGAGCTCATCATTACTGGTCCCCTCTTTCCTTAATATTGTACGCATAGTCCAATCTAGACTGGTATAGTTATTATCTTCACCTTCATCATCACTTATTACAATGGGATTTTGGTAAATTCCTACTCTGGCAGACATGATTATGGATTTACAACAATTTAAATATATTCAATAATACATTTAGTACTCTCCCTGTACGCGATTCCCAACAATAACAATAAAAGTTGCCATTAACATCATAGGCACAAAATATAACAATCAGCAGGGAAGAAAGATATAAACAGTTAGCAGGGAAGAAAAATAATCATGAATAGTTAGCAGGGAAGAAAAATATTAACATGCTGAACTAACTATTCAATGCAGGCATATAATATTTCTATCATATATGCCCTTCCTATACTACCCCTTCTCACAATGCAACAAGTAAAACTTTAAAGGCAAAAAAAAAATAATGCAGACACTCCTTATAATATAATAATAATTAAGTGTCTAAAAAAAATTCGACATAAAAAAAAATTCCGGACTTATAAAAGTCGAAAAAAAAAATTTTCTATTCTTCAAAAATTTCGGAAATTCAATATTTTCGAACATTTCCAAAATTTCGAAATAAATAAAAAAAAAATTCGACCATAAAATTTTCGGAAAAAAAGAAAAAAAAATATTCGGTCTTACCAAAAAAAAATTCGGACCTCCAAAACTTATATAATAATATATTCCTATAAATTTTTCCAAATGAAAAAGTAGGAGCAATTCTAAGAGTTTATTCAAATAACTGGTAAGTTAGTTAGGCGCCTAAAAGTTTTGAAAATAACCTAAAGCTCCCAGATACCCCTTTGTAACATCCCGATAATTCTCTCTTTTCAGAAATACCTTTATAATATAAAATTTAGAGAATTACCCAAGTATTATCGCCCGTGTGATAACGTATCGGCTTATTCGGAATTTTGCAGCGGAAAACATATATCTAAACTGTAAACTTTATTATAAATCAATAAATAAATAAGTTCTTTAAAATCAAACACTCTATAAATGTCTACTCAAACAAACTTATTATAATACATTCCTACTAATGCAGAAAATATGATATACTAGATTACACAAGCTCTCCATTCCCAGATTCCCAATGATGCAACATCTGCGAACCTGTAAATGTCAATGCTCTAGAGAATCTGCTCACCAAAATTGGGTCATCACAGGATCAATAAGGCAAAGCCATGATCAACAATCACAAACAAAGCACGTAATCATCAAAGCTGAGTACTACATACTAATACATAAGCGTTCCTAGCAGGATACTAAATAAATAACATGCAGGAATAAATTATAATAGGGAAATTCCACTTGGTACCACTGTACTTTCGACTTTTCGATTTGGTACCCAAATTTTTTTTGGATTCTATATGGTACCACTGTAGTTTGACCTTATTTTCTACCATAATATTATGTTAAAGAAAACGTTAGTTTGGGGGTTAGATAGCGCTAGGGGTTTGTCTAATTTTGCGTCATTAAGGTTTTAGGAGTTATTTTTGTCATTAACAACCAAATTTAAGGCCCAATTTGGTAAAAAAACAAGTAGGCATTTCTTGATGCGTAAAACGACGCTCTAGTCGTTTTTCTTCAATTTTGACTTCAATTTTGACCCATGAAAGCCAAAATGACTCACAAACCTTAGTTGACCCATTTACGATGCACAAGGCACGTAAACAAGGCAAACTACTTGTCATATTTGACCCAAAACTAACGTTTTGTTTAACATAATGTTACGGTAGAGAATAAGTCCAAATTATAGTGGTACCATATAGAATCAAAAAAGAATTTGGGTACCAAATGGAAAAGCCCAAAGTACGATGGTACCATAATCATATAACATTCTGCAGACAACTTTAACTGAACTAAACTCTAAACATCGTTTTATTACTCAAATGGAATAGTTATTGGACCTGAGTTGTCTTATCTACTAATGCCTTCATTAAGAAGACGAAATACGGGAGCTACCACGTATTCCAGAAATGACCTGCGATATCGAGGAACCTTTGCTAACTGAAAAAGGGATGGTGATCAATCCATCTTCTGTAAAAAGCCATGGCTCGCTCACCATGTACCCCAACTCCTAATGTCCAACTCTAGACGTGCACCAGTCTAAAGTCTATAACTATCCTCGTTACACTTTACGTTCTTTACAAGTTATTACTTGTTATGACACACATACAAGCAACACAGAAATACAATTCAAACATTCACAACCGAACTTCTTTTATCTTAGGATTTAATAAGTGATCACAACTTACAACCCAAGACTCACTTTCTTTTCATCTCAACTTTCTTATTTGTTGAACCTAGCCAACAATCAAACATACCTTTAAAGGCATACTTATCAACTTACCAAATAAGGCCCACAGTCCTCATAAAGTAGTGAAAATAATACTTGTAAGGGAACACACGAATAACATGAATCAATCTTAATAACATATTAATTCCCCCATGTGAATTAATAAATAAAGTTCCCATCCACATGCTTGCATCAATAAGTCCATACAAACATGACGACTCTTTACTCATAATAAATCTCATAATCAACATGCTTGCTCACAGGCATAAAACATGTAGAAATCAATCATACTAGAAATCACATATGAACTTATAAAGTTCCTATACATGATACTACAACTTTTTCCTCCTTAAATCATGATACTAATCACATAGCACACAAGTATGTACGTACCTTGTGTAAACTAGTCGGCAGGCCACTTTTAACCCTTTAAAAGTCTCCTACAGAATATTCTCCGCCTAGAAATCAATATAAACTAAAATCAATACTCTTAAATAAAAAGACAGCAACTTTAAAATATTTAAAATCCCCTTTAAACATATTCAAAAGTTGATTTTACTATCAAAACTTCAATTACTTTTAATTCCTAGCATAGTACTACCATACTAGTAATTAAAATTCTTAAAACTCCCTAAATAAAATCTTTTCTGAAATTCCAGCAACTTATAAAATCATAAAACCCTCTTTAAACATATGCAAACATGTTTAAACTCATAATCTAAACCAATCTCATAGTATACAACATGCTACTATGGTTTTCTAATAATTAACACCCTAAAAATCCATGCTTTAATGATTAAAACTTCAATCTAACAATAATAAACAAATCTGAATTTTTATTCTTATTATATATAATATATATATATATAATCCATGATTAATCATTAAAACAGTAAATTAAAGTTATTAATCATGATTAGTACTAAAATAAAACATAAAAATATGATTTTTAATTAAAACTTGAGGAAGAAGAAAAGAATTAAACCAACACAAGAAGGAAGAGGAAGGATGCGCCGGCCAAGGAAGAGCAGCGGCGGCGGTTCACTAAACCAAACATATATCACTTAAGCTATACATATTTGAACTATATATGTCAAATTTAGATGGAATTGGTGAAAGTATCAAGTTTCGGGTTCATTTTGTTGATTTTTGTGAATTTGAGCTACTTTAATTCCCAAAACTAACTAGATCTTACATATAGGAGAAAAAATAACACACAACACTTACTTTATGCATACTTGAAGTTTTGATGTGAAATTTAGGTGCAATAGATTAGAAGTTCAAGCTTTGGGTTCGTTTCGGGGTCAATTTTGGTGAAAACTCCACTTTCTCACCCAAAATGAACTTACTATTGCAACCCCAACTAAACCAAACATATATCACTTAATCAATACATATTTGAACTATATATGTCTAATTTAGATGGAATTGGTCAAAGTACCAAGTTTCGGGTTCATTCTGTCGAATTTTGGGAATTTGAGCTATTTTACTTCCCAAAACAAACTAGATCTTACATATAGGAGCAAAACTAACACACACCACTTACTTTATGCATACTTGAAGTTTTAATGTGAAATTTAGGTGCAATAGATTAGAAGTTCAAGTTTTGGGTTCGTTTCGGGCTTGATTTTGGTAAAAACTCCACTTTCTCACCCAAAATGAACTTATTATTGCAACTTCAACTAAACCAAACATATATCACTTATTCTATACAAATTTTAACTATATATGTCAAATTTTGATGGAATTGGTCAAAGTACTAAGTTTCGGACTCATTTTGTTGATTTTTGTGAATATGAGTTATTTTACTTCTCAAAACTAACTAGATCTTACATATAGGAGAAAAACTAACACACACCACTTGCTTTATGCATACATGAAGTGTTAATGTGGAACTTTAGGTGCAATAGATTAGAAGTTCAAGTTTTGGGTTCGTTTCGGGGTCGATTTTGGTGAAAACTCCACTTTCTCACCCAAAATGAACTTACTATTGCAACTCCAACTAAACCAAACATATATCACTTAAGCTATACATATTTAAACAATATATGTTTAATTTATATGGAATTGGTCAAAGCACCAAGTTTCGGGATCATTTTGTCAATTTTTGGGAATTTAAGCAATTTTACTTCCTAAAAACTAACTAGATCTTATATATAGGAGCAAAACTAACACACACCACTTTCTTTATGCATACATGAAGTGTTAATGTGGAACTTTAGGTGCAATAGATTAGAAGTTCAAGTTTTGGGTTCGTTTCGGGGTCGATTTTGGTGAAAACTCCACTTTCTCACCCAAAATGAACTTACTATTGCAACCCCAACTAAATTAAACATATATCGCTTAATCAATACATATTTGAACAATATATGTCTAATTTAGATGGAATTGGTCAAAGTACCAAGATTCCGGTTCATTTGGTCGATTTTTGGGAATTTGAGCTATTTTACTTCCCAAAACTAACTAGATCATACAAATAAGAGCAAAACTAACACACACCACTTGCTTTATGCATACTTGAAGTGTTAATGTGAAATTTAGGTGCAATAGAATAAAAGTTCAAGTTTTGGGTTCGTTTCTGGGTTGATTTTGGTTGAAACTCCACTTTCTCACCCAAAATGAACTTACTATTGCATCCCCAACTAAACCAAACATATATCACTTAATCTATACATATTTGAACTATATATGTCAAATTTAGATGGAATTGGTCAAAGTACCAAGTTTCAGACTCATTTTGTTGATTTTTGTGAATTTGAGCTATTTTACTTCCCAAAAGTAACTAGATCATACATATAGAAGCAAAACTAACATACACCACTTACTTTATGCAGACTTGAAGTGTTAATGTGAAATTTTGGTGCAATAGATAAGAAGTTCAAGTTCTGGGTTCGTTTCGGGGTGGATTTTGGTGAAAACTCCACTTTCTCACCCAAAATGAACTTACTATTGCAACTCCAACTAAACCAAACATATATCACTTAAGCTATACATATTTTACTTCTTAAAAATATTATATCTTATGTTATTTGTTTTTCAATTTTTAAAATGTTATATTTGTATTATTTATTTGATGAGAAATTATAGATTTTCTAGTATTTAGAAGTACGCATTTGACCTAGTATTTTTACTTATTCGATTTGAACTCGTATGGACCGTGCGCACGACTATTTAACGTGAAGTTTTATGTTCCTAAAAATTGTCCGAAATAAAGTCTTGTATGGGAGATATTTGCAGATTTATTTCAACCTTTGAAATCCCTTTGTAACACCCATTTTATCACCCCATAATTACCCCATCATTAACCTTTGCAACCCCCTTATTTATTTCCCCTTTTGCTGCAGGAAATTGATCAGAAAATCAGCCCATTCTTTTCTCCATTCTATTCGATCATTTGAAGAGTCAAAGTTGGGAGGAAAAAGTTCATCTCGGTTTTCCCTGCTGCACCTTCACGAATTTGGCTATCACCGGCGATCTAACCGTTGGATTGTTCTAACATTTGGACAGCATGTTGAGGACATCTGGGAATTCACTTTGACCGGAGGGATTGTTAATGAGAGCGTTTAATCGTCGGGAATATTGATCGTAATAGAGCAGCACGTAATGAAAAATTTCAGTATTCAAGAAGGAGAATGCAAGCAATTGGAGGTCTTCAAAGGTAACTAATGGCATTCCTAGAGCGATTAGTATTTGTATAGGAATTATAATTGTTTTTAATAGTTAAGTGGGTTAGTATCATGCTAGGATCTTGGGTAGAAATAATTACATGTTGTAGGTATTGTTTTCATGGGTTTTTTTTTATGAATTATATGATTAATGGTTACTTGGAATTTGAGTTGTGTGTTTGTTATATTTATTTAGAGACATGATTTTTGTTACGTAGAACATCATTCATAGTTGTATCCGTTCTTGTGCTCATGTGAGTCTTCGGTTAGCATGATAATGGCTATCTTAGTTTATGAAAGAATTTTGCTGATTATCATATGTTTAGAGTATGAATTCTTGAAGTGTAAGTATGTAGTGGTGGTATGAGTAGAGTTATGTCTTATGATTTATGAATGATTATGGTTTGATAGAGGTTGGGAATTGCTGTATTGTTGCTGTTGTCATCTCGAGCCACTGCTGGCGTGGTTCTGGTTGTTTTGTGGTCTTCTTATTGCTTACCCATTTGGTGCCTGTTTATGTGCGTGAAGATGATGGTGATGGGTTGTGGTTGCATAATACAGTTTCTTTCTTAAGTGGGCTTTGTTGGTGTTATTTAGTTTTATATTGTTTGGTATGTTTCAACTATATCTAGTTTAGTTTTGTTTTATTTTATTTCTCTTTTTGGTTTGTTGTATTATATAAGTTGTGATCATGTGAAATGTTATAGTCTGTTTATGATCTTGATTTTCTTGTGTGTAAGTTTATATCTGTATAAAGGATTTACGTTACGTTTTGGTTTCATAAAAGATATTTTATATGTGAAATTGTTGGTAAACTATTATTATGGTTATACCTTTATGAGTTGGTAATTTTAACATGAGTATTTTTTTTTTAGCATGATGAGATTGTTGGTATTTTGGAGATAATGTTATTACTTGTTATTATTTACTATTATTATTATTATTGTTATTATTATTATTATTTACTATTATTATTATTATTGTTATTATTATTATTATTATTATTATAGTTTTGAGATAAGTGTTATTGTTGAATTGAATTCTTGGGTTGCGATCCTTGATTTCTGCTGATTTGGTGTAAGGCCTTAAGGGCATCCGCTTGAGTTGATAATGGTTTGTTGATGACTATGAGTATTATTTTATTATTATTATTATTGTTTGAGAGCAAGATTATCCGGAGGGACGTAATCCCGAGGTGAAGAACATGCAAACCATAGGACGTAATCCTAGGTATACCTTGGTTTTGTTGTCGTCCGAGAGGTCGGTGGGGACGTAATCCTACATCGCATCGGGAGTATGGCCATTCTTAGACACAGGCAGTAGGGAACGTAACCCATAGGCTGTCTGGAGGTTGTCTCACATTACCATAGGAAGTGGGTTGTCCACTAGCGTTCAGCTCTCTCTCTCAAACTAATTATATTATTTTATTATTTTAAACCTTGGTGGTTTATGTTGTTGATACTTGAGTTTATATATATAAGTTGTTTATCCATTTTATTTATTTTGTTATCTTTACTCTATTTATTTTTAAGCATGTTGTATTATATTTGTTTAAGTGTTTTATTTAATTATCTGAAGTTTTCTATTGAGATGTTCTCGTGTGACTTAATTATTAAGGCTTTTATAACTCTTATATGGATTCTAATTGGGCTGGGAGAGCTGTTAGTTACTCCCCACTGATTGTGGATGTTTGTTGATATATTTTGCAGGTGATTATTTCGTATTATGTGCATTGAGTGAAAGACTATTTAGGAATTTTGAGAAATTCTTATTTTATTTTATATTTACTTTATGTATTGGGTTTATGAGGTTGTTTTGCCTCTTTATGGTTATTTTGGGATAATTCATTTGGGCCCTTATATAGAGTGACATTTCCGTCAGACGATATTTCTGCTATCATCATTTCTTTAATAGAATGCTCTATTTTGTTTATTTTATGTTTATAAAATGACGGAGTGTTACAAAACATATATCACTTAATCTAAACATATTTGAACCATATATGTCAAATTTAGATGGAATTGGTGAAAGTACCAAGTTTCGGGTTCATTTTATCGATTTTTGTGAATTTGAGCTATTTTAATTCCCAAAACTAACTAGATCTTACATATAGGAGAAAAACCAACACACAACACTTACTTTATGCATACTTGAAGTTTTAATGTGAAATTTAGGTGCAATAGATTAGAAGTTCAAGTTTTGGGTTCGGTTCGGGGTCGATTTTGGTGAAAACTCGACTTTCTCACCCAAAATGTTATTATTGCAACTCCAACTAAACCAAACATATATAACTTATTCTATACATATTTGAACTATATATGTCAAATTTAGATGGAATTGGTCAAAGTAACAAGTTTCGAGTATATTTTATCGATTTTTGGGAATTTGAGCTATTTTACTTCCCAAAACTAACTAGATCTTACATATAGGAGCAAAACTAACACACACCACTTACTTTATGCATACTTGAAGTTGTTAACGTGAAATTTAGGTGCAATAGATTAGAAGTTCAAGTTTTGGGTTCGTTTCGGGGCCGATTTTAGTGAAAACTCCTCTTTCTCACCCAAAATGAACTTACTATTGCAACTCCAACTAAACCAAACATATATCACTTAATCTATACATATTTGAACAATATATGTCAAATTTAGATGGAAATAATGAAAGTACCAAGTTTCGGGTTCATTTTGTCGATTTTTGTGAATTTGAGCTATTTTAATTCCCAAAACTAACTAGATCTTACATATAGGAGCAAAACTAACACAAAACACTTACTTTATGCAAACTTGAAGTTTTGATGTTAAATTTAGGTGCAATAGATTAGAATTCAAGTTTTGGGTTCGTTTCGGGGCCGATTTTGGTGAAAACTCCACTTTCTCACCCAAAATTAACTTACTATTGCAACTCCAACTAAACCAAACATATATCACTTAATCTATACATATTTGAACTATATATGTCAAATTTAGATGGAAATGTTGAAAGTACCAAGTTTCGGGTTCATTTTGTCGATTTTTGTGAATTTGAGCTATTTTAATTCCCAAAACTAACTAGATCTTACATATAGGAGCAAAACTAACACAAAACAATTACTTTAAGCAAACTCGAAGTTTTGATGTGAAATTTAGGTGCAATAGATTAGAAGTTCAAGTTTTGGGTTCGTTTCGGGGTCGATTTTGGTGAAAACTCGACTTTCTCACCCAAAATGAACTTACTATTGCAACTCCAACTAAACCAAACATATATCACTTAATCTATACATATTTGAACTATATATGTCAAATTTAGATGGAAATGGTGAAAGTACCAAGTTTCGGGTTCATTTTGTCGATTTTTGTGAATTTGAGCTATTTTCATTCCCAAAACTAACTAGATCTTTCATATTTGAGAAAAACCAACACACAACACTTACTTTATGCATACTTGAAGTGTTAACGTGAAATTTAGGTGCAATAGATTAGAAGTTTAAGTTTTGGGTTCGTTTTGGGGACGATTTTGGTGAAAACTCCACTTTCTCACCCAAAATGAACTTACTATTGCAAGTCCAACTAAACCAAACATATATCACTTAATCTATACATATTTGAACTATATATGTCTAATTTAGATTGAATTGGTCAAAGTACCAAGTTTCGGATTCATTTTGTCGATTTTTGAGAATTTGAGCTATTTTACTTCCCAAAACTAACAAGATCTTACATATAGGAGTAAAACTAACACACACCACTTACTTTATGCATACTTGAAGTGTTAACGTGAAATTTAGGTGCAATAGATTAGAAGTTCATGTTTTGGGTTCGTTTCGGGGTCGATTTTGGTGAAAACTCCACTTTCTCACCCAAAATGAACTTACTATTGCAACTCCAACTAAACCAAACATATATCACTTAATCTATACATATTTGAACTATATATGTCAAATTTAGATGGAATTGGTGAAAGTACCAAGTTTCGGGTTCATTTTATCGATTTTTGTGAATTTGAGCTATTTTAATTCCCAAAACTAACTAGATCTTACATATAGGAGAAAAACCAACACACAACACTTACTTTATGCATACTTGAAGTTTTAATGTGAAATTTAGGGTGCAATAGATTAGAAGTTCAAGTTTTGGGTTCGTTTCGGGGCCGATTTTGGTGAAAACTCCACTTTCTCACCCAAAATGAATTTACTATTGCAACTCCAACTAAACCAAACATATATCACTTAATCTATACATATTTGAACTATATATGTCAAATTTAGATGGAATTGGTGAAAGTACCAAGTTTCGGGTTCATTTTATCGATTTTTGTGAATTTGAGCTATTTTAAATCCCAAAACAAACTAGATCTTACATATAGGAGCAAAACTAACACACACCACTTACTTTATGCATACTTGAAGTGTTAACGTGAAATTTAGGTGCAATAGATTAGAAGTTCATGTTTTGGGTTCGTTTCGGGGTCGATTTTGGTGAAAACTCCACTTTCTCACCCAAAATGAACTTACTATTGCAACTCCAACTAAACCAAACATATATCACTTAATCTATACATATTTGAACTATATATGTCAAATTTAGATGGAATTGGTGAAAGTACCAAGTTTCGGGTTCATTTTATTGATTTTTGTGAATTTGAGCTATTTTAATTCCCAAAACTAACTAGATCTTACATATAGGAGAAAAACCAACACACAACACTTACTTTATGCATACTTGAAGTGTTAACGTGAAATTTAGGTGCAATAGATTAGAAGTTTAAGTTTTGGGTTCGTTTCGGGGACGATTTTGGTGAAAACTCCACTTTTACTATTGCAACTCCAACTAAACCAAACATATATCACTTAAGCTATACATATTTAAACAATATATGTTTAATTTATATGGAATTGGTCAAAGCACCAAGTTTCGGGATCATTTTGTCAATTTTTGGGAATTTAAGCAATTTTACTTCCTAAAAACTAACTAGATCTTACATATAGGAGCAAAACTAACACACACCACTTGCTTTATGCATACATGAAGTGTTAATGTGGAACTTTAGGTACAATAGATTAGAAGTTCAAGTTCTGGGTTCGTTTCGGGGTGGATTTTGGTGAAAACTCCACTTTCTCACCCAAAATGAACTTATTATTGCAACTCCAACTAAACCAAACATATATCACTTATTCTATACAAATTTTAACTATATATGTCAAATTTTGATGGAATTGGTCAAAGTACTAAGTTTCGGACTCATTTTGTTGATTTTTGTGAATATGAGTTATTTTACTTCTCAAAACTAACTAGATCTTACATATAGGAGAAAAACTAACACACACCACTTGCTTTATGCATACATGAAGTGTTAATGTGGAACTTTAGGTGCAATAGATTAGAAGTTCAAGTTTTGGGTTCGTTTCGGGGTCGATTTTGGTGAAAACTCCACTTTCTCACCCAAAATGAACTTACTATTGCAACTCCAACTAAACCAAACATATATCACTTAAGCTATACATATTTAAACAATATATGTTTAATTTATATGGAATTGGTCAAAGCACCAAGTTTCGGGATCATTTTGTCAATTTTTGGGAATTTAAGCAATTTTACTTCCTAAAAACTAACTAGATCTTATATATAGGAGCAAAACTAACACACACCACTTGCTTTATGCATACATGAAGTGTTAATGTGGAACTTTAGGTGCAATAGATTAGAAGTTCAAGTTTTGGGTTCGTTTCGGGGTCGATTTTGGTGAAAACTCCACTTTCTCACCCAAAATGAACTTACTATTGCAACCCCAACTAAACTAAACATATATCGCTTAATCAATACATATTTGAACAATATATGTCTAATTTAGATGGAATTGGTCAAAGTACCAAGATTCCGGTTCATTTTGTCGATTTTTGGGAATTTGAGCTATTTTACTTCCCAAAACTAACTAGATCATACAAATAAGAGCAAAACTAACACACACCACTTGCTTTATGCATACTTGAAGTGTTAATGTGAAATTTAGGTGCAATAGAATAAAAGTTCAAGTTTTGGGTTCGTTTCTGGGTTGATTTTGGTTGAAACTCCACTTTCTCACCCAAAATGAACTTACTATTGCATCCCCAACTAAACCAAACATATATCACTTAATCTATACATATTTGAACTATATATGTCAAATTTAGATGGAATTGGTCAAAGTACCAAGTTTCAGACTCATTTTGTTGATTTTTGTGAATTTGAGCTATTTTACTTCCCAAAAGTAACTAGATCATACATATAGAAGCAAAACTAACATACACCACTTACTTTATGCAGACTTGAAGTGTTAATGTGAAATTTTGGTGCAATAGATAAGAAGTTCAAGTTCTGGGTTCGTTTCGGGGTGGATTTTGGTGAAAACTCCACTTTCTCACCCAAAATGAACTTACTATTGCAACTCCAACTAAACCAAACATATATCACTTAAGCTATACATATTTTACTTCTTAAAAATATTATATCTTATGTTATTTGTTTTTCAATTTTTAAAATGTTATATTTGTATTATTTATTTGATGAGAAATTATAGATTTTCTAGTATTTAGAAGTACGCATTTGACCTAGTATTTTTATTTATTCGATTTGAACTTGTATGGACCGTGCGCACGACTATTTAACGTGAAGTTTTATGTTCCTAAAAACTGTCCGAAATAAAGTCTTGTATGGGAGATATTTGCAGATTTATTTCAACCTTTGAAATCCCTTTGTAACACCCATTTTATCACCCCATAATTACCCCATCATTAACCTTTGCAACCCCCTTATTTATTTCCCCTTTTGCTGCTGGAAATTGATCAGAAAATCAGCCCATTCTTTTCTCCATTCTATTCGATCATTTGAAGAGTCAAAGTTGGGAGGAAAAAGTTCATCTCGGTTTTCCCTGCTGCACCTTCACGAATTTGGCTATCACCGGCGATCTAACCGTTGGATTGTTCTAACATTTGGACAGCATGTTGAGGACATCTGGGAATTCACTTTGACCGGAGGGATTGTTAATGAGAGCGTTTAATCGTCGGGAATATTGATCGTAATAGAGCAGCACGTAATGAAAAATTTCAGTATTCAAGAAGGAGAATGCAAGCAATTGGAGGTCTTCAAAGGTAACTAATGGCATTCCTAGAGCGATTAGTATTTGTATAGGAATTATAATTGTTTTTAATAGTTAAGTGGGTTAGTATCATGCTAGGATCTTGGGTAGAAATAATTACATGTTGTAGGTATTGTTTTCATGGGTTTTTTTTTATGAATTATATGATTAATGGTTACTTGGAATTTGAGTTGTGTGTTTGTTATATTTATTTAGAGACATGATTTTTGTTACGTAGAACATCATTCATAGTTGTATCCGTTCTTGTGCTCATGTGAGTCTTCGGTTAGCATGATAATGGCTATCTTAGTTTATGAAAGAATTTTGCTGATTATCATATGTTTAGAGTATGAATTCTTGAAGTGTAAGTATGTAGTGGTGGTATGAGTAGAGTTATGTCTTATGATTTATGAATGATTATGGTTTGATAGAGGTTGGGAATTGCTGTATTGTTGCTGTTGTCATCTCGAGCCACTGCTGGCGTGGTTCTGGTTGTTTTGTGGTCTTCTTATTGCTTACCCATTTGGTGCCTGTTTATGTGCGTGAAGATGATGGTGATGGGTTGTGGTTGCATAATACAGTTTCTTTCTTAAGTGGGCTTTGTTGGTGTTATTTAGTTTTATATTGTTTGGTATGTTTCAACTATATCTAGTTTAGTTTTGTTTTATTTTATTTCTCTTTTTGGTTTGTTGTATTATATAAGTTGTGATCATGTGAAATGTTATAGTCTGTTTATGATCTTGATTTTCTTTTGTGTAAGTTTATATCTGTATAAAGGATTTACGTTACGTTTTGGTTTCATAAAAGATATTTTATATGTGAAATTGTTGGTAAACTATTATTATGGTTATACCTTTATGAGTTGGTAATTTTAACATGAGTATTTTTTTTTTAGCATGATGAGATTGTTGGTATTTTGGAGATAATGTTATTACTTGTTATTATTTACTATTATTATTATTATTGTTATTATTATTATTATTATTATTATTATTATTATTATTATTATAGTTTTGAGATAAGTGTTATTGTTGAATTGAATTCTTGGGTTGCGATCCTTGATTTCTGCTGATTTGGTGTAAGGCCTTAAGGGCATCCGCTTGAGTTGATAATGGTTTGTTGATGACTATGAGTATTATTTTATTATTATTATTATTGTTTGAGAGCAAGATTATCCGGAGGGACGTAATCCCGAGGTGAAGAACATGCAAACCATAGGACGTAA
The DNA here is from genome assembly GCA_947648045.1 of Beta corolliflora. NCBI lineage: Eukaryota > Viridiplantae > Streptophyta > Magnoliopsida > Caryophyllales > Amaranthaceae > Beta > Beta corolliflora. Next base: position 34,314 of record CANSZD010003039.1, on the reverse strand, counting down.
TCCTAGGTATACCTTGGTTTTGTTGTCGTCCGAGAGGTCGGTGGGGACGTAATCCTACATCGCATCGGGAGTATGGCCATTCTTAGACACAGGCAGTAGGGAACGTAACCCATAGGCTGTCTGGAGGTTGTCTCACATTACCATAGGAAGTGGGTTGTCCACTAGCGTTCAGCTCTCTCTCTCAAACTAATTATATTATTTTATTATTTTAAACCTTGGTGGTTTATGTTGTTGATACTTGAGTTTATATATATAAGTTGTTTATCCATTTTATTTATTTTGTTATCTTTACTCTATTTATTTTTAAGCATGTTGTATTATATTTGTTTAAGTGTTTTATTTAATTATCTGAAGTTTTCTATTGAGATGTTCTCGTGTGACTTAATTATTAAGGCTTTTATAACTCTTATATGGATTCTAATTGGGCTGGGAGAGCTGTTAGTTACTCCCCACTGATTGTGGATGTTTGTTGATATATTTTGCAGGTGATTATTTCGTATTATGTGCATTGAGTGAAAGACTATTTAGGAATTTTGAGAAATTCTTATTTTATTTTATATTTACTTTATGTATTGGGTTTATGAGGTTGTTTTGCCTCTTTATGGTTATTTTGGGATAATTCATTTGGGTTTATTTTCTTTAGTTAATATTTAACCCTTATATAGAGTGAAGTTTCCGTCAGACGATATTTCTGCTATCATCATTTCTTTAATAGAATGCTCTATTTTGTTTATTTTATGTTTATAAAATGACGGAGTGTTACAAAACATATATCACTTAATCTAAACATATTTGAACCATATATGTCAAATTTAGATGGAATTGGTGAAAGTACCAAGTTTCGGGTTCATTTTATCGATTTTTGTGAATTTGAGCTATTTTAATTCCCAAAACTAACTAGATCTTACATATAGGAGAAAAACCAACACACAACACTTACTTTATGCATACTTGAAGTTTTAATGTGAAATTTAGGTGCAATAGATTAGAAGTTCAAGTTTTGGGTTCGGTTCGGGGTCGATTTTGGTGAAAACTCGGCTTTCTCACCCAAAATGTTATTATTGCAACTCCAACTAAACCAAACATATATAACTTATTCTATACATATTTGAACTATATATGTCAAATTTAGATGGAATTGGTCAAAGTAACAAGTTTCGAGTATATTTTATCGATTTTTGGGAATTTGAGCTATTTTACTTCCCAAAACTAACTAGATCTTACATATAGGAGCAAAACTAACACACACCACTTACTTTATGCATACTTGAAGTTGTTAACGTGAAATTTAGGGCCGATTTTAGTGAAAACTCCTCTTTCTCACCCAAAATGAACTTACTTTTGCAACTCCAACTAAACCAAACATATATCACTTAATCTATACATATTTGAACAATATATGTCAAATTTAGATGGAAATAATGAAAGTACCAAGTTTCGGGTTCATTTTGTCGATTTTTGTGAATTTGAGCTATTTTAATTCCCAAAACTAACTAGATCTTACATATAGGAGCAAAACTAACACAAAACACTTACTTTATGCAAACTTGAAGTTTTGATGTTAAATTTAGGTGCAATAGATTAGAATTCAAGTTTTGGGTTCGTTTCGGGGCCGATTTTGGTGAAAACTCCACTTTCTCACCCAAAATTAACTTACTATTGCAACTCCAACTAAACCAAACATATATCACTTAATCTATACATATTTGAACTATATATGTCAAATTTAGATGGAAATGTTGAAAGTACCAAGTTTCGGGTTCATTTTGTCGATTTTTGTGAATTTGAGCTATTTTAATTCCCAAAACTAACTAGATCTTACATATAGGAGCAAAACTAACACAAAACAATTACTTTATGCAAACTCGAAGTTTTGATGTGAAATTTAGGTGCAATAGATTAGAAGTTCAAGTTTTGGGTTCGTTTCGGGGTCGATTTTGGTGAAAACTCGACTTTCTCACCCAAAATGAACTTACTATTGCAACTCCAACTAAACCAAACATATATCACTTAATCTATACATATTTGAACTATATATGTCAAATTTAGATGGAAATGGTGAAAGTACCAAGTTTCGGGTTCATTTTGTCGATTTTTGTGAATTTGAGCTATTTTCATTCCCAAAACTAACTAGATCTTACATATAGGAGAAAAACCAACACACAACACTTACTTTATGCATACTTGAAGTGTTAACGTGAAATTTAGGTGCAATAGATTAGAAGTTTAAGTTTTGGGTTCGTTTCGGGGACGATTTTGGTGAAAACTCCACTTTCTCACCCAAAATGAACTTACTATTGCAAGTCCAACTAAACCAAACATATATCACTTAATCTATACATATTTGAACTATATATGTCTAATTTAGATTGAATTGGTCAAAGTACCAAGTTTCGGATTCATTTTGTCGATTTTTGAGAATTTGAGCTATTTTACTTCCCAAAACTAACAAGATCTTACATATAGGAGCAAAACTAACACACACCACTTACTTTATGCATACTTGAAGTGTTAACGTGAAATTTAGGTGCAATAGATTAGAAGTTCATGTTTTGGGTTCGTTTCGGGGTCGATTTTGGTGAAAACTCCACTTTCTCACCCAAAATGAACTTACTATTGCAACTCCAACTAAACCAAACATATATCACTTAATCTATACATATTTGAACTATATATGTCAAATTTAGATGGAATTGGTGAAAGTACCAAGTTTCGGGTTCATTTTATCGATTTTTGTGAATTTGAGCTATTTTAATTCCCAAAACTAACTAGATCTTACATATAGGAGAAAAACCAACACACAACACTTACTTTATGCATACTTGAAGTTTTAATGTGAAATTTAGGGTGCAATAGATTAGAAGTTCAAGTTTTGGGTTCGTTTCGGGGTCGATTTTGGTGAAAACTCCACTTTCTCACCCAAAATGAACTTACTATTGTAACTCCAACTAAACCATACATATATCAATTAACCTATACATATTTGAACTATATATGTCAAATTTAGATGGAAATGGTGAGAGTCCGAAGTTTCGGGTTCATTTTGTCGATTTTTGTGAATTTGAGCAATTTTAATTCCCAAAACTAACTAGATCTTACATATAGGAGCAAAACTAACACAAAACACTTACTTTATGCAAACTTAAAGTTTTGATGTGAAATTTAGGTGCAATAGATTAGAAGTTCAAGTTTTGGGTTCGTTTCGGGGTCGATTTTGGTGAAAACTCGACTTTCTCACCCAAAATGAACTTATTATTGCAACTCCAACTAAACCAAATATATATAACTTATTCTATTCATATTTGAACTATATATGTCAAATTTAGATGGAATTGGTCAAAGTACCAAGTTTCGGGTATTTTTTGTCGATTTTTGGGAATTTGAGCTATTTTACTTCCCAAAACTAACTAGATCTTACATATAGGAGCAAAACTAACACACACCACTTACTTTATGCATACTTAAAGAGTTAACGTGAATTTTAGGTGCAATAGATTATTAGTTCAAGTTTTGGGTTCGTTTCGGGGTCGATTTTGGTGAAAACTCCACTTTCTCACCCAAAATGAACTTATTATTGCAACTCCAACTAAACCAAACATATATAACTTATTCTATACATATTTGAACTATATATTTGTCAAATTTAGATGGAATTGTTCAAAGTACCAAGTTTCGGGTATATTTTGTCGATTTTTGGGAATTTGAGCTATTTTACTTCCCAAAACTAACTAGATCTTACATATAGGAGCAAAACTAACACACACCACTTACTTTATGCATACTAAAAGTGTTAACGTGAATTTTAGGTGCAATAGCTTATAAGTTCAAGTTTTGGGTTCGTTTCGGGGTCGATTTTGGTGAAAACTCCACTTTCTCACCCAAAATGAACTTATTATTGCAACTCCAACTAAACCAAACATATATAACTTATTCTATACATATTTGAACTATATATTTGTCAAATTTAGATGGAATTGTTCAAAGTACCAAGTTTCGGGTATATTTTGTCGATTTTTGGGAATTTGAGCTATTTTACTTCCCAAAACTAACTAGATCTTACATATAGGAGCAAAACAAACACACACCACTTACTTTATGCATACTTGAAGTGTTAACGTGAATTTAGGTGCAATAGCTTATAAGTTCAAGTTTTGGGTTCGTTTCGGGGTCGATTTTGGTGAAAACTCGACTTTCTCACCCAAAATGAACTTATTATTGCAACTCCAACTAAACCAAACATATATAACTTATTCTATACATATTTGAACTATATATTTGTCAAATTTAGATGGAATTGTTCAAAGTACCAAGTTTCGGGTATATTTTGTCGATTTTTGGGAATTTGAGCTATTTTACTTCCCAAAACTAACTAGATCTTACATATAGGAGCAAAACTAACACACACCACTTACTTTATGCATACTAAAAGTGTTAACGTGAATTTTAGGTGCAATAGCTTATAAGTTCAAGTTTTGGGTTCGTTTCGGGGTCGATTTTGGTGAAAACTCGACTTTCTCACCCAAAATGAACTTATTATTGCAACTCCAACTAAACCAAACATATATAACTTATTCTATACATATTTGAACTATGTATTTGTCAAATTTAGATGGAATTGTTCAAAGTACCAAGTTTCGGGTATATTTTGTCGATTTTTGGGAATTTGAGCTATTTTACTTCCCAAAACTAACTAGATCTTACATATAGGAGCAAAACTAACACACACCACTTACTTTATGCATACTAAAAGTGTTAACGTGAATTTTAGGTGCAATAGCTTATAAGTTCAAGTTTTGGGTTCGTTTCGGGGTCGATTTTGGTGAAAACTCGACTTTCTCACCCAAAATGAACTTATTATTGCAACTCCAACTAAACCAAACATATATAACTTATTATATATATATTTGAACTATATATGTCAAATTTAGATGGAATTGGTCAAAGTACCAAGTTTCGGGTATATTTTGTCGATTTTTGGGAATTTGAGCTATTTTACTTCCCAAAACTAACTAGATCTTACATATAGGAGCAAAACTAACACACACCACTTACTTTATGCATACTTGAAGTGTTAACGTCAAATTTAGGTGCAATAGATTAGAAGTTCATGTTTTGGGTTCGTTTCGGGGTCGATTTTGGTGAAAACTCCACTTTCTCACACAAAATGAATTTACTATTGCAACTCCAACTAAAACAAACATATATCACTTAATCTATACATATTTGAACTATATATGTCAAATTTAGATGGAATTGGTGAAAGTACCAAGTTTCGGGTTCATTTTGACGATTTTTGTGAATTTGAGCTATTTTAATTCCCAAAACAAACTAGATCTTACATATAGGAGAAAAACCAACACACAACACTTACTTTATACATACTTGAAGTGTTAACATGAAATTTAGGTGCAATAGATTAGAAGTTCAAGTTTAGGGTTCGTTTCGGGGCCGATTTTGGTGAAAACTCCACTTTCTCACCCAAAATGAACTTACAATCGCAACTCCAACTAAACCAAACATATATCACTTAATCTATACATATTTGAACAATATATGTCAAATTTAGATGGAAATGGTGAAAGTACCAAGTTTCTGGTTCATTTTGTCGATTTTTGTGAATTTGAGCTATTTTAATTCCCAAAACTAACTAGATCTTACATATAGGAACAAAACAAACACAAAACACTTACTTTATGCAAACTTGAAGTTTTGATGTGAAATTTAGGTGCAATAGATTAGAAGTTCAAGTTTTGGGTTCGTTTCGGGGTCGATTTTGGTGAAAACTCCACTTTCTCACCCAAAATGAACTTACTATTGCAACTCCAACTAAACCAAACATATATCACTTAATCTATACATATTTGAACTATATATGTCAAATTTAGATGGAATTGGTGAAAGTACCAAGTTTCGAGTTCATTTTATCGATTTTTGTGAATTTGAGCTATTTTAATTCCCAAATTAACTAGATCTTACATATAGGAGAAAAACCAACACACAACACTTACTTTATGCATACTTGAAGTTTTAATGTGAAATTTAGGATGCAATAGATTAGAAGTTCAAGTTTTGGGTTCGTTTCGGGGCCGATTTTGGTGAAAACTCCACTTTCTCACCCAAAATGAACTTACTATTGTAACTCCAACTAAACCATACATATATCACTTAATCTATACATATTTGAACTATATATGTCAAATTTAGATGGAAATGGTGAACGTCCCAAGTTTCGGGTTCATTTTGTCGATTTTTGTGAATTTGAGCAATTTTAATTCCCAAAACTAACTAGATCTTACATATAGGAGCAAAACTAACACAAAACACTTACTTTATGCAAACTTAAAGTTTTGATGTGAAATTTAGGTGCAATAGATTAGAAGTTCAAGTTTTGAGTTCGTTTCGGGGTCGATTTTGGTGAAAACTCGACTTTCTCACCCAAAATGAACTTATTATTGCAACTCCAGCTAAACCAAACATATATAACTTATTCTATTCATATTTGAACTATATATGTCAAATTTAGATGGAATTGGTCAAAGTACCAAGTTTCGGGTATTTTTTGTCGATTTTTGGGAATTTGAGCTATTTTACTTCCCAAAACTAACTAGATCTTACATATAGGAGCAAAACTAACACACACCACTTACTTTATGCATACTTAAAGTGTTAACGTGAATTTTAGGTGTAATAGATTATTAGCTCAAGTTTTGTGTTCGTTTCGGGGTCGATTTTGGTGAAAACTCCACTTTCTCACCCAAAATGAACTTACTATTGCAACTCCAACTAAACCAAACATATATCACTTAATCTATACATATTTGAACTATATATGTCTAATTTAGATGGAATTGGTCAAAGTACCAAGTTTCGGATTCATTTTGTCGATTTTTGAGAATTTGAGCTATTTTACTTCCCAAAACTAACTAGATCTTACATATAGGAGCAAAACTAACACACACCACTTACTTTATGCATACTTAAAGTGTTAACGTGAATTTTAGGTGCAATAGATTATTAGTTCAAGTTTTGGGTTCGTTTCGGGGTCGATTTTGGTGAAAACTCCACTTTCTCACCCAAAATGAACTTACTATTGCAACTCCAACTAAACCAAACATATATCACTTAATCTATACATATTTGAACTATATATGTCTAATTTAGATGGAATTGGTCAAAGTACCAAGTTTCGGATTCATTTTGTCGATTTTTGAGAATTTGAGCTATTTTACTTCCCAAAACTAACTAGATCTTACATATAGGAGCAAAACTAACACACACCACTTACTTTATGCATACTTGAAGTGTTAACGTGAAATTTAGGTGCAATAGAATAGAAGTTCAAGTTTTGGGTTCGTTTCGGGGTCGATTTTGGTGAAAACTCCACTTTCTCACCCAAAATGAATTTACTATTGCAACTCCAACTAAACCAAACATATATCACTTAATCTATACATATTTGAACTATATATGTCAAATTTAGATGGAATTGGTGAAAGTACCAAGTTTCGGGTTCATTTTATCGATTTTTGTGAATTTGAGCTATTTTAAATCCCAAAACTAACTAGATCTTACATATTGGAGAAAAACCATCACACAACACTTACTTTATGCATACTTGAAGTTTTAATGTGAAATTTAGGTGCAATAGATTAGAAGTTCAAGTTTTGGGTTCGTTTCGGGCCGATTTTGGTGAAAACTCCACTTTCGCACCCAAAATGAACTTACTATTGCAACTCCAACTAAACCAAACATATATCACTTAATCTATACATATTTGAACTATATATGTCAAATTTAGATAGAAATGGTGAAAGTACCAAGTTTCGGGTTCATTTTGTCGATTTTTGTGAATTTGAGCTATTTCAATTCCCAAAACTAACTAGATCTTACATATAGGAGCAAAACGAACACAAAACACTTACTTTATTCAAACTTGAAGTTTTGATGTGAAATTTAGGTGCAATAAATTTGAAGTTCAAGTTTTGGGTTCGTTTCGGGGTCGATTTTGGTGAAAACTCGACTTTCTCACCCAAAATGAACTTATTATTGCAACTCCAACTAAACCAAACATATATCACTAAATCTATACATATTTGAACTATATATGTCAAATTTAGATGGAATTGGTCAAAGTACCAAGTTTCGGGTATATTTTGTCGATTTTTGGGAATTTTAGCTATTTTACTTCCCAAAACTAACTAGATCTTACATATAGGAGCAAAACAAACACACACCACTTACTTTATGCATACTAAAAGTGTTAACGTGAATTTTAGGTGCAATAGCTTATAAGTTCAAGTTTTGGGTTCGTTTCGAGGTCGATTTTGGTGAAAACTCGACTTTCTCACCCAAAATGAACTTATTATTGCAACTCCAACTAAAACAAACATATATAACTTATTCTATACATATTTGAACTATATATGTCAAATTTAGATGGAATTGTTCAAAGTACCAAGTTTCGGGTATATTTTGTCGATTTTTGGGAATTTGAGCTATTTTACTTCCCAAAACTAACTAGATCTTACATATAGGAGCAAAACTAACACACACCACTTACTTTATGCATACTAAAAGTGTTAACGTGAATTTTAGGTGCAATAGCTTATAAGTTCAAGTTTTGGGTTCGTTTCGGGGTCGATTTTGGTGAAAACTCGACTTTCTCACCCAAAATGAACTTATTATTGCAACTCCAACTAAACCAAACATATATAACTTATTCTATACATATTTGAACTATATATTTGTCAAATTTAGATGGAATTGTTCAAAGTACCAAGTTTCGGGTATATTTTGTCGATTTTTGGGAATTTGAGCTATTTTACTTCCCAAAACTAACTAGATCTTACATATAGGAGCAAAACTAACACACACCACTTACTTTATGCATACTAAAAGTGTTAACGTGAATTTTAGGTGCAATAGCTTATAAGTTCAAGTTTTGGGTTCGTTTCGGGGTCGATTTTGGTGAAAACTCGACTTTCTCACCCAAAATGAACTTATTATTGCAACTCCAACTAAACCAAACATATATAACTTATTCTATACATATTTGAACTATGTATTTGTCAAATTTAGATGGAATTGTTCAAAGTACCAAGTTTCGGGTATATTTTGTCGATTTTTGGGAATTTGAGCTATTTTACTTCCCAAAACTAACTAGATCTTACATATAGGAGCAAAACTAACACACACCACTTACTTTATGCATACTAAAAGTGTTAACGTGAATTTTAGGTGCAATAGCTTATAAGTTCAAGTTTTGGGTTCGTTTCGGGGTCGATTTTGGTGAAAACTCCACTTTCTCACCCAAAATGAACTTATTATTGCAACTCCAACTAAACCAAACATATATAACTTATTATATATATATTTGAACTATATATGTCAAATTTAGATGGAATTGGTCAAAGTACCAAGTTTCGGGTATATTTTGTCGATTTTTGGGAATTTGAGCTATTTTACTTCCCAAAACTAACTAGATCTTACATATAGGAGCAAAACTAACACACACCACTTACTTTATGCATACTTGAAGTGTTAACGTCAAATTTAGGTGCAATAGATTAGAAGTTCATGTTTTGGGTTCGTTTCGGTGCCGATTTTGGTGAAAACTCCACTTTCTCACACAAAATGAATTTACTATTGCAACTCCAACTAAAACAAACATATATCACTTAATCTATACATATTTGAACTATATATGTCAAATTTAGATGGAATTGGTGAAAGTACCAAGTTTCGGGTTCATTTTGTCGATTTTTGTGAATTTGAGCTATTTTAATTCCCAAAACAAACTAGATCTTACATATAGGAGAAAAACCAACACACAACACTTACTTTATGCATACTTGAAGTGTTAACATGAAATTTAGGTGCAATAGATTAGAAGTTCAAGTTTAGGGTTCGTTTCGGGGCCGATTTTGGTGAAAACTCCACTTTCTCACCCAAAATGAACTTACTATCGCAACTCCAACTAAACCAAACATATATCACTTAATCTATACATATTTGAACAATATATGTCAAATTTAGATGGAAATGGTGAAAGTACCAAGTTTCGGGTTCATTTTGTCGATTTTTGTGAATTTGAGCTATTTTAATTCCCAAAACTAACTAGATCTTACATATAGGAACAAAACAAACACAAAACACTTACTTTATGCAAACTTGAAGTTTTGATGTGAAATTTAGGTGCAATAGATTAGAAGTTCAAGTTTTGGGTTCGTTTCGGGGTCGATTTTGGTGAAAACTCCACTTTCTCACCCAAAATGAACTTACTATTGCAACTCCAACTAAACCAAACATATATCACTTAATCTATACATATTTGAACTATATATGTCAAATTTAGATGGAATTGGTGAAAGTACCAAGTTTCGGGTTCATTTTATCGATTTTTGTGAATTTGAGCTATTTTAATTCCCAAAACTAACTAGATCTTACATATAGGAGAAAAACCAACACACAACACTTACTTTATGCATACTTGAAGTTTTAATGTGAAATTTAGGGTGCAATAGATTAGAAGTTCAAGTTTTGGGTTCGTTTCGGGGCCGATTTTGGTGAAAACTCCACTTTCTCACCCAAAATGAACTTACTATTGTAACTCCAACTAAACCATACATATATCACTTAATCTATACATATTTGAACTATATATGTCAAATTTAGATGGAAATGGTGAAAGTCCCAAGTTTCGGGTTCATTTTGTCGATTTTTGTGAATTTGAGCAATTTTAATTCCCAAAACTAACTAGATCTTACATATAGGAGCAAAACTAACACAAAACACTTACTTTATGCAAACTTAAAGTTTTGATGTGAAATTTAGGTGCAATAGATTAGAAGTTCAAGTTTTGAGTTCGTTTCGGGGTCGATTTTGGTGAAAACTCGACTTTCTCACCCAAAATGAACTTATTATTGCAACTCCAACTAAACCAAACATATATAACTTATTCTATTCATATTTGAACTATATATGTCAAATTTAGATGGAATTGGTCAAAGTACCAAGTTTCGGGTATTTTTTGTCGATTTTTGGGAATTTGAGCTATTTTACTTCCCAAAACTAACTAGATCTTACATATAGGAGCAAAACTAACACACACCACTTACTTTATGCATACTTAAAGTGTTAACGTGAATTTTAGGTGTAATAGATTATTAGTTCAAGTTTTGGGTTCGTTTCGGGGTCGATTTTGGTGAAAACTCCACTTTCTCACCCAAAATGAACTTACTATTGCAACTCCAACTAAACCAAACATATATCACTTAATCTATACATATTTGAACTATATATGTCTAATTTAGATGGAATTGGTCAAAGTACCAAGTTTCGGATTCATTTTGTCGATTTTTGAGAATTTGAGCTATTTTACTTCCCAAAACTAACTAGATCTTACATATAGGAGCAAAACTAACACACACCACTTACTTTATGCATACTTAAAGTGTTAACGTGAATTTTAGGTGCAATAGATTATTAGTTCAAGTTTTGGGTTCGTTTGGGCGATTTTGGTGAAAACTCCACTTTCTCACCCAAAATGAACTTACTATTGCAACTCCAACTAAACCAAACATATATCACTTAATCTATACATATTTGAACTATATATGTCTAATTTAGATGGAATTGGTCAAAGTACCAAGTTTCGGATTCATTTTGTCGATTTTTGAGAATTTGAGCTATTTTACTTCCCAAAACTAACTAGATCTTACATATAGGAGCAAAACTAACACACACCACTTACTTTATGCATACTTGAAGTGTTAACGTGAAATTTAGGTGCAATAGATTAGAAGTTCAAGTTTTGGGTTCGTTTCGGGGTCGATTTTGGTGAAAACTCCACTTTCTCACCCAAAATGAATTTACTATTGCAACTCCAACTAAACCAAACATATATCACTTAATCTATACATATTTGAACTATATATGTCAAATTTAGATGGAATTGGTGAAAGTACCAAGTTTCGGGTTCATTTTATCGATTTTTGTGAATTTGAGCTATTTTAATTCCCAAAACTAACTAGATCTTACATATTGGAGAAAAACCATCACACAACACTTACTTTATGCATACTTGAAGTTTTAATGTGAAATTTAGGTGCAATAGATTAGAAGTTCAAGTTTTGGGTTCGTTTCGGGGCCGATTTTGGTGAAAACTCCACTTTCTCACCCAAAATGAACTTACTATTGCAACTCCAACTAAACCAAACATATATCACTTAATCTATACATATTTGAACTATATATGTCAAATTTAGATGGAAATGGTGAAAGTACCAAGTTTCGGGTTCATTTTGTCGATTTTTGTGAATTTGAGCTATTTTAATTCCCAAAACTAACTAGATCTTACATATAGGAGCAAAACTAACACAAAACACTTACTTTATGCAAACTTGAAGTTTTGATGTGAAATTTAGGTGCAATAAATTAGAAGTTCAAGTTTTGGGTTCGTTTCGGGGTCGATTTTGGTGAAAACTCGACTTTCTCACCCAAAATGAACTTATTATTGCAACTCCAACTAAACCAAACATATATCACTAAATCTATACATATTTGAACTATATATGTCAAATTTAGATGGAATTGGTCAAAGTACCAAGTTTCGGGTATATTTTGTCGATTTTTGGGAATTTTAGCTATTTTACTTCCCAAAACTAACTAGATCTTACATATAGGAGCAAAACAAACACACACCACTTACTTTATGCATACTAAAAGTGTTAACGTGAATTTTAGGTGCAATAGCTTATAAGTTCAAGTTTTAGGTTCGTTTCGAGGTCGATTTTGGTGAAAACTCGACTTTCTCACCCAAAATGAACTTATTATTGCAACTCCAACTAAACCAAACATATATAACTTATTCTATACATATTTGAACTATATATGTCAAATTTAGATGGAATTGTTCAAAGTACCAAGTTTCGGGTATATTTTGTCGATTTTTGGGAATTTGAGCTATTTTACTTCCCAAAACTAACTAGATCTTACATATAGGAGCAAAACTAACACACACCACTTACTTTATGCATACTAAAAGTGTTAACGTGAATTTTAGGTGCAATAGCTTATAAGTTCAAGTTTTGGGTTCGTTTCGGGGTCGATTTTGGTGAAAACTCGACTTTCTCACCCAAAATGAACTTATTATTGCAACTCCAACTAAACCAAACATATATAACTTATTCTATATATATTTGAACTATATATGTCAAATTTAGATGGAATTGGTCAAAGTACCAAGTTTCGGGTATATTTTGTCGATTTTTGGGAATTTGAGCTATTTTACTTCCCAAAACTAACTAGATCTTACATATAGGAGCAAAACTAACACACACCACTTACTTTATGCATACTTAAAGTGTTAACGTGAATTTTAGGTGCAATAGATTAGAAGTTCAAGTTTTGGGTTCGTTTCGGGGTCGATTTTGGTGAAAACTCCACTTTCTCACCCAAAATGAACTTATTATTGCAACTCCAACTAAACCAAACATATATCACTTAATCTATACATATTTGAACTATATATGTCAAATTTAGATGGAATTGGTGAAAGTACCAAGTTTCGGGTTATATTTTGTCGATTTTTGGGAATTTGAGCTATTTTACTTCCCAAAACTAACTAGATCTTACATATAGGAGCAAAACTAACACACACCACTTACTTTATGCATACTTAAAGTGTTAACGTGAATTTTAGGTGCAATAGATTAGAAGTTCAAGTTTTGGGTTCGTTTCGGGGTCGATTTTGGTGAAAACTCGACTTTCTCACCCAAAATGAACTTATTATTGCAACTCCAACTAAACCAAACATATATAACTTAATATATATATATTTGAACTATATATGTCAAATTTAGATGGAATTGGTGAAAGTACCAAGTTTCGGGTTATATTTTGTCGATTTTTGAGAATTTGAGCTATTTTACTTCCCAAAACTAACTAGATCTTACATATAGGAGCAAAACTAACACACACCACTTACTTTATGCATACTTGAAGTGTTAACGTGAAATTTAGGTGCAATAGATTAGAAGTTCAAGTTTTGGGTTCGTTTCGGGGCCGATTTTGGTGAAAACTCCACTTTCTCACCCAAAATGAACTTACTATTGCAACTCCAACTAAACCAAACATATATCACTTAATCTATACATATTTGAACTATATATGTCAAATTTAGATGGAATTGGTGAAAGTACCAAGTTTCGGGTTCATTTTGTCGATTTTTGTGAATTTGAGCTATTTTAATTCCCAAAACTAACTAGATCTTACATATAGGAGAAAAACCAACACACAACACTTACTTTATGCATACTTGAAGTTTTAATGTGAAATTTAGGTGCAATAGATTAGAAGTTCAAGTTTTGGGTTCGTTTCGGGGCCGATTTTGGTGAAAACTCCACTTTCTCACCCAAAATGAACTTACTATTGCAACTCCAACTAAACCAAACATATATCACTTAATCTATACATATTTGAACTATATATGTCAAATTTAGATGGAATTGGTGAAAGTACCAAGTTTCGGGTTCATTTTGTCGATTTTTGTGAATTTGAGCTATTTTAATTCCCAAAACTAACTAGATCTTACATATAGGAGCAAAACTAACACAAAACACTTACTTTATGCAAACTTGAAGTTTTGATGTGAAATTTAGGTGCAATAGATTAGAAGTTCAAGTTTTGGGTTCGTTTCGGGGTCGATTTTGGTGAAAACTCCACTTTCTCACCCAAAATGAACTTACTATTGCAACTCCAACTAAACCAAACATATATCACTTAATCTATACATATTTGAACTATATATGTCAAATTTAGATGGAATTGGTGAAAGTACCAAGTTTCGGGTTCATTTTGTCGATTTTTGTGAATTTGAGCTATTTTAATTCCCAAAACTAACTAGATCTTACATATAGGAGCAAAACCAACACACAACACTTACTTTATGCATACTTGAAGTTTTAATGTGAAATTTAGGATGCAATAGATTAGAAGTTCAAGTTTTGGGTTCGTTTCGGGCCGATTTTGGTGAAAACTCCACTTTCTCACCCAAAATGAACTTACTATTGCAACTCCAACTAAACCAAACATATATCACTTAATCTATACATATTTGAACTATATATGTCAAATTTAGATGGAATTGGTGAAAGTACCAAGTTTCGGGTTCATTTTGTCGATTTTTGTGAATTTGAGCTATTTTAATTCCCAAAACTAACTAGATCTTACATATAGGAGCAAAACTAACACAAAACACTTACTTTATGCAAACTTGAAGTTTTAATGTGAAATTTAGGTGCAATAGATTAGAAGTTCAAGTTTTGGGTTCGTTTCGGGGTCGATTTTGGTGAAAACTCCACTTTCTCACCCAAAATGAACTTATTATTGCAACTCCAACTAAACCAAACATATATAACTTATTCTATACATATTTGAACTATATATGTCAAATTTAGATGGAATTGGTCAAAGTACCAAGTTTCGGGTAATTTTTGTCGATTTTTGGGAATTTGAGCTATTTTACTTCCCAAAACTAACTAGATCTTACATATAGGAGCAAAACTAACACACACCACTTACTTTATGCATACTTAAAGTGTTAACGTGAATTTTAGGTGCAATAGATTATAAGTTCAAGTTTTGGGTTCGTTTCGGGGTCGATTTTGGTGAAAACTCCACTTTCTCACCCAAAATGAACTTACTATTGCAACTCCAACTAAACCAAACATATATCACTTAATCTATACATATTTGAACTATATATGTCAAATTTAGATGGAATTGGTCAAAGTACCAAGTTTCGGGTTCATTTTGTCGATTTTTGAGAATTTGAGCTATTTTACTTCCCAAAACTAACTAGATCTTACATATAGGAGCAAAACTAACACACACCACTTACTTTATGCATACTTAAAGTGTTAACGTGAATTTTAGGTGCAATAGATTATTAGTTCAAGTTTTGGGTTCGTTTCGGGGTCGATTTTGGTGAAAACTCCACTTTCTCACCCAAAATGAACTTACTATTGCAACTCCAACTAAACCAAACATATATCACTTAATCTATACATATTTGAACTATATATGTCTAATTTAGATGGAATTGGTCAAAGTACCAAGTTTCGGATTCATTTTGTCGATTTTTGAGAATTTGAGCTATTTTACTTCCCAAAACTAACTAGATCTTACATATAGGAGCAAAACTAACACACACCACTTACTTTATGCATACTTGAAGTGTTAACGTGAAATTTAGGTGCAATAGATTAGAAGTTCAAGTTTTGGGTTCGTTTCGGGGTCGATTTTGGTGAAAACTCCACTTTCTCACCCAAAATGAACTTACTATTGCAACTCCAACTAAACCAAACATATATCACTTAATCTATACATATTTGAACTATATATGTCAAATTTAGATGGAATTGGTGAAAGTACCAAGTTTCGGGTTCATTTTGTCGATTTTTGTGAATTTGAGCTATTTTACTTCCCAAAACTAACTAGATCTTACATATAGGAGCAAAACCCACACACAACACTTACTTTATGCATACTTGAAGTGTTAATGTGAAATTTAGGTGCAATAGATTAGAAGTTCAAGTTTTGGGTTCGTTTGGCGATTTGGAACTTGGTGAAAACTCCACTTTCTCACCCAAAATGAACTTACTATTGCAACTCCAACTAAACCAAACATATATCACTTAATCTATACATATTTGAACTATATATGTCAAATTTAGATGGAATTGGTGAAAGTACCAAGTTTCGGGTTCATTTTGTCGATTTTTGTGAATTTGAGCTATTTTAATTCCCAAAACTAACTAGATCTTACATATAGGAGCAAAACTAACACAAAACACTTACTTTATGCAAACTTGAAGTGTTAACGTGAAATTTAGGTGCAATAGATTAGAAGTTCAAGTTTTGGGTTCGTTTCGGGGTCGATTTTGGTTAAAACTCCACTTTCTCACCCAAAATGAACTTACTATTGCAACTCCAACTAAACCAAACATATATCACTTAATCTATACATATTTGAACTATATATGTCAAATTTAGATGGAATTGGTCAAAGTACCAAGTTTCGGGTATATTTTGTCGATTTTTGTGAATTTGAGCTATTTTACTTCCCAAAACTAACTAGATCTTACATATAGGAGCAAAACTAACACACACCACTTACTTTATGCATACTTGAAGTGTTAACGTGAAGTTTAGGTGCAATAGATTAGAAGTTCATGTTTTGGGTTCGTTTCGGGGCCGATTTTGGTGAAAACTCCACTTTCTCACCCAAAATGAACTTACTATTGCAACTCCAACTAAACCAAACATATATCACTTAATCTATACATATTTGAACTATATATGTCAAATTTAGATGGAATTGGTCAAAGTACCAAGTTTCGGGTTCATTTTTGTCGATTTTTGGGAATTTGAGCTATTTTACTTCCCAAAACTAACTAGATCTTACATATAGGAGCAAAACTAACACACACCACTTACTTTATGCATACTAAAAGTGTTAACGTGAATTTTAGGTGCAATAGATTATAAGTTCAAGTTTTGGGTTCGTTTCGGGGTCGATTTTGGTGAAAACTCGACTTTCTCACCCAAAATGAACTTACTATTGCAACTCCAACTAAACCAAACATATATAACTTATTCTATACATATTTGAACTATATATGTCAAATTTAGATGGAATTGGTCAAAGTACCAAGTTTCGGGTTTATTTTGTCGATTTTTGGGAATTTGAGCTATTTTACTTCCCAAAACTAACTAGATCTTACATATAGGAGCAAAACTAACACACACCACTTACTTTATGCATACTTAAAGTGTTAACGTGAATTTTAGGTGCAATAGATTAGAAGTTCAAGTTTTGGGTTCGTTTCGGGGTCGATTTTGGTGAAAACTCGACTTTCTCACCCAAAATGAACTTACTATTGCAACTCCAACTAAACCAAACATATATCACTTAATCTATACATATTTGAACTATATATGTCAAATTTAGATGGAATTGGTCAAAGTACCAAGTTTCGGGTTCATATTTTGTCGATTTTTGTGAATTTGAGCTATTTTACTTCCCAAAACTAACTAGATCTTACATATAGGAGCAAAACTAACACACAACACTTACTTTATGCATACTTGAAGTGTTAACGTGAAATTTAGGTGCAATAGATTAGAAGTTCAAGTTTTGGGTTCGTTTCGGGGGCGATTTTGGTGAAAACTCCACTTTCTCACCCAAAATGAACTTACTATTGCAACTCCAACTAAACCAAACATATATCACTTAATCTATACATATTTGAACTATATATGTCAAATTTAGATGGAATTGGTGAAAGTACCAAGTTTCGGGTTCATTTTGTCGATTTTTGTGAATTTGAGCTATTTTAATTCCCAAAACTAACTAGATCTTACATATAGGAGAAAAACCAACACACAACACTTACTTTATGCATACTTGAAGTGTTAACATGAAATTTAGGTGCAATAGATTAGAAGTTCAAGTTTTGGGTTCGTTTCGGGGCGATTTTGGTAAATCGATTTTGGTGAAAACTCCACTTTCTCACCCAAAATGAACTTACTATTGCAACTCCAACTAAACCAAACATATATCACTTAATCTATACATATTTGAACAATATATGTCAAATTTAGATGGAAATGGTGAAAGTACCAAGTTTCGGGTTCATTTTGTCGATTTTTGTGAATTTGAGCTATTTTAATTCCCAAAACTAACTAGATCTTACATATAGGAAAAAAAACCAACACAAAACACTTACTTTATGCAAACATGAAGTTTTAATGTGAAATTTAGGTGCAATAGATTAGAAGTTCAAGTTTTGGGTTCGTTTCGGGGCCGATTTTGGTGAAAACTCCACTTTCTCACCGAAAATGAACTTACTATTGCAACTCCAACTAAACCAAACATATATCACTTAATCTATACATATTTGAACTATATATGTCAAATTTAGATGGAATTGGTCAAAGTACCAAGTTTCGGGTTCATTTTGTCGATTTTTGTGAATTTGAGCTATTTTAATTCCCAAAACTAACTAGATCTTACATATAGGAGAAAACTAACACACAACACTTACTTTATGCATACTTGAAGTTTTAACGTGAAATTTAGGTGCAATAGATTAGAAGTTCAAGTTTTGGGTTCGTTTCGGGGCGATTTTGGTGAAAACTCCACTTTTTCACCCAAAATGAACTTACTATTGCAACTCCAACTAAACCAAACATATATCACTTCATCTATACATATTTGAACTATATATGTCAAATTTAGATGGAATTGGTCAAAGTACCAAGTTTCGGGTTCATTTTGTCGATTTTTGTGAATTTGAGCTATTTTAATTCCCAAAACTAACTAGATCTTACATATAGGAGCAAAACTAACACACACCACTTACTTTATGCATACTCGAAGTGTTAACGTGAAATTTAGGTGCAATAGATTAGAAGTTCAAGTTTTGGGTTCGTTTCGGGCCGATTTTGGTGAAAACTCCACTTTCTCACCCAAAATGAACTTACTATTGCAACTCCAACTAAACCAAACATATATCACTTAATCTATACATATTTGAACTATATATGTCAAATTTAGATGGAAATGGTGAAAGTACCAAGTTTCGGGTTCATTTTGTCGATTTTTGTGAATTTGAGCTATTTTAACTTACCCAAAACTAACTAGATCTTACATATAGGAGCAAAACTAACACAAAACACTTACTTTATGCAAACTTAAAGTTTTGATGTGAAATTTAGGTGCAATAGATTAGAAGTTCAAGTTTTGGGTTCGTTTCGGGTCGATTTTGGTGAAAACTCCACTTTCTCACCCAAAATGAACTTACTATTGCAACTCCAACTAAACCAAACATATATAACTTAATCTATACATATTTGAACTATATATGTCTAATTTAGATGGAATTGGTGAAAGTACCAAGTTTCGGGTTCATTTTGTCGATTTTTGTGAATTTGAGCTATTTTAATTCCCAAAACTAACTAGATCTTACATATAGGAGCAAAACTAACACACACCACTTACTTTATGCATACTTGAAGTGTTAACGTGAAATTTAGGTGCAATAGATTAGAAGTTCAAGTTTTGGGTTCGTTTCGGGGTTGATTTTGGTGAAAACTCCACTTTCTCACCCAAAATGAACTTACTATTGCAACTCCAACTAAACCAAACATATATCACTTAATCTATACATATTTGAACTATATATGTCAAATTTAGATGGAATTGGTCAAAGTACCAAGTTTCGGGGTTCATTTTGTCGATTTTTGTGAATTTGAGCTATTTTACTTCCCAAAACTAACTAGATCTTACATATAGGAGCAAAACCAACACACACCACTTACTTTATGCATACTTGAAGTTTTAATGTGAAATTTAGGTGCAATAGATTAGAAGTTCAAGTTTTGGGTTCGTTTCGGGTCGATTTTGGTGAAAACTCGACTTTCTCACCCAAAATGAACTTATTATTGCAACTCCAACTAAACCAAACATATATAACTTATTCTATACATATTTGAACTATATATGTCAAATTTAGATGGAATTGGTCAAAGTACCAAGTTTCGGGTTCATTTTGTCGATTTTTGGGAATTTGAGCTATTTTACTTCCCAAAACTAACTAGATCTTACATATAGGAGCAAAACTAACACACACCACTTACTTTATGCATACTTGAAGTGTTAACGTGAAATTTAGGTGCAATAGATTAGAAGTTCAAGTTTTGGGTTCGTTTCGGGGTCGATTTTGGTGAAAACTCCACTTTTTTTTCGCCTTGAGTCGATTTTGGTGAAAATCCACTTTCTGCACCCAAAATGAACCGGTAAGGTAATATTGATATGGAAAGTGGGATAAAATGGGAAGAGAAGTAGAAATGCATGACAATTCTAACTCTACAATGAATTATTACAATTTTTCATGCATGCACTTTTAGGACAAACACGACTTAATTCTTGATGAAAGGATTGATTTTTTTTAAATTATGTGAGACCCCAAAATGGACATGGTTCGACGCGAATGTAGACATGTTGAACATAGGATCGGACGGAGGATCGACTATTATGGCGACTAAATCGACGATTTAAAAGCGTGCACACGGGCGTAGATCAAGGAAGCCGCAGCAAAGAGTTGAGCGCGTACGTGGCGTACAAAGGGCGCTGTCGCGCGGAGTGGTGCGCCAGCGCAACTTATCGCGCTTAAGCACTACTCCCCCGACATGTTTTTTTCTGGGGATTTAGGCGTACATATTGGCCGATTAATGAATTCTGCATGTTATTTTGACACGATTTTGGACGCAACAATAACAACGATTTTGACGCAAATTTTGTGGGTTTTAGACTCAACAAAAGTCAAAAAGACCATTAACCATGGGATGAATAGATCGCATGCCACGCAACTAATCGCAAGGCGCGCGTGCCCGCGCGTGGTGGTGCGGGGCGCTGCGCCAGCGCAACTATAACGCGCTTGGCGCAATGCTCGCGGCACGCGTATGGATAAATCGACGAAAGTTCCGGCGAAAACGACGATTTGTTTTAGACGCGATTTGCACATATTTTCAGCGCAAAGCATATTAGAGTAAAAATTACAATCACACATAAATGTCAAGTAACATGGATGCAAAAGTTCTCAACTTAAACTCCGGGTCCTACATTCAACTATCGGTCGCTTAGGTTAAGGTCGATAGGGTCCATGACCGAGAGATTTATCCCACGCTTCGCACTCCCCATAAAGAGGTGGCCACGCAGTAAGACGCACTCCAGCCTCAAGTCAAGAACAAGAGAACAATGCCATGGTCGTTAGGTTTGCTTATAACTAAGATCCAACACTATCGCCAAGAAGCTTTTGGGAAGGACTAGCGCAAACCCCCTAGGATAACCTCACTCATGGAACATGTGCTTACGAGGCACGGTAGATTGTCCTTATGGTGGCTGAACAAGAGCCATGCATATGCAAAACAAGATATTATTCAAAGGCATAAAAAATAAGAATGAATCGTATTTTTCGAGTCTCACCGACTCATTTAAAAAATTAACTCTCGAAAAATCCTCCCCAAGGAGTCACCAAATTATAGGCGTGTTTATATTTCGCCTACGCTGTGTGAGCGCGTATTTGCATTTCACTACCCCACTGAAAGGTTTTATTCAAAATTGTTTTGAAAGAAGTCGCCAACAATTCTTTTAAGGGAAGAATCATAAATCTAATTGGATATGGGAAAACCGTAGGGACAAATTATCCAATGTAGATTTCTCCGTCCGGACTCATAGATGGTCAAAATGAACCAATGATTGAGTTCGGGGAGGGTACAATACGCCAGAACCATATTGCCCATTGATGGCCTCTACTAAATATCGATTTATTACAGATTTTATGCCAAAGAATAATCATATAACGCTTTTATACACCCTAAAAATATTTAGTATAGATTGTTTAAGGAAACACATAAAAAGACTATTTTTAGTGACAAGTTATTATGCAATCAAAATTACAGGAACCAAGCAAGTTGTCCAAATTAATTGACACGTTAAAACAGCTTTTTAGGGCTTGTTTAGCAAAAATAACATGTGGGGTGATAAAAGCAATAAGGTAGGACAACCATATAATATGAATAGAATGATCAAAGTGCATATAATATACAAAGGCATGAATAAATATAATATGAAATATAAAAGAAAGTATAGAAAAGGGGTTAGAATATATACAAGTAGAACGATTATTACTTAAAGATCTACATCGAAATAAAATGTTAGTAACTTAAAAGAAATAAATATAATTGATTATTCAAGGATCCTCAGAATTATACCTATGCGGCTTAGATCAAGAGCGCAACGATCTTTAGGCTGAGCTATCATGGAACCAGAACGCAAAGATAATTAAGAATAGATCGAAGTATTGAAAGTATTTGAAAGTGTTCGAGTATTCGAGATTCGAAGTGTATCATGGAATAAGGAGAATGCGAGATTAATTCTCACGAATAGATAATCATGGAAATAATTAGATTGGAGGTTCAAGGATCGATAATGAATCGAAGTGGATGTTAATCGGATTCAAGATCTTTCCATATTGATTTCTCATTTTATCTAATTATGCTAGTTAATTTTAGTTTGTTTATAATCTACATGAAACTCCCCTTGTTGAATAGCACGATCGCCGTGACTATAAAACCCTAACTAAAGGATAACCTAGTCCGATAGCGTCTAAGTTCAATCCAATAGCAAACAATAAACACAGAGAATCAATAGACCCGCTAACGTCATACAAGCGATAAACATTCAACAGCTGATTCAATTTCCTAAGAAATAACCAAGACGATCCGCATCTAAGTTACTCCCTAGTTTGCTACCAATTGATAAAAGAATAAAAACAATCCGATTCTATTCTTGAATCTAGCATTAGATTAATTACACAATCAAACTAGTAACGTTCCTAGCATAATTATGCAAAAATCATAGAAAGCAAGCATAGAAATTAAAACCATAATCAAAGAAACTAAATAGAGAGGAAAGATCTCACAATAATTCTTGAAGCTCCATATTAATCTCGCTCAAGAACGGTTCAAGCTACAACCCGATAAGATAAGCCAATCCCATAATCGAAATCTACAAAAAACTAAACTAGAAAATAAAAACTAAAAAGAGAAGACAACAAGAGAGGAGTGGAGTTTTGGAGACTCCCTCTCCTTGTGGCCGCTGCCCCCTAGGTCCAAAAATAGAGTTTAGTATTTATACTAAAGCTCGAAATCGCCCGATAATTACACCGACCTAGGGGTCGCGAGGTGCGAGTCCGGTCGCACCGTGCGAAGAGTGCTCGTCTACCGCAAACTTGGGCCGGGCAAAGGAAGTCGCGAGGTGCGAAGGAACTCGCGAGGTGCGAGCAAGCAAGTCGCGAGGTGAGGTGCGAGCCACCGGGCGTCCGTTGCTTCGAGCGCCGGGCGAGCATGCGCGAGAGCCGGGCGATGCCGCCGAGCTTCTAGGCATGCGGTGCTTGGTTGTGGCGGAGCTTGGTCGTGGCGGAGCTTGGTTGGTGAGACGATGTTGTGGAACCAAACACTAATGCTTCTAGAGCCTCTGAACTTACACCTTTAACTATACTTAATATACAAAATTCGAACTTCCGCTAAGAGCTAAATAAAACGCAAACGTTAACAATTATGATCAAGACCCTTAGCAAAAAGCACCCAAAATATAATATAAACACCGTATAACTTGAGCGTATCGGGGACCCTAAAGTTAAGGTCAAAATTCGGCCCAACTCAAGCCAAACACGGAACTCCGGGGTCGCTCCGTAAACACATAAGCGAAATCCCTTCGGAAACCATTATGAGATGACGCTATACCAAGTGATCGCCGATACCGCTTGGACTTGGAAGCTCCACCAAATGACATGATTTGTGGTAATTACTTCCACCAACTTGAACATGTTATGCAAGAGGGGTCAAGGTAGGCCGAACCCCTAGCATGTCACATAAGATCCGATGCACGCATATCGTTCCCCAAGAGTTAGGCGCTAGCCGTGTCGCGCAAGATTATAGGCACGGAGGAGCTCCCCGAGTAAGTGGGAGTAAGAGGAAGCCCGAGTCCCATCTCCAGGACTTCAAGTAGACGGCGGGGCATCTTGGTGCAGAGGTCGCACCATTCCCGATGCTTCAGACGCTTTAGTACCAAGGGGTCCCTTATCACAAACTTCGCGCGATATCCCGAAAGTCCAACTGAGCCAAAGAACCATGATGGCAAGGGGTAGAAAGTCCCCTGGTCCCCCTTTCGGATCTAAAGCGGGATACTCTAGTTGGCGGATACCATCGCAAGATATTTATCAAAGTAACTCCATTTAGAGGTCGGGAAGGATGCCCTCGGCCTCTTCCTTGAACGATGATGAGGGACTCGGGAGGCGACGAGCGTCGTGGACAACAGAGGGGTCGGGGCAATCTACTAGGGTCGACACCGACGTTATTCCTACCCTCTCACCTCCCTGGACAATTTTACAAGGAGGTGAGGAAGGGGTGTGAGTGACTTGGATGAATTCCCCATTATTTATGGACAATGGGAGTCACCAAGACTTATTCAAAAAAGAAAACAAAAACCTAAGGGGCTTTCAAAAACGCACTGGCCTGATGACTAACAATGACTTCAAGAACTTGGACAACTTGAGAGCACAAGAATGGGAGCAAGGATATTTGAAAGAGTAATTTGTGCAAAATCCTACTCTTCTCCCCCTTATATATATATATATATATATACATATATATATATATATATTTATATATATATATATATACCTCCTCAAAACACGCGCTACGACAACCTCTCTACGTCCCCTTAATGGGCTTCCGAGGAGGCATAATTGGACATCAATAGTCCATTAGCCTCGCTCAAAGAAGGTGAAACGTCAAAATTCCAAGAATCCAAGCTCTCAAGTCAATCGACATTCCAAATAAGTAATCGATGGTACCCACTCTGGCCAGGGAGCTCATTAGTCCCCGACAGAATGGCGTCGTCCAACCCATTCGGCTAACATGGGGCCTCCTAGCCCTTAGTCGGATGGTTTTACTTAGCCTAATTCAAGCTAAGTAGATCAATTGTACCCACTTGGCCGCATGGGGCTCACTAGCCCCCGGCCAAAGTGGTGTCCCACCCATTTGGCCAACACGGGGGTCCTCGGGTCCTTTGCCGAATCGCTCTGTACTTAGCTATTTTCAAGCTAAGTAACTCGAGGGCACCCACTGACCGAAGGGGCTCATTATCCCCGGCCGAGTGGTGTTCCACCCATTTGCTAACACGGGGCTCCTCGCCCTTTGCCGAATTGCTTCTCAGACTTAGCTATTTTCAAGCTAAGTACCTTAAGGGCACCCACTTCGTTAGCATGGGGCTCACTACCCCCGGCCAAGTGCCATCCCACAATTTGGCCAACATGGGGCCCATCGGCCCTTTGCTTTATCGCTTCGTACATAGCTATTTTAAAGTAAAGTAAGTTCAGTGGCACCCAATGATCAAGATGGGCTCATTATCCCCGGGCCGAGTGGCGTTCCACCCATTCACCCAACATGGGCTCGCGACTTGCCTAATCGCTTCGCACTTAGCTATATTCAAGCTAAGTACCTTAAGGGCACCCAATCGATCAAGATGGGGATCATTATCCATTCGCCGAGCGGCGTCTCCACCCATACGCGCCAACATGTGGCACCCCGGTCCTTTGCCGAATCGCTTCTTCTACTTAGCTATTTTCAAGCTAACTACCTTGAGGGCACCCACTTGCTAGCACGGGGCCCATTAGCCCCCGACCGAGCGGCGTTCCACCAAATCGCTAACATGGGGCTCCTCGACCCTTTGCCAAATCGCTTCGTACTTAGCTATTTCCAACATAAGTACCTTGAGGGCACCCACCGAGTCAGCCTGGGCTTATCGCCCCTCGGCCAAGTGGCGTTCCACCCATTCGCCAACCCCGGGGCTCTTGCCCTTTACTAATCGCTTCGTACTTAGCTATTTCCAACATAAGTAACTTAAGGGCACCCACTCGCCACCTTGGGGCTTATTAGCCCTCGGCTAAGTGGCGTCTCCACCCATTCGGCCAACCCGGCTCCTTGGCCCTTATCGACCGGCTTCGTACTTAGCTATGTTCAAGCTAAGTAACTCGAGGGCACCCACACGATCGCATGGGGCTCATTCTCCCCGGCCGAATGGCGCTCCAACCATTCGCCAACATGGGGCTCGACCCTTTGCCGACTTACTTTGTACTTAGCTATTTCAAGCTAAGTACCTTAAGTGCACCCACTCGGGCCGATGGGGCTCATTATCCATCGGTCGAGTGGTGTTCCACCCATATGGCCAAGATGAGGCCCTTGGCCCTTTGCCGAATTGTTTCTGTACTTAGCTATTTTCAAGCTCACTACCTCGAGGGCACCCACTTGGCGAGATGGGCCTCATCGCCCCCGGGCCGAGTGGCGCTCCACCCATTCCGCCAACATGGGGCTCCTTCACCCTTTGCCACAATCGTTTCTCGTACTTAGCTATTTTCAAGCTAAGTACCTTAAGGGCACCCACTCTGTCAAGATGGGGCTCATTATTCATTGGTCGAGTGGCGTTCCACCCATACGGCTAACTCGCGCTCCTCGGGTCCTTTTCGTGAATCGCTTCGTACTCGACTATTTTCAAGCTAAGCTAATCGAGGGCACCCAATCGATCAGGATGGGGCTCATTATCCCTTGGTTGAGTGGCGTTCCACCCATTCCGTCAACATGGGGCTCCTTGACCTTTGCCAAATCGCTTCGATGGAGGACCATCTACACCATCACCATCTCCATCCAAAGATCCGAAACTAATTCACATGGTGGCTCTAACTTTGCGTGAGGTCTTAAATTCTTTAAGTCCTCCTATGTCCATTGTTGAGTCCTTGATTAGCTATGTTCATTAGTTTCCTTCCTTAGTGTTATTTCATTAGTTTCTTTTCATTAATGTCGAGTCAGAAGAGTCCTAGTGTGATCGGAGTCTTTCTTTGCTTTGTTGATTTTGGTTAATGTTTTTAGGACAAGTTGTTATTAGTTGAGTCATGTAAGAAAGAATTTGAAATGCTGTAGTTTGAAGGTTGTTAGGATGTTCAACCACGTCCACAAGTGCAGTAGTAAGAAAGGAAGACAAGCCTTGAAAATAAGAACCACTTCCTATCTCTAAGGCGCCACATTCAAAGTCAAGAGCAACCCAAGTACATGTGGTTGTTTGTTCCGATTTTTGTGGCATTGGATCCCCATGTTGTGTCGTGCAAATTGAAGTATGGAAGAGCATATTCTTTCATTCAAGACATGCCTATACTCAAGGGAAAATGCAATTGGAGTGGAGTTAGTCAGTAGCATCCACAAACGACTAGTTTAGGAGCATTCCCACGTTTCTCTTACACGGAGTTAGTGGAGATAATGTTGTAGTTATTTTAGTTTATTTTTGCAATTTTATTTATGTTTAAAAATCACAAAAATGGCTTGTAAGACTTGTATAAATACCAATGAATGCAATGAGAAAGACATGAAGTTTTATGACCAAAATACGTGCGAGTATTAACCCCTTTGTTTTTCTATGGTGTTTCTTGAATTGAAAACTTATAAGAAATTCATCCTTTTCTTAATTAACCTTGGCAAGTTAATTTGTGATCTTAGGAAATTCTAAGTTTATTGAGTGGTGTTTCGTATTCTCAATTGAAGTTAGGATAACGCCCAAGTTTAGGGAAAACTTCGCTTTTCCTTAGCTTGTTTCTATCTTGTTTCGAGTGTTCCTTCTTGTATGAACGAGCATACATCATCTTGGTATCGAGCTAAGCTTATATCCTACCTATTTTCATCCCCATTAATCCCCAAACACAATCCTAGCACCGTCTCACACCACCACCAAAACCGCAAACACGAAAACACACCTAAAATAATTGAACCCTTTTATCTTATCACTGGAGGAAGGAGATCAACCACCTACCGGTTTGGGCGTGAAACCATGATGCTCTTAGAAGAAGAAAGAAGGGAAAGTAATGCTCGAATGGAATTATTCCAAGACCAAGTAAGACAACTTTCAATTAGGCTCACTAGAGCAAAGAGGCGATGATGACTCGGATGGGTGAAGCAAGTGACATGACTTTGCTTCCAAGGAGAAATAATTCTCGTCCCTCTAATGATATCAAGGTAGACATACCCGATTATGATGGCAAACTCGACACCGATGAGTTTGTGGAATGGCTTAGAACCGTGGAAAGAGTTTTTGACTATAAGCAAGTTCCGGAGGATAAGAGAGTTAAGTTGGTTGCATTGAAACTTAGAAAGTATGCATCAACTCGGTGGGCTAGTGTGTGTAGCAAAAGAGAACGCCAAGGCAAGGAGAAGGTGCGTTCATGGGAGAAAATGAAAAATCTTTTTAAAACAAAAAGTTCTTACCCACCTACTATGTGCAAGAGAACTTTGCTAAGTTCCATCACTTACAACAAGGCTCAAATTCCGTCGAAGCCTATGCCAGTGACTTTGAAGCTTACCTCATGAAATGTGAAGTACATGAGGATGAACCTCAAACTTTGGTGAGGTTCCTTGGAGGTTTAGACCCCAAGATAGCCAACATAGTGGAATTACACCACTATTCAACCTTAGAAGAACTTATTCTTCTTGCTCACAAAGTAGAAAAATAAAACAAGCCCAAAAGTAAAGGTGAGACCTCACGTCCCTTTACTAAAACTAAACCTTTACCGCAAAGAATCCCCAAACAAATGCGCCTAAACCCCCATAAAATTACCCCTTCTACTCCTAGTTCAACCAAAGTTGGAAGAATATGCTTTTTAGATGCCAAGGTTGGGGTCATATAGCATCTGAATGTCAAACAAGAAAGTAGTGACTTTGATGGAATATAATGCCTATCAAGATGAAGAGGAGGAGAATGAGGAGGAGGATATGGAATGGAAAGGAGAAGCTAAGGAGGGAAGAAACATTCGATCTGATGATGGAGAATGCTTGGTGGTTCGAAGAGCTTTAAGTAGCAATGCTTGATCACGAAGAGTTAAGACAAAGGGAATCCATCTTTCATCACAAGGTGCAAAATTGGTGGCAAGATTTGCACATTGATTATAAATGAAGGGCGTTGTACAAATGTTGCTTTGCTCAAACAATGATTGATAAGCTCAAACTCCCAACAACACCTCATCCACACCCCTATGTGATTCAATGGCTCAATCAAGGTAATGGTATACAAGTTTCAAATCGTGTGCTTTTATCTTTTAGTATTAGTAAGTTATAAGGAGGAACTATGGTGTGATGTGATACCTATGGATGCATGTCATGTGCTCTAGGCCGGCCATGGTTGTTTGATAGGAGAGTACTTCATAATGGTTATAAGAATAGCTATTCCTTAACCAAAGATCACAAAAAAGATAACCCTACCCCAATCCCTTCCTATGCAAACACAAAGATCCATTCCACCAAAGAAAAGTATCATTCCCTCACTACCCTACTCCAATCCGATTATCACGAGCTATCTCATATGCGTGAGATGATGTTGAACACCACAAAAGAATAAACCAAGGAAAACACTACCCTTTCCCACCCAATGCTTACACCCTTGTTCGAAACTTACAAAGATGTTTTCCATCAAGCAATTCCCCATGGCTTACCACCAAAACGTGACATTCAACATAAAATTAACTTCATTCCAGGAGCAATGTTGCCAAATAAGCCACTTATAGGTCTAATCCTAAAGAGATCGAAGATATTAGAAAGCAAGTGGAGGACTTGTTATCCTAAAGGCTTAATTAGGGGAGTCCTTAAGCCCATGTGATGTCCCTACCTTGTTGGGTGCCTAAGAAGAATGGAGAGTGGAGAATGTGTGTGGATAGTGGAGCTATAAACAAAATCACCATCAAATATAGATTTCCTATCCCTCGTTGAATGATTTGTTGGATGATTTAAATGGCTCAAAATTGTTTTCCAAGATTGACTTGAGAAGTGGATATCACCAAATTCGTATATGTGAGGGTGATGAATGGAAAACAACATTCAAAACCAAAGAGGGCTTGTATGAGTGGCTTGTTATGCCCTTTGGTTTATCCAATGCACCAAGTACATTCATGCGCCTAATGAACCAAACTATGAAACCCTTTATTGGTCGTTTTTGTAGTTCCTATTTCGATGACATATTGGTGTATAGCAAGAGTGAGCAAGAACATGTTAAGCATTTGCAAAATGTGTTTGGAAGTATTGAGAATGGAACGGTTGTATGGCAACCTAGAGAAGTGTCATTTCTTCTCTAAGTAGTGTGATTTTCTTGGGATTCATTATCTCAAGTGATGGCATCAAAGCCGATGAGAAGAAAGTGCAAGCCATCAAGGAGTGGCCTACTCCTACCTCTATGCAGCAAGTTCGAAGCTTCCATGGCCTTGCATCTTTCTATAGGAGATTTGTGCGCTACTTTAGTGCACTTATGGCTCTATCACCGAACTCACAAAGTTAAAGAATTTTGAATGGAATGATCAGCTCAAAGGCCTTTGAGGAGGTCAAGAATCAACTCACTACGCTATATAGCTTTTGCCTAATTTCAATGAAGTTTTCGAAGTGGAATGTGATGCTTCCGGAGTTGGCATTGGTGCTGTGCTTTCACAAAATGGGCATCCCATAGCCTATTTTAGTGAGAAGTTGAATGAAACTAAGAGGAAATACTCCACTTATGACAAGGAGTTCTATGCCTTGGTTAGAGCTTTGGATCATTGACGCCACTACCTTATTGCTAAGGAGTTTATACTCCATTATGATCATGAGGCGCTTAAGTTTATTCAAAGCCAACACAAGCTACAGCCACGCCATGCCAAGTGGGTGGAATTTCTTCAAACATTTCATTTCACAATCAAGCACAAGGCAGGCAAGATGAATAAAGGAGCCGACGCACTTTCAGAAGGTACATGCTTTTAACTTCTTTAAATCCTAAGGTTGTTGGATTAGAGTTGTTAAGAGAATGTTACAAAGATGGCAAGGATTTTGGTGTTATGTTCGAAAAAATGCCACAATCATGCTGTTGGTGAATTTCATATCTTGAAAGGATTTCTTTTCAAAGGAAATCAATTATGCATTCCAAGAACAAGTGTTTGAGAATGCATGATCAAAGAATTCCATGAAGGAGGTCTTGCTGGCCACTTTGGAATTGAGAAGACCATATCCTTGGTTAGTGAATACTTTCATTGGCCAAGACTAGCAAGGGATGTCGAATTCATAGTAAAGAGGTGTTTAGCTTGTCAAAAGCTAAAGGTCATTTCTTGCCTCAAGGGTTGTATATGCCCCTTCCAATACCTCAAGCTCCATGGGAGGATGGGAGCCTCGATTTCATTGTTGGATTACCTAAAACTCAAAACCATAAAGACTCAATCATGGTGGTAGTTGATAGGGTTTCCTAAAATGGCTAACTTTGTTGCTTGTCATACTACATATGATGTTTGTGAATGTGGCTAACTTGTATTTCGGGGACATAGATCGAATCCATGGCATTCCTAAATCTATGGTGAGTGATAGAGACTGAAGTTCCTTAGCCATTTTTTACTAACATTTGTGGAAGAAAATGGGAACCAAGCTGAATTTTAGTACTTCTAGCCATCCTCAAACCGACGGCCAAACGGAGTAACCATTAGGACTCTTGGCACTTTGCTTGAGCCCTAGCCACAAGAAACCTAGTCGATGGGAGGAGTTATTACCCCCTCGAATTTGCCTTCAATAGGTACCTAGCAAGACTACTCAGGCCTTAGCCCTTTCTATGTTTTTCTATGGTTTGAATCCTTGTACTCCCCTTGATCTAGCTCCCATTCCCAACCCCACCATAAAATACAGCCATTAAGCCAATACAAGAGCCCTTGAAATCAAACAACTCCATGAGCATGTGCGTGAGAAGATTGAGAAGGCAAATGCAAAGGTGAAAGAGAGGATGGATGGAAGAGGCGTGAAGTGCATTTCCCACCGGTGACATGGTTTGGATTCATCTTAGGAAGGAACGTTTCCCTTCCAAGAGAAAGTCCAAATTGAGTCCGAGATCCGATGGTCCATTTCAAGTGTTAGAAAAGGTGAATGACAATGCTTATAAGGTGGAACTTTCAGTGATTATGGAGTTTAATACCTTTAATGTTGTTGATTTGAGTTCTTTCTATGATGATGAAGAGGTGTTGCCAAGCTTGAGAGCAAGCTCTTCCAAAGAAGGGGAGGATGATGGGGCACCATCTACACCATCACCAACCGAGATCCGAAACTAATTCACATGGTGGCCATTCAACTTTACGTGAGGTCTTAAATTCTTTAAGTCCTCCAATGTCCATTGTTGAGTCCTTGATTAGCTATGTTTATTAGTTTCCTTCCTTAGTTTTATTTCTTTAGTTTTCTTTCATTAAAAAAGAAGTCGAGTTGTAAGAGTCCTAGTATGTTTGGAGTCTTCCTTTCCTTTGTTGATTACGGTTAATATTTTTAGGACAAGTTGTTGTTAGTTGAGTCATGTAAGAAAGCATTTGAAATGATGTAGTTTGAAGGTTGTTATGAATGCTCAACCACGTCCACATGAGCGACAACAAGCAAGGAAGACAAGCCTTGAAAATAGGAACCACTTCCTATCTCTAAGGCGCCACATTGAAAGTGTAAAGAATATCAAGCACTTGTGGCTCTTTGTTCCTATTTTTGTGGCATTGATTCCCCTTGATGTGCCGAGTACAAGGTGAAAGCATGGAAGAGAGCATATTCCCTCCCTCAAGACATGCCTATACTCAAGGGAAAATCGGCAGGAGTGGAGTTAGTTGGAAAGATCCACAAAACGGCTAGTTTAGGCCTTATTCCCACGTTCTTCTTACATGGAGTTAGGTGGAGATAATGGCTGTAGTATTTTAGTTTATTATTATGCATTTTTAATTATGTTCAAAAATCAGAAAATGGCTTGTAAGACTTGTATAAATACCAATGAATGCAATGAGAAAGACATGAAGTTTTATGACCAAAAATACATGTAGTATTATCCTTTGTTTTTCTTTGGCGTTCTTGGATTGAAAACTTATAAGAAATTCATCCTTTGCTTAATTAACCTTGGCAAGTTAATTTGTGATCTTAGGAAGTTCCCTAAGTTCATTGAGTGGTGTTTCGTATCTCATTGAAGTTGGATAAACGCCCCCAAATAAAAGGGGAAAAACTTCAGTTCTTCCTGGGCTGTATCTATCTTGTTCTCGAGTGTTCCTCTGTAAGAACGAGCATACATCACTTCTTGTACTTAGATATTTCCCAAGCTAAGTACCTCGAGGAACCCACTCACCGGGCTGGGGCTTGATAGCCCTCAGCCAAGTGGCGATCCACCCATTCGCCAACACGGGCCTCGTCCTTTCACACCGCTTCGTACTCTTTGTTATTTTCTGCTGGGGTGACTCTGAGGGCACCCACTGATCAACATGGTGCTCATTATCCCCGGGCCGAGTGGCGTTCCACCCATTCACACGGCTCTTTGTCCTTTCGACGACATTTCGTACTTAGCTATTTTCAAGCTAAGTACCTTAAGGTCACCCACTGGCCGCATGGGGTTCATTATCCATTGGCCTAGTGGCGTTTCACCCATACGCCAACACGGGCTCCTCGCCTCGTCGAATCGCTCGTACTTAGCTATTTTCAAGCTAATCACTGGAGGCACCCACTTGGCCAAGATGTGGCTCATTATCCTGGGTCGAGCGCGCTCTGACCCATTCCACAACATAGGGCTCCTCAATTTTCTGCTGCTGCTTCTTGTAATTAGCTATTTCCAACCAAAGTACAATGAGGGCACCCACT
>CANSZD010003038.1:0-180229 GCA_947648045.1 Beta corolliflora | reverse complement strand
AAAAGATTAGAATTTCAAGTTTTGGGTCCATTTCGGGTCGATTTTGGTGAAAAATCCACTTTCTCACCCAAAAATGAAGCTTATTATTGCAACTCCAACTAAACTAAACATAGTATCACTTAATATTTGAACTATATATGTCAAATTTAGGTGGAATTGGTCAAAGTACCAAGTTTCACGTGTTCTTTTTTGCTCGATTTTGAATTTATGATTTATCACTTCGCAAAACTAACTAGATCTTACATATAGGAGCAAAACTAACAACGCCACTTACTTTACGCATACTTTAAGTGTTAATGTGAAATTTAATTGCAAAAGATTAGAATTTCAAGTTTTCAGTCCATTTCGGGGTCGATTTCTTGGTGAAAAATCCACTTTCTCACCAAAATGAACTCATTATTGAAACCCCAACTAAACCAAACATATATAACTTTAATATTTGAACTACATATGTCAAATTTAGTTAGAATTGGTCAAAGTACCAAGTTTTCCGGGGTTCATTTTGTCGATTTTTGTGAATTTGAGCTATTTTACTTCCCAAAACTAACTAGATCTTATATATAGGAGCAAAACTAACACACACTAGTTACTTAATGCATACTTGAAGTGTTAATGTGAATTTAGGTGCAATAGATTAGAAGTTCTAGTTTTGGGTTCGTTTCGGGGTCGATTTTGGTGGAAAATCCACTTTCTCACCCAAAATCAAATTACTATTGCAACTACAACTAAACCAAACATATATCACTTAATCTATACATATTTCAACTATATATGTCAAATTTAGGTGGAATGGGTCAAAGTACCAAGTTTCGGGTTCATTTTGTCGATTTTTGTGAATTTGAGCTATTTTACTTCCCAAAACTAACTAGATCATACATATAGGAGCAAAACTAACACACACCACTTACTTTATGCATACTTGAAGTGTTAATGTGAAATTTTGGTGCAATAGATTAGAAGTTCAAGTTTTGGGTTCGTTTTTGGGTCGATTTTGGTGAAAAATCCACTTTTTCACCCAGGTTCGATTTTGGAGAAAAATTCCACTTTTTCACCCGGGTCGATTTTGGTGGAAAATCCACTTTCTCACCCAAAATAAAATAACTATTGCAACTCCAACTAAACCAAACATATATCACTTAATATATACATATTTGAACTATATATGTCAAATTTAGGTGGAATTGGTCAAAGTACCAAGTTTCGGGTTCATTTTGTCGATTTTTTGTGAATTTGAGCTATTTTACTTCCCAAAACTAACTAGATCTTACATATAGGAGCAAAACTAACACACACCACTTACTTTATGCATACTTGAAGTGTTAATGTGAAATTTAGGTGCAAAAGATTAGAATTTCAAGTTTAGTGGGTTTGTTTCGGGGTCGATTTTGGTGAAAAATCCACTTTCTCACCCAAAATGAACTTACTATTGCAACTCCAATTAAACCAAACATATGTCTCATAATCAATACATATTGAACTATATATGTCAAATTTAGGTGGAATTGGTCAAACTACCAAGTTTCGGGTTCATTTTTGTCGATTTTTGTGAATTTGAGCTATATTACTTCTTTAAACTAACTATATCTAACATATAGGAGTAAAACTAACACACGCCACTTACTTTATGCATACTTGAAGTGTTAATGTGAAATTTAGGTGTAAAAGATTAAAATTTCATGTTTTGGGGGTCGATTTTGGTGAAAAATTCACTTTCTCACCCAAAATGAACTTACTATTGCAACTCCAATTAAACCAAACATATGTCTCTTAATCTATACATATTGAACTATATATGTCAAATTTCGGTGGAATTGGTCAAACTACCAAGTTTCGGGTTCATTTTTGTCGATTTTTGTGAATTTGAGCTATATTACTTCTTAAAACTAACTAGATCTAACATATACTAGCAAAACTAACACACGCCACTTACTTTATGCATACTTAAAGTGTTAATGTGAAATTTAGGTGCAAAAGATTAGAATTTCAAGTTTTGGGTTCGTTTCGGGTCGATTTTGGTGAAAAATCCACTTTCTCACCCAAAATGAACTTACTATTGCAACTCCAATTAAATCAAACATATGTCTCTTAATCTATACATATTGAACTATATATGTCAAATTTAGGTGGAATTGGTCAAACTACCAAGTTTCGGGTTCATTTTTGTCGATTTTTTGTGAATTTAAGCTTTATCACTTCCCAAAACTAACTAGATCTTACATATAGGAGCAAAACTAACACACACCACTTACTTTATGCATACTTGAATTGTTAATGTGATATTTAGGTGCTTTAGATTAGAAGTTCAAGTTTTGGGTCCATTTCGGGGTCGATTTTGGTGAAAATCAACTTTCGCACCCAAAATGAGCTTACTATTGCAACTCCAATTAAACCAGACATATATCACTTAATATATACATATTTGAACTATATATGTCAAATTTAGGTGGAATTGGTCAAAGTACCAAGTTTCGGGTTCATTTTGTCGATTTTTGTAAATTTGAGCTATTTTACTTCCCAAAACTAACAAGATCATACATATAGGAGCAAAACTAACACACACCACTTACTTTATGCATACTTGAAGTGTTAATGTGAAATTTTGGTGCAATAGATTAGAAGTTCAAGTTTTTGGTTCGTTTTGGGGTCGATTTTGGTGAAAAATCCACTTTTTCACCTAGGTTTGATTTTGGAGAAAATTCCACTTTTTCACCCGGGGTCGATTTTGGTGAAAAATTCACTTTCTCACCCAAAATGAACTTACTATTGCAACTCCAACTAAACCAAACATATATCACTTAATCTATACATATTTTAACTATATATGTCAAATTTAGATGGAATTGGTTAAAGTACAAAGTTTCGGGTTCATTTTGTCGATTTTTGTGAATTTGACCTATTTTAATTCCCAAAACTAACTAGATCTTACATATAGGAGCAAAACTAACACACACCACTTACTTTATGCATACTTGAAGTGATTATGTGAAATTTAGGTGCAAAATATTAGAATTTCAAGTTTTGGGTTCGTTTCGGGGTCGATTTTGGTGAAAAATCCACTTTCTCACCAAAATGAACTTACTATTGCAAATCCAATTAAAACAAACATATATCACTTAATCTATACATATTTTAACTATATATGTCAAATTTAGATGGAATTGGTTAAAGTACCAAGTTTCGGGTTCATTTTGTCGATTTTTGTGAATTTGAGCTATTTTCCTTTCCAAAACTAACTAGATCTTTCATATAGGAGCAAAACTAACACACACCACTTACTTTATGCATACTTGAAGTGTTAATGTGAAATTTAGGTGCAAAAGATTAGAATTTCAAGTTTTGGGTTTGTTTCGGGGTCGATTTTGGTGAAAAATCCACTTTCTCACCCAAAATGAACTTACTATTGCAACTCCAATTAAACCAAACATATGTCTCATAATCAATACATATTGAACTATATATGTCAAATTTAGGTGGAATTGGTCAAACTACCAAGTTTCAGGTTCATTTTTGTCGATTTTTGTGAATTTGAGCTATATTACTTCTTTAAACTAACTATATCTAACATATAGGAGTAAAACTAACACACGCCACTTACTTTATGCATACTTGAAGTGTTAATGTGAAATTTAGGTTCAAAAGATCAAAATTTCATGTTTTGGGGTCGATATTGGTGAAAAATCAACTTTCGCACCCAAAATGAACTTACTATTGCAACTCCAATTAAACCGGGACATATATCACTTAATATATACATATTTGAACTATATATGTCAAATTTAGGTGGAATTGGTCAAAGTACCAAGTTTCAGGTTCTTTTTTGTCGATTTTTGTGAATTTAAGATTTATCACTTCTCAAAACTAACTAGATCTTACATATAAGAGCAAAACTAACAACGCCACTTACTTTACGCATACTTGAAGTGTTAATGTGAAATTTAATTGCAAAAGATTAGAATTTCAAGTCTTGGGTCCATTTCGGGGTCGATTTTGGTGAAAAATCCACTTTCTCACCCAAAATGAACTTATTATTGCAACTCCAACTAAACCAAACATATATCACTTAATATTTGAACTATATATGTCAAATTTAGGTGGAATTGGTCAAAGTACCAAGTTTCGGGTTCTTTTTGTCGATTTTTGTGAATTTATGATTTATCACTTCGCAAAACTAACTAGATCTTACATATAGGAGCAAAACTAACAACGCCACTTACTTTACGCATACTTTAAGTGTTAATGTGAAATTTAATTGCAAAAGATTAGAATTTCAAGTTTTGGGTCCATTTCGGGGTCGATTTTGGTGAAAAATCCACTTTCTCACTCAAAATGAACTTATTATTGAAACTCCAACTAAACCAAACATATATAACTTAATATTTGAACTACATATGTCAAATTTAGTTAGAATTGGTCAAAGTACCAAGTTTCGGGTTCATTTTGTCGATTTTTGTGAATTTGAGCTATTTTACTTCCCAAAACTAACTAGATCTTATATATAGGAGCAAAACTAACACACACTAGTTACTTAATGCATACTTGAAGTGTTAATGTGAATTTAGGTGCAATAGATTAGAAGTTCTAGTTTTGGGTTCGTTTCGGGGTCGATTTTGGTGGAAAATCCACTTTCTCACCCAAAATCAAATTACTATTGCAACTACAACTAAACCAAACATATATCACTTAATCTATACATATTTCAACTATATATGTCAAATTTAGGTGGAATGGGTCAAAGTACCAAGTTTCGGGTTCATTTTGTCGATTTTTGTGAATTTGAGCTATTTTACTTCCCAAAACTAACTAGATCATACATATAGGAGCAAAACTAACACACACCACTTACTTTATGCATACTTGAAGTGTTAATGTGAAATTTTGGTGCAATAGATTAGAAGTTCAAGTTTTGGGTTCGTTTTTGGGACGATTTTGGTGAAAAATCCACTTTTTCACCCGAGTTCGATTTTGGAGAAAATTCCACTTTTTCACCCGGGGTCGATTTTGGTGGAAAATCCACTTTCTCACCCAAAATAAAATAACTATTGCAACTCCAACTAAACCAAACATATATCACTTAATATATAAATATTTGAACTATATATGTCAAATTTAGGTGGAATTGGTCAAAGTACCAAGTTTCAGGTTCATTTTGTCGATTTTTGTGAATTTGAGCTATTTTACTTCCCAAAACTAACTAGATCTTACATATAGGAGCAAAACTAACACACACCACTTACTTTATGCATACTTGAAGTGTTAATGTGAAATTTAGGTGCAAAAGATTAGAATTTCAAGTTTTGGGTTTGTTTCGGGGGTCGATTTTGGTGAAAAATCCACTTTCTCACCCAAAATGAACTTACTATTGCAACTCCAATTAAACCAAACATATGTCTCATAATCAATACATATTGAACTATATATGTCAAATTTAGGTGGAATTGGTCAAACTACCAAGTTTCGGGTTCATTTTTGTCGATTTTTGTGAATTTGAGCTATATTACTTCTTTAAACTAACTATATCTAACATATAGGAGTAAAACTAACACACGCCACTTACTTTATGCATACTTGAAGTGTTAATGTGAAATTTAGGTGCAAAAGATTAAAATTTCATGTTTTGGTGTCGATTTTGGTGAAAAATTCACTTTCTCACCCAAAATGAACTTACTATTGCAACTCCAATTAAACCAAACATATGTCTCTTAATCTATACATATTGAACTATATATGTCAAATTTCGGTGAAATTGGTCAAACTACCAAGTTTCGGGTTCATTTTTGTCGATTTTTGTGAATTTATGCTTTATCGCTTCCCAAAACTAACTAGATCTTACATATAGTTGCAAAACTAACACACACCACTTACTTTATGCATACTTGAAGTGTTAATGTGATATTAAGGTGCTTTAGATTAGAAGTTCAAGTTTTGGGTCCATTTCGGGGTCGATTTTGGTGAAAATCAACTTTCGCACCCAAAATGAACTTACTATTGCAACTCCATTTAAACCAGACATATATCACTTAATATATACATATTTGAACTATATATGTCAAATTTAGGTGGAATTGGTCAAAGTACCAAATTTCGGGTTCATTTTTGTCGATTTTTGTGAATTTAAGCTTTATCACTTCTCAAAACTAACTAGATCTTACATATAGGAGCAAAACTAACGCACACCACTTACTTTATGTATACTTGAAGTGTTAATGTGATATTTAGGTGCTTTAGATTAGAAGTTCAAGTTTTGGGTCCATTTCGGAGTCGATTTTGGTGAAAATCAACTTTCGCACCCAAAATGAACTTACTATTGCAACTGCAATTAAACCAGGACATATATCACTTAATATATACATATTTGAACTATATATGTCAAAATTTAGGTGGAATTGGTCAAAGTACCAAGTTTCAGGTTCTTTTTTGTCGATTTTTATGAATTTAAG
The DNA here is from genome assembly GCA_947648045.1 of Beta corolliflora. Taxonomy (NCBI): domain Eukaryota; kingdom Viridiplantae; phylum Streptophyta; class Magnoliopsida; order Caryophyllales; family Amaranthaceae; genus Beta; species Beta corolliflora. The sequence continues at coordinate 173,792 of CANSZD010003038.1, read as the reverse complement.
ATTTATCACTTCTCAAAACTAACTAGATCTTACATATAGGAGCAAAACTAACAACGCCACTTACTTTACGCATACTTGAAGTGTTAATGTGAAATTTAATTGCAAAAGATTAGAATTTCAAGTTTTGGGTCCATTTCGGGGTCGATTTTGGTGAAAAATCCACTTTCTCACCCAAAATGAACTTATTATTGCAACTCCAACTAAACCAAACATATATCACATAATATTTGAACTATATATGTCCAATTTAAGTGGAATTGGTCAAAGTACCAACTTTCGGGTTCATTTTGTCGATTTTTGTGAATTTGAGCTACATTACTAACCAAAACTAACTAGATCTTATATATTGGAGCAAAACAAACACACACTAGTTACTAAATGCATACTTGAAATGTTAATGTGAAATTTAGGTGCAATAGATTAGAAGTTCAAGTTTTGGGTTCGTTTCGGGGTCGATTTTGGTGGAAAATCCACTTTCTCACCCAAAATGAAATTAATATTGCAACTCCAACTAAACCAAACATATATCACTTAATATATATATATTTGAACTATATATGTCAAATTTAGGTGGAATGGGTCAAAGTACCATGTTTCGGGTTCATTTTGTCGATTTTTGTGAATTTGAGCTATATTAATTCTTAAAACTAACTAGATCTAACATATAGGAGCGAAACTAACACACGCCACTTACTTTATGCATACTTGAAGTGTTAATGTGAAATTTAGGTGCAAAAGATTAGAATTTCAAGTTTTGGGGTCGATTTTGGTGAAAAATCCACTTTCTCACCCAAAATGAACTTACTATTGCAACTCCAATTAAACCAAACATATATCACTTAATCAATACATATTCGAACTATATATGTCAAATTATGATGGAATTGGTCAAAGTACAAAGTTTCGGGTTTATTTTGTCGATTTTTCTGAATTTGAGCTATTTTACTTCTTAAAACTAACTTGATCTAACATATAGGAGCAAAACTAACACACGCCACTTACTTTATGCATTCTTGAAGTTTTAATGTGAAATTTAGGTGCAAAAGATTAGAATTTCATGTTTTTGGTTCGTTTCGGGGTCGATTTTGGTGAAAAATCCACTTTCTCACCCCAAATGAACTTACTATTGCAACTCCAATTAAACCAAACATATATCACTTAATAAATACATATTCGAACTATATATGTCAAATTATGATGGAATTGGTCAAAGTACAAAGTTTCGGGTTTATTTTGTCGATTTTTCTGAATTTGAGCTATTTTACTTCTTAAAACTAACTAGATCTAACATATAGGAGCAAAACTAACACACACCACTTACTTTATGCATACTTGAAGTGTTAATGTGAAATTTAGGTGCAAAAGATTAGAATTTCAAGTTTTTGGTTTGTTTCGGGTCGATTTTGGTGAAAAATCAACTTTCTCACCCAAAATGAACTTAGTAATGAAACTCCAATTAAACCAGACATATATCACTTAATATATACATATTTGAACAATATATGTCAAATTTAGGTGGAATTGGTCAAAGTACCAAGTTTCGGGTTCATTTTTGTCGTTTTTTGTGAATTTAAGCTTTATCACTTCTCAAAACTAACTAGATCTTACATATAGGAGCCAAAATATCACACACCACTTACCTTTTGCATACTTGAAGTGTTAATTGTATATTTAGGTGCTTAAGATTAGAATTTCAAGTTTTGGGGTCCGTTTCGGGGTCGATTTTGGTGAAAAAACCACTTTCTCACCCAAAATGAACTTATTACTGCAACTCCAACTAAACCAAACTTATATCACTTAATATTTGAACTATATATGTCAAATTTTGATGGAATTGGTCAAAGTACAAAGTTTCTAGTTTATTTTACCGATTTTTGTGAATTTGAGCTATTTTACTTCCCAAAACTAACTAGATCTTACATATAGGAGCAAAACTAACACACACTAGTTACTTTATGCATACTTGAAGTGTTAATGTAAAATTTAGGTGCAATAGATTTGAAGTTCAAGTTTTGGGTTCGTTTCAGGGTCGATTTTGGTGAAAAATCCACTTTCTCACCCAAAATGAACTTACTATTGCAACTCCAATTAAACCAAACATATGTCTCTTAATCTATACATATTTGAACTATATATGTCAAATTTAGGTTGAATTGGTCAAAGCACCAAGTTTCGGGTTCATTTTTGTCGATTTTTGTCAATTTAAGCTTTATCACTTCCCAAAACTAACCCGATCTTACATATAGGAGCAAACCTAACACACACCACTTACTTAAGGCATACTTGAAGTGTTAATGTGAAATTTAGTGCAAAAGATTAGAAGTTCAAGTTTTGGGTTCGTTTCGGGGTCGATTTTGGTGAAAATCAACTTTCTCACCCAAAATGAACTTACTATTGCAACTCCAATTAAACCAGACATATATCACTTAATATATACATATTTGAACTATATATGTCAAATTTAGGTGGAATTGGTCAAACTACAAAGTTTCGGATTCATTTTTATCGATTTTTGTGAATTTAAGCTTTATCACTTCTCAAAACTAACTAGATCTTACATATAGGAGCAAAAATATCACACACCACTTACGTTATGAATACTTGAAGTGTTAATGTGATATTTAGGTGCTTTAGATTAGAAGTTCAAGTTTTGGGTCCGTTTCGAGGTCGATTTTGGTGAAAAATCCACTTTCCCACCCAAAATGAACTTACTATTGTAACCCCAATTAAACCATACATATATCACTTAAACTATACATATTTGAACTATATATGGCAAATTTAGCTGGAACTGGCCAAAGTACCAAGTTTCGGGTTCATTTTGTCGATTTTGTGAATTTGAACTTTTTTACTTCCCAAAACTAACTAGATATTACATATAGGAGCAAAACTAACACACACCACTTACTTTATGCATACTTGAATAATTAATGTGAAATTTAGGTGGAAAAGATAAGAATTTCATGTTTTGGGGTCCGTTTCGGTGTCGATTTTGGTGAAAAATCCACTTTTTGACCCAAAATGAACTTATTATTGCAACTCCAACTAAACCAAACATATATCACTTAATATTTGAACTATATATGTCAAATTTATATAGAATTGGTTAAAGTACCAAGTTTCGGGTTCATTTTGTCGATTTTTGTGAATTTGAGCTATTTTACTTCCCAAAACTAACTAGATCTTACATATAGGATAAAAACTAACACACACCACTTACTTTATGCATACTTGAAGTGTTAACGTGAAATTTAGGTGTAAAAGATTAAAAGTTCAAGTTTTGGGTTCGTTTCGGGGTCGATTTTTGTGAAAAAATCCACTTTCTCACCCAAAATGAACTTACTATTGCAAATCCAACTAAACCAGACATATATCACTTAATATATACATATTCGAACTATATATGTCAAATTTTGATGGAATTGGTCAAAGTACAAAGTTTCGGGTTTATTTTGTCGATTTTTGTGAATTTGAGCTATTTTAATTCTTAAAACTAACTTGATCTAACATATAGGAGCAAAACTAACACACGCCACTTACTTTATGCATTCTTGAAGTGTTAATGTGAAATTTAGATGCAAAAGATTATAATTTCAAGTTTTTGGTTCGTTTCGGGGTCGATTTTGGTGAAAAATCCACTTTCTCACCCCAAATTAACTTACTATTGCAACTCCAATTAAAACAAACATATGTGTCTTAATCTATACATATTTGAACTATATATGTCAATTTTTGGTGGAATTGGTCAAAGTGCCAAGTTTCGGGTTCATTTTTGTCGATTTTTGTGAATTTGAGCTATTTTACTTCCCAAAACTTACTAGATCTTACATATTAGAGCAAAACTAACACACACCACTTACTTTATGCATACTTGAAGTGTTAATGTAAAATTTAGGTGCAAAAGATTAGAAGTTGAAGTTTTGGGTTCGTTTTGGGGTCGATTTTTGTGAAAAGATCACTTTCTCACCCAAAATGAACTTACTATTGCCACTCCAACTAAACCAGACATATATCACTTAATCTATACATATTCGAACTTTATATGTCAATTTTTGATGGAATTGGTCAAAGTACAATGTTTCGGGTTTATTTTGTCGATTTTTGTGAATTTGGGCTATTTTACTTCTTAAAACAAACTTGATCTAACATATAGGATCAAAACTAACACACGCCACTTACTTTATGCATACTTGAAGTGTTAATGTGAAATTTAGGTGCAAAAGATTAGAATTTCAAGTTTTTGGTTCGTTTAAGGGTCGATTTTGGTGAAAAATCCACTTTCTCACCCAAAATAAAATAACTATTGCAACTCCAACTAAACCAAACATATATCACTTAATATATATATATTTGAACTATATATGTCAAATTTAGGTGGAATTGGTCAAAGTACCAAGTTTCAGGTTCATTTTCTCGATTTTTGTGAATTTGATCTATTTTACTTCCCAAAACTAACTAGATCTTACATATAGGAGCAAAACTAACACACACCACTTACTTTATGCATACTTGAAGTGTTATTGTGAAATTTAGGTGCAATAGATTAGAAGATCAAGTTTGGGTTCGTTTTGGAGTCGATTTTGGTGAAAAATCCACTTTTTCACACGGGGGTCGATTTTGGTGAAAAATCCACTTTCTCACCCAAAATGTACTTACTATTGCAACTCCAATTAAACCAAACATATGTCTCTTAATCTATACATATTTGAACTATATATGTCAAATTTAGGTGGAATTGGTCAAAGTACCAAGTTTCGGGTTCATTTTTGTCGATTTTTGTCAATTTAAGCTTTTTTACTTTCCAAAACTAACTAGATCTTACATATAGGAGCAAAACAAACACACACCACTTACTTTATGCATACTTGAAGTGTTATTGTGAAATTTAGGTGCAATAGATTAGAAGTTTAAGTTTGTGTTCGTTTTGGGGTCGATTTTGGTGAAAAATCCACTTTTTCACCCGGGGTCGATTTTGGTGAAAAATCCACTTTCTCACCCAAAATGAACTTACTATTGCAACTCCAATTAAACCAAACATATGTCTCTTAATCTATACATATTTAAACTATATATGTCAAATTTAGGTGGAATTGGTTAAAGTACCAAGTTTCAAATTCATTTTTGCCGATTTTGTGAATTTGTGCTATTTTACTTCCTAAAACTAACTAGATCTTATATAGAGGAGCAAAACTAAAACACACTAGTTACTTTATGCATACTTGAAGTGTTAATGTGAAATTTAGGTGCAATAGATTAGAAGTTCAAGTTTTGGGTTCGTTTCGGGTCGATTTTGGTGGAAAATCCACTTTCTCACCCAAAATAAAATAACTATTGCAACTCCAACTAAACCAAACATATATCACTTAATATATACATATTTGAACTATATATGTCAAATTTAGGTGGAATTGGTCAAAGTACCAAGTTTCGGGTTCATTTTGTCGATTTTTGTGAATTTGAGCTATATTACTTCTTTAAACTAACTATATCTAACATATAGGAGTAAAACTAACACACGCCACTTACTTTATGCATACTTGAAGTGTTAATGTGAAATTTAGGTGCAAAAGATTAGAATTTCAAGTTTTTGGTTCGTTTCTGGGTCGATTTTGGTGAAAAATCAACTTTCTCACCCAAAATGAACTTACTATTGCAACTTCAATTAAACCAAACATATGTCTCTTAATCTATACATATTTAAACTATATATGTCAAATTTAGGTGGAATTGGTTAAAGTACCAAGTTTCAAATTCATTTTTGCCGATTTTGTGAATTTGTGCTATTTTACTTCCTAAAACTAACTAGATCTTATATAGAGGAGCAAAACTAAAACACACTAGTTACTTTATGCATACTTGAAGTGTTAATGTGAAATTTAGGTGCAATAGATTAGAAGTACAAGTTTTGGGTTCGTTTCGGGGCCGATTTTGGTGGAAAATCCACTTTCTCACCCAAAATAAAATAACTATTGCAACTCCAACTAAACCAAACATATATCACTTAATATATATATATTTGAACTATATATGTCAAATTTAGGTGGAATTGGTCAAAGTACCAAGTTTCGGGTTCATTTTTGTCGATTTTTGTCAATTTAAGCTTTTTTATTTTCCAAAACTAACTAGATCTTACATATAGGAGCAAAAGTAACACACACCACTTACTTTATGCATACTTGAAGTGTTATTGTGAAATTTAGGTGCAATAGATTAGAAGTTCAAGTTTGGGTTCGTTTTGGGGTTGATTTTGGTGAAAAATCCACTTTTTCACCCGGGGTCGATTTTGGTGAAAAATCCACTTTCTCACCCAAAATGAACTTACTATTGCAACTCCAATTAAACCAAACATATGTCTCTTAATCTATAAATATTTGAACTATATATGTCAAATTTAGGTGAAATTGGTCAAAGTACCAAGTTTCGGGTTCATTTTTGTCGATTTTTGTCAATTTAAGCTTTTTTATTTTCCAAAACTAACTAGATCTTACATATAGGAGCAAAAGTAACACACACCACTTACTTTATGCATACTTGAAGTGTTATTGTGAAATTTAGGTGCAATAGATTAGAAGTTCAAGTTTGGGTTCGTTTTGGGGTTGATTTTGGTGAAAAATCCACTTTTTCACCCGGAGTCGATTTTGGTGAAAAATCCACTTTCTCACCCAAAATGAACTTACTATTGCAACTCCAACTAAACCAAACATATATCATTTAATCTATACATATTCGAAATATATATGTCAAATTTAGGTGGAATTGGTCAAACTACCAAGTTTCGGGTTCATTTTTGTCGATGTTTGTGAATTAGAGCTATTTTACTTCTTTAAACTAACTAGATCTAACATATAGCAGCAAAACTAACACACGCCACTTACTTTATGCATACTTGAAGTGTTAATGTGAAATTTAGGTGCAAAAGATTAGAATTTCAAGTTTTGGGTTCGTTTCTGGGTCGATTTTGGTGAAAAACTCCACTTTCTCACCCAAAATGAACTTACTATTGCAACTCCAATTAAACCAAACATATGTCTCTTAATCTATACATATTTGAACTATATATGTCAAATTTAGGTTGAATTGGTCAAAGCACCAAGTTTCGGGTTCATTTTTGTCGATTTTTGTCAATTTAAGCTTTATCACTTCCCAAAACTAACCTGATCTTACATATAGGAGCAAAACTTAAAGACACCTCTTACTTTATGCATACTTGAAGTGTTAATGTGAAATTTAGTGCAAAAAATTAGAAGTTCAAGTTTTGGGTTCGTTTCGGGGTCGATTGTGGTGAAAATCAACTTTCTCACCCAAAATGAACTTACTATTGCAACTCCAATTAAACCAGACATATATCACTTAATATATACATATTTGAACTATATATGTCAAATTTAGGTGGAATTGGTCAAAGTACAAAGTTTCGGGTTCATTTTTGTCGATTTTTGTGAATTTAGGTGGAAAAGATAAGAATTTCATGTTTATGCATACTTGAAGTGTTAATGTGAAATTTGGGTGCAATAGATTAGAAGTTCAAGTTTTGGGTTCGTTTCGGGGTCGATTTTGGTGGAAAATCCACTTTCTCACCCAAAATAAAATAACTATTGCAACTCCAACTAAACCAAACATATATCACTTAATATATACGTATTTGAACTATATATGTCAAATTTAGGTGGAATTTGTCAAAGTACCAAGTTTCGGGTTCATTTTGTCGATTTTTGTGAATTTGAGCTATTTTATTCCCAAAACTAACTAGATCTTACATATAGGAGCAAAACTAACACACACCACTTACTTTATGCATACTTGAAGTGTTAATGTGAAATTTAGGTGCAATAGATTAGAAGTTCAAGTTTGGGTTCGTTTTGGGGTCGATTTTGGTGAAAAATCCACTTTTTCACCCGGAGTCGATTTTGGTGAAAAATCCACTTTCTCACCCAAAATGAACTCACTATTGCAACTCCAGCTAAACCAAACATATATCACTTAATCTAACATATTCGAACTATATATGTCAAATTTTGATGGAATTGGTCAAAGTACAAAGTTTCGGGTTTATTTTGTCGATTTTTCTGAATTTGAGCTATTTTACTTCATAAAACTAACTAGATCTAACATATAGGAGTAAAACTAACACACGCCACTTACTTTATGCATACTTGAAGTGTTAAAGTGAAATTTAGGTGCAAAAGATTAGAATTTCAAGTTTTTGGTTCGTTTAAGGACGATTTTGGTGAAAAATAAACTTTGTCACCCAAAATGAACTTACTATTGCAACTACAATTAAACCAATCATATGTCTCTTAATCTATACATATTTGAACTATATATGTCAAATTTAGGTGGAATTGGTCAAAGTACCAAGTTTCAAATTCATTTTTGCCGATTTTTGTGAATTTGTGCTATTTTACTTCTAAAACTAACTAGATCTTATATATAGGAGCAAAACTAAAACACACTAGTTACTTTATGCATACTTGAAGTGTTAATGTGAAATTTAGGTGCAATAGATTAGAAGTTCAAGTTTTGGGTTCGTTTCGGGGTCGATTTTGGTGGAAAATCCACTTTCTCACCCAAAATAAAATAACTATTGCAACTCCAACTAAACCAAACATATATCACTTAATATATACGTATTTGAACTATATATGTAAAATTTAGGTGGAATTTGTCAAAGTACCAAGTTTCGGGTTCATTTTGTCGATTTTTGTGAATTTGAGCTATTTTATTCCCAAAACTAACTAGATCTTACATATAGGAGCAAAACTAACACACACCACTTACTTTATGCATACTTGAAGTGTTAATGTGAAATTTAGGTGCAATAGATTAGAAGTTCAAGTTTGGGTTCGTTTTGGGGTCGATTTTGGTGAAAAATCCACTTTTTCACCCAGAGTCGATTTTGGTGAAAAATCCACTTTCTCACCCAAAATGAACTTACTATTGCAACTCCAATTAAACCAAACATATATCACTTAATCTATACATATTTGAACTATATATGTCAAATTTAGATAGAATTGGTTAAAGTACCAAGTTTCGGGTTCATTTTGTCGATTTTTGTGAATTTGAGCTATTTTACTTCCCAAAACTAACTAGATCTTACATATAGGAGCAAAACTAACACACACCACTTACTTTATGCATACTTGAAGTGTTAACGTGAAATTTAGGTGCAAAAGATTAAAAGTTCAAGTTTTGGGTTCGTTTCGGGGTCGATTTTTGTGAAAAAATCCACTTTCTCACCCAAAATGAACTTACTATTGCAACTCCAACTAAACCAGACATATATCACTTAATCTATACATATTCGAACTATATATGTCAAATTTTGATGGACTTGGTCAAAGTACAAAGTTTCGGGTTTATTTTGTCGATTTTTGTGAATTTGAGCTATTTTAATTCTTAAAACTAACTTGATCTAACATATAGGAGCAAAACTAACACACGCCACTTACTTTATGCATTCTTGAAGTGTTAATGTGAAATTTAGGTGCAAAAGATTAGAATTTCAAGTTTTTGGTTCGTTTCTGGGACGATTTTGGTGAAAAATAAACTTTCTCACCCAAAATGAACTTACTATTGCAACTACAATTAAACCAATCATATGTCTCTTAATCTATACATATTTGAACTATATATGTCAAATTTAGGTGGAATTGGTCAAAGTACCAAGTTTCAAATTCATTTTTGCCGATTTTTGTGAATTTGTGCTATTTTACTTCTAAAACTAACTAGATCTTATATATAGGAGCAAAACTAAAACACACTAGTTACTTTATGCATACTTGAAGTGTTAATGTGAAATTTAGGTGCAATAGATTAGAAGTTCAAGTTTTTGGTTCGTTTCGGGGTCGATTTTGGTGGAAAATCCACTTTCTCACCCAAAATAAAATAACTATTGCAACTCCAACTAAACCAAACATATATCACTTAATATATACGTATTTGAACTATATATGTAAAATTTAGGTGGAATTTGTCAAAGTACCAAGTTTCGGGTTCATTTTGTCGATTTTTGTGAATTTGAGCTATTTTATTCCCAAAACTAACTAGATCTTACATATAGGAGCAAAACTAACACACACCACTTACTTTATGCATACTTGAAGTGTTAATGTGAAATTTAGGTGCAATAGATTAGAAGTTCAAGTTTGGGTTCGTTTTGGGGTCGATTTTGGTGAAAAATCCACTTTTTCACCCGGAGTCGATTTTGGTGAAAAATCCACTTTCTCACCCAAAATGAACCTACTATTGCAACTCCAATTAAACCAAACATATATCACTTAATCTATACATATTTGAACTATATATGTCAAATTTAGATAGAATTGGTTAAAGTACCAAGTTTCGGGTTCATTTTGTTGATTTGTGTGAATTTGAGCTATTTTACTTCCCAAAACTAACTAGATCTTACATATAGGAGCAAAACTAACACACACCACTTACTTTATGCATACTTGAAGTGTTAACGTGAAATTTAGGTGCAAAAGATTAAAAGTTCAAGTTTTGGGTTCGTTTCGGGGTCGATTTTTGTGAAAAAATCCACTTTCTCACCCAAAATGAACTTACTATTGCAACTCCAACTAAACCAGACATATATCACTTAATCTATACATATTCGAACTATATATGTCAAATTTTGATGGACTTGGTCAAAGTACAAAGTTTCGGGTTTATTTTGTCGATTTTTGTGAATTTGAGCTATTTTAATTCTTAAAACTAACTTGATCTAACATATAGGAGCAAAACTAACACACGCCACTTACTTTATGCATTCTTGAAGTGTTAATGTGAAATTTAGGTGCAAAAGATTAGAATTTCAAGTTTTTGGTTCGTTTCGGGGTCGATTTTGGTGAAAAATCCACTTTCTCACCCCAAATGAACTTACTATTGCAACTCCAATTAAACCAAACATATGTCTCTTAATCTATACATATTTGAACTATATATGTCAAATTTAGGTGGAATTGGTCAAAGTGCCAAGTTTCGGATTCATTTTTGTCGATTTTTTTGAATTTGAGCTATTTTACTTCCCAAAACTAACTAGATCTTACATATAGGAGCAAAACTAACACACACCACTTACTTTATGCATACTTGAAGTGTTAATGAGAAATTTAGGTGCAAAAGATTAAAAGTTCAAGTTTTGGGTTCGTTTCGGGGTCTATTTTTGTGAAAAATCCACTTACTCACCCAAAATGAACTTACTATTGCCACTCCAACTAAACCAGACATATATCACTTAATCTATAAATATTCGAACTTTATATGTCAAATTTTGATGCAATCGGTCAAAGTACAATGTTTCGGGTTTATTTTGTTGATTTTTGTGAATTTGGGCTATTTTACTTTTTAAAACTAACTTGATCTAACATATAGGATCAAAACTAACACACGCCACTTACTTTATGCATACTTGAAGTGTTAATGTGAAATTTAGGTGCAAAAGATTAGAATTTCAAGTTTTTGGTTCGTTTCGGGTCGATTTTGGTGAAAAATCAACCTTCTCTCCCAAAATGAACTTACTATTGCAACTCCAATTAAATCAAACATATGTCTCTTAATCTATACATATTTGAACTATATATGTCAAATTTATGTGGAATTGGTCAAAGTACCAAGTTTCAAATTCATTTTTGCCGATTTTTGTGAATTTGTGCTATTTTACTTCCCAAAACTAACTAGATCTTATATATAGGAGCAAAACTAAAACACACTAGTTACTTTATGCATACTTGAAGTGTTAATGTGAAATTTAGGTGCAATAGATTAGAAGTTCAAGTTTTGGGTTCATTACGGGGTCGATTTTGGTGGAAAATCCACTTTCTCACCCAAAATAAAATAACTATTGCAACTCCAACTAAACCAAACATATATCACTTAATATATACATATTTGAACTATATATGTCAAATTTAGGTGGAATTGGTCAAAGTACCAAGTTTCGGGTTCATTTTGTCGATTTTTGTGAATTTGAGCAATTTTACTTCCCAAAACTAACTAGATCTTACATATAGGAGCAAAACTAACACACACCACTTACTTTATGCATACTTGAAGTGTTAATGTGAAATTTAGGTGCAATAGATTAGAAGTTCAAGTTTGGGTTCGTTTTGGGGTCGATTTTGGTGAAAAATCCACTTTTTCGCCCGGAGTCGATTTTGGTGAAAAATCCACTTTCTCACCCAAAATGAACTTACTATTGCAACTCCAATTAAACCAAACATATATTACTTAATCTATACATATTTGAACTATATATGTCAAATTTAGATAGAATTGGTTAAAGTACCAAGTTTCGAGTTTATTTTGTCGATTTTTGTGAATTTGAGCTATTTTACTTCCCAAAACTAACTAGATCTTACATATAGGAGGAAAACTAACACACACCACTTACTTTATGCATACTTGAAGTGTTAATGTGAAATTTAGGTGCAAAAGATTAAAAGTTCAAGTTTTGGGTTCGTTTCGGGGTCGATTTTTGTGAAAAAAAATCCACTTGTCTCACCCAAAATGAACTTACTATTGCAACTCCAACTAAACCAGACATATATCACTTAATCTATACATATTCGAACTATATATGTCAAATTTTGATGGACTTGGTCAAAGTACAAAGTTTCGGGTTTATTTTGTCGATTTTTGTGAATTTGAGCTATTTTAATTCTTAAAACTAACTTGATCTAACATATAGGAGCAAAACTAACACACGCCACTTACTTTATGCATTCTTGAAGTGTTAATGTGAAATTTAGGTGCAAAAGAGTAGAATTTCAAGTTTTTGGTTCGTTTCGGGTCGATTTTGGTGAAAAATCAACTTTCTCACCCCAAATGAACTTACTATTGCAACTCCAATTAAATCAAACATATGTCTCTTAATCTATACATATTTGAACTATATATGTCAAATTTAGGTGGAATTGGTCAAAGTACCATGTTTCGGGTTAATTTTTGTCGATTTATGTGAATTTAAGCTTTAACACTTCCCAAAAAAAACTTGATCTTACATACAGGAGCAAAACTAACACACACCACTTACTTTATGCATACTTGAAGTGTTAATGTGATATTTAGGTGCTTTAGATTAGAAGTTCAAGTTTTGGGTCCATTTCGGGGTCGATTTTGGTGAAAATCAACTTTCTCACCCAAATAGAACTTACTATTGCAACTCCAATTAAACCAGACATATATCACTTAATATATACATATTTGAACTATATATGTCAAATTTAGGTGGAATTGGTCAAAGTACCAAGTTTCGGGTTTATTTTTGTCGATTTTTGTGATTTTAAGCTTTATCACTTCTCAAAACTAACTAGATCTTACATATAGGAGCAAAAATATCACACACCACTTACTTTATGCATACTTGAAGTGTTAATGTGATATTTAGGTGCTTTAGATTAGAAGTTCAAGTTTTGGGTCCATTTCGGGGTCGAATTTGAGCTATTTTACTTCCCAAAACTAACTAGATCTTACATATAGGAGCAAAACTAACACACACCACTTACTTTATGCATACTTGAAGTGTTAATGTGAAATTTAGGTGCAAAAGATTAAAAGTTCAAGTTTTGGGTTCGTTTCGGGGTCGATTTTTGTGAAAAATCCACTTACTCACCCAAAATGAACTTACTATTGCCACTCCAACTAAACCAGACATATATCACTTAATCTATAAATATTCGAACTTTATATGTCCAATTTTGATGGAATTGGTCAAAGTACAATGTTTCGGGTTTATTTTGTCGATTTTTGTGAATTTGGTCTATTTTACTTCTTAAAACTAACTTCCTCTAACATATAGGATCAAAACTAACACACGCCACTTACTTTAAGCATACTTGAAGTGTTAATGTGAAATTTAGGTGCAAAAGATTAGAATTTCAAGTTTTTGGTTCGTTTCTGGGTCGATTTTGGTGAAAAATCAACTTTCTCTCCCAAAATGAACTTACTATTGCAACTCCAATTAAACCAAACATATGTCTCTTAATCTATACATATTTGAACTATATATGTCAAATTTAGGTGGAATTGGTCAAAGTACCAAGTTTCAAATTCATTTTTGCAGATTTTTGTGAATTTGTGCTATTTTACTTCCCAAAACTAACTAGATCTCATATATAGGAGCAAAACTAAAACACACTAGTTAATTTATGCATACTTGAAGTGTTAATGTGAAATTTAGGTGCAATAGATTAGAAGTTCAAGTTTTGGGTTCGTTACGGGGTCGATTTTGGTGGAAAATCCACTTTATCACCCAAAATAAAATAACTTTTGCAACTCCAACTAAACCAAACATATATCACTTAATATATACATATTTGAACTATATATGTCAAATTTAGGTGTAATTGGTCAAAGTACCAAGTTTCGGGTTCATTTTGTCGATTTTTGCGAATTTGAGCTATTTTACTTCCCAAAACTAACTAGATCTTACATATAGGAGCAAAACTAACACACACCACTTACTTTATGCATACTTGAAGTGTTAATGTGAAATTTAGGTGCAATAGATTAGAAGTTCAAGTTTGGGTTCGTTTTGGGGTCGATTTTGGTGAAAAATCCACTTTTTCGCCCGGAGTCGATTTTGGTGAAAAATCCACTTTCTCACCCAAAATGAACTGGTAAGGTAAGATTGACAAGGATAGCAGGGATAAAATGGGAAGAGGTAGAAATGCATGACAATTCTAACTCTACAATGACCAATTTTTCATAGATGCACTTTTTAGGACAGACTCGACCTTGCATGAAAGGATTGATTTTTTTTAAATTATGTGAGACTCCTAAATTGACATGGTTTGACGCGAATGTAGACAGACGAACATAGGACTGAACGTAGGATCGACCATTATGGCGACTAAATCGACGAAAAGCGTGCAATGTACAGACTGCGTGCTGCGCAGCATTGCTGCATGCGGCGCACAGGCGTGCGTCTGGCGCGGGAGTGGTGCGCCAGGCGCAACTTAATGCGCTTGGCGCACTACTCCCCGACATGTTTTTCGGGGATTTAGGCGACATATTGGCCGATTAATGAATTTTGCATGTTATTTTGACACGATTTTGGACGCAGCGAATAACAACGATTTTGACGCAAATTTTGTGGTTTTAGACTCGAACAAAAGTCAAAAGACCATTAACCATGGGATGAATAGACTGCGTGCCACGCAACTATTGCGCAAGGCGCGCAGTCTGTGCGTGTGGTGCAGGGGCGTTGCGCCAGGCGCAACTTAACGCGTTTGGCGCAATGCTCTGCGGCACGCGTATTGATAAATTGACGAAAGTTCGGGCGAAAACGACGATTTGTTTTAGACGCGATTTGCAATATTTTCAGGCGCAAAGCATATTAGCAGGCAAAAATTACAATCACACATAAATGTCAAGTAACATGGATGCAAAAGTTCTCAACTTAAACTCCAGTTCTACATTCAACTATTGGTCAGGTTTAGGTTAAGGTTGAAAGGGTCCATGACTGAGAGATTTATCCCACGCTTCGTACCCTCGTTTAAAGAGGTGGCCACGTGTAAGACGCACTCCGCTTCTCAAGTCAAGAACAAGAGAACAATGCCATGGTTGGGTAGGTTTGCTTATAACTAAGATCCAACACTATCGCTCAGGAAGCTTTTTGGAAGGACTAAGCGCAAACCCCCCGGGGATAACCTCACTCATAGAACATGTGCTTATGAGGCACGGTAGATTGTCCTTATGGTGGCCGAACAAAGAGCCATGCATATGCAAAACAGTATATTATTCAAAGGCATAAAAATAAGAATGAATCGTATTTTTCGAGTCTCACCGACTCATTTAAAAAATTAATTCTGAAAATCCTCCCCAGTGGAGTCACCAAATTATAGGCGTGTTTTATATTTCGCCTACGCGGTGTGAGCGCGTATTTGTATTTGACTACCCCACTGTAAAGGTTTTATTCAAAATTGTTTTGAAAGAAGTCGCCAACAATTCTTTTTAGGAAGAATCATAAATCTAATTGGATATGGGAAAACCGTAGGGACAAATTATCCAATGTAGATTTCTCCGTCCGGACTCCATAGATGGTCAAAATGAACCAATGATTGAGTTCGGGGGTGAGGGTACAATACAGTCAGGAACCATATTGCCCATTGATGGCCTCTACTAAATATCGATTTATTACAGATTTTATGCCAAAGAATAATCATATAACGTTTTATACACCCTAAAAATATTTAGTATAGATTGTTTAAGGAAACACATAAAAAGACTATTTTTAGTGACAAGTTATTATGCAATCAAAATTACAGGGAACCAAGCAAGTTGTCCAAATTAATCTGATTAATGTTAAAACAGTTCTTTAGGGCTTGTTTAGCAAAAATAACATGTGGGGTGATAAAAGCAATAAGGTAGGACAACCATATAATATGAATAGAATGATCAGGCAGGCATATAATATACAAAGGCATGAATAAATATAATATGAAATATAAAAGAAAGTATAGAAAAGGGGTTAGAATATATACGTAGAGAACGATTATTACTTAAAGATCTACATCAGAAATAAAATGTTAGTAACTTAAAAGAAATAAATATAATTGATTATTCAAGGATCCTCAGGAATTATACCTATGCGGCTTAGATTGAAGAGCGCAACGATCTTTAGGCGGAGCTATCGTGGAACCAGGAACGCAGTATAATTAAGAATAGATTGAAGTATTGAAAGTATTTGAGTGTTTGAGTATTTGGAGATTCGAAGTGTATTGCGGAATAAGGAGAATGCGAGATTAATTCTCAAAGAATAGATAATCATGGAAATAATTAGATTGGAGGTTCAAGGATCGATAATGAATTGAAGTGGATGTTAATCGGATTCAAGATCTTTCCATATTGATTTCTCATTTTATCTAATTATGCTAGTTAATTTTAGTTTGTTTATAATCTACATGAAACCCCCCTTGTTGAATAGCACGATCAGCGTGACTATAAAACCCTAACTAAAGGATAACCTAGTCCGATAGCGTCTAAGTTCAATCCAATAGCAGCAATAAACACAGAGAATCAATAGACCTGCTAACGTCATACAAGCGATAAACATTCAACAGTTGATTCAATTTCCCTAAGAAATAACCAAGACGATCTGCATCTAAGTTACTCCCTAGTTTGCTACCAATTGATAAAAGAATAAAACAATCCGATTCTATTCTTGAATCTAGCATTAGATTAATTACACAATCAAACTAGTAACGTTCCTAGCATAATTATGCAAAAATCATAGAAAGCAAGCATAGAAATTAAACCATAATCAAAGAAACTAAATAGAGAGGAAAGATCTCACAATAATTCTTGAAGCTCCATATTAATCTCGTTCAAGAACGGTTCAAGCTACAATCGGCATAGCATAAGCCAATCCCATAATTGAAATCTACAAAAACTAAACTAGAAAATAAAAACTAAAAAGAGAAGACAACAAGAGAGGAGTGGAGTTTTGGAGACTCCCTCTCCTTGTGGCTGCTGCCCCCTAGGTCCAAAAATAGAGTTTAGTATTTATACTAAAGCTCAGAAATCAGCCGATAATTACACCGACCTAGGGGTCGCGAGGTGCGAGTCTGGTCGCACCGTGCGAAGAGTGCTCTGTCTACCGCAAACTTGGCTGGGCAAAGGAAGTCGCGAGGTGCGAAGGAACTCGCGAGGTGCGAGCAAGCAAGTCGCGAGGTGAGGTGCGAGCTGCTGGGCGTCTGTTGCTTCGAGCGCTGGGCGAGCATGCGCGAGAGCTGGGCGATGCTGCCGAGCTTGCTAGGCATGCGGTGCTTGGTTGTGGCGGAGCTTGGTTGTGGCGGAGCTTGGTTGGTGAGACGATGTTGTGGAACCAAACACTAATGCTTCTAGGAGCTCGGAACTTACAGCTTTAACTATACTTAATATACAAAATTCCGAACTTCCGCTAAGAGCTAAATAAAACGCAAACGTTAACAATTATGATCAAGACCCTTAGCAAAAAGCACCCAAAATATAATATAAACACCGTATAACTTGAGCGTATCAGGGACCCTAAAGTTAAGGTCAAAATTCGGCTCCAACTCAAGCCAAACACGGGGAACTCCGAAGTCGCCTCCGTAAAACACATAAGCGAAATCCCTTCGGAAACCATTATGAGATGACGCTATATCGGTGATCAGCCGATACCGCGGTTGGACTTGGAAGCTCCACCAGCCCGGGACATGATTTGTGGTAATTACTTCCACCAACTTGAACATGTTATGCAAGAGGGTCAAGGTAGGCCGAACCCCTAGCATGTCACATAAGATCTGACAGACGCATATCGTTCCCCAAGAGTTAGGCGCTAGCTGTGTCAGCGCAAGATTATAGGCATGGAGGAGCTCCTTGAGTAAGGGAGTAAGAGGAAGTCGGAGTCCCATCTCCAGGGACTTCAAGTAGACGGCGGTGCATCTTGGTGGAGAGGTCAGCACCATTCCCGATGCTTCAGGACAGTTTAGTACCAAGGGGTCCCTTATCACAAACTTCGCGGCGATATCCCGAAAGTCCAACTTGAGAGCCGAAGAACCATGATGGCAAGGGGTAGAAAGTCCCCGGTCCCCCTTTCGCATCTAAAGCGGGATACTCTAGTTGGCGGGATACCATCAGTAAGATATTTATCAAAGTAACTCCATTTAGAGGTTGGGAAGGATGCCCTCGGCCTCTTCCTTGAACGATGATGAGGGACTCGGGAGGCGATGAGCGTCAGGGACAACAGAGGGGTCGGGGCAATCTACTAGGGTCGACACCGACGTTATTCCTACCCCTCTCACCTCCTTGGACAATTTTACAAGGAGGTGAGGAAGGGGTGTGAGTGACTCGGATGAATTCCCCATTATTTATGGACAATGGGAGTCAGCCAAGACTTATTCAAAAAAGAAAACAAAAACCTAAGGGGCTTTCAGCAGCGTACCTGGTCGGATGACGGAACAATGACTTCAAGAACTTGGACAACTTGAGAGCACAAGAATGGGAGCAAGGATATTTGAAAGAGTAATTTGTGCAAAATCCTACTCTTCTCCCCTATATATATATATATATATACATATATATATATATATATTTATATATATATATATATACCTCCTCAAAACACGCGCTACGACAACCTCTCTACGTCCCCTTAATGGGCTTCCGAGGAGGCATAATTGGACATCAATAGTCCATTAGCCTCAGTTCAAAGAAGGTGAAACGTCAAAATTCCAAGAATCCAAGCTCTCAAGTCAATCGACATTCCAGCTAAGTAATCGATGGTACCCACTCGGTCAGCAGGGAGCTCATTAGTCCCTGACAGAGTGGCGTCGTCCAACCCATTCGGCTAACATGGGGCCTCCTAGCCCTTAGCCGGATGGCTTTACTTAGCCTAATTCAAGCTAAGTAGATCAATTGTACCCACTCGGTCAGTATGGGGCTCACTAGCCCCTGGCCAAAGTGGTGTCCCACCCATTTGGCCAACATGGGGGTCCTTGGTCCTTTGCTGAATCGCTTCTTGTACTTAGCTATTTTCAAGCTAAGTAACTTGAGGGCACCCACTCGATCAGTATGGGGCTCATTATCCCCTGGCTGAGTGGTGTTCCACCCATTTGGCTAACATGGGGCTCCTTGGCCCTTTGCCGAATTGCTTCTTGTACTTAGCTATTTTCAAGCTAAGTACCTTAAGGGCACCCACTCGGTTAGCATGGGGCTCACTACCCCTGGCCAAGTGCCATCCCAGTAATTTGGCCAACATGGGGCTCATTGGCCCTTTGCTTTATCGCTTCTTGTACATAGCTATTTTAAAGTAAAGTAAGTTCAGGGCACCCAGTTGATCAGTATGGGGCTCATTATCCCCTGGCTGAGTGGCGTTCCACCCATTCAGCCAACATGGGGCTCGCACTTTGCCTAATTGCTTCTTGCACTTAGCTATATTCAAGCTAAGTACCTTAAGGGCACCCAATCGGTCAGCATGGGGATCATTATCCATTTGCCGAGTGGCGTTCCACCCATACGGCCAACATGTGGCACCCTGGTCCTTTGCCGAATCGCTTCTTCTACTTAGCTATTTTCAAGCTAACTACCTTGAGGGCACCCACTCGGTTAGCATGGGGCTCATTAGCCCCTGACTGAGTGGCGTTCCACCAAATCTGCCAACATGGGGCTCCTTGACCCTTTGCCAAATCGCTTCTTGTACTTAGCTATTTCCAACATAAGTACCTTGAGGGCACCCACTGAGTCAGCTTGGGGCTTATTGGCCCCTGGCCAAGTGGCGTTCCACCCATTCGGCCAACCTGGGGCTCCTTGGCCCTTTACTGAATTGCTTCTTGTACTTAGCTATGTTCAAGCTAAGTAACTTGAGGGCACCCACACGATCAGTATGGGGCTCATTCTCCCCTGGCTGAATGGCGTTCCAACCATTCGGCCAACATGGGGCTCGACCCTTTGCCGAATTACTTCTTGTACTTAGCTATTTTCAAGCTAAGTACCTTAAGTGCACCCACTCGGTCAGCATGGGGCTCATTATCCATTGGTCGAGTGGTGTTCCACCCATATGGCCAAGATGAGGCTCCTTGGCCCTTTGCCGAATTGCTTCTTGTACTTAGCTATTTTCAAGCTCACTACCTTGAGGGCACCCACTCGGTCAGCATGGGGCTCATCAGCCCCTGGCTGAGTGGCGTTCCACCCATTCCGCCAACATAGGGCTCCTTCACCCTTTGCCAAATCGTTTCTTGTACTTAGCTATTTTCAAGCTAAGTACCTTAAGGGCACCCACTCGGTCAGCATGGGGCTCATTATTCATTGGTCGAGTGGCGTTCCACCCATACGGCTAACTTGGCGCTCCTTGGTCCTTTGGTGAATCGCTTCTTGTACTTGACTATTTTCAAGCTAAGTTAATTGAGGGCACCCAATCGATCAGTATGGGGCTCATTATCCCTTGGTTGAGTGGCGTTCCACCCATTCCGTCAACATGGGGCTCCTTGACCTTTTGCCAAATCGCTTCTTGATGGAGGACCATCTACACCATCACCATCTCCATCCAAAGATCCGAAACTAATTCACATGGTGGCTCTAACTTTGCGTGAGGTCTTAAATTCTTTAAGTCCTCCTATGTCCATTGTTGAGTCCTTGATTAGCTATGTTCATTAGTTTCCTTCCTTAGTGTTATTTCATTAGTTTCTTTTCATTAATGTCGAGTTGTAAGAGTCCTAGTGTGATTGGAGTCTTTCTTTGCTTTGTTGATTTTGGTTAATGTTTTTAGGACAAGTTGTTATTAGTTGAGTCATGTAAGAAAGAATTTGAAATGCTGTAGTTTGAAGGTTGTTAGGGATGTTCAACCACGTCCACAAGTGCAGTAGTAAGAAAGGAAGACAAGCCTTGAAAATAAGAACCACTTCCTATCTCTAAGGCGCCACATTCAAAGCTGAAGAGCAGCCAAGTACATGTGGTTGTTTGTTCTGATTTTTGTGGCATTGGATCCCCATGTTGTGTCGTGCAAATTGAAGTATGGAAGAGCATATTCTTTCATTCAAGACATGCCTATACTCAAGGGAAAATGCAGTTTGGAGTGGAGTTAGTTGTAGCATCCACAAACGACTAGTTTAGGAGCATTCCCCACGTTTCTCTTACATGGAGTTAGTGGAGATAATGTTGTAGTTATTTTAGTTTATTTTTGCAATTTTATTTATGTTTAAAAATCACAAAATGGCTTGTAAGACTTGTATAAATACCAATGAATGCAATGAGAAAGACATGAAGTTTTATGACCAAAATACGTGTGAGTATTAACCCCTTTGTTTTTCTATGGTGTTTCTTGAATTGAAAACTTATAAGAAATTCATCCTTTTCTTAATTAACCTTGGCAAGTTAATTTGTGATCTTAGGAAATTCTAAGTTTATTGAGTGGTGTTTCTGTATCTCAATTGAAGTTAGGATAACGCCCAAGTTTAGGGAAAACTTCGGTTTTTCCTTAGCTTGTTTCTATCTTGTTCTTGAGTGTTCCTTCTTGTATGAACGAGCATACATCATCTTGGTATCAGAGCTAAGCTTATATCCTACCTATTTTCATCCCCATTAATCCCCAAACACAATCCTAGCACCGTCTCACACCACCACCAAAACTGCAAACACGAAAACACACCTAAAATAATTGTACCCTTTTATCTTATCAATGGAGGAAGGAGATCAACCACCTACTGGTTGGCGTGAAACCATGATGCTCCTAGAAGAAGAAAGAAGGGAAAGTAATGCTCGAATGGAATTATTCCAAGACCAAGTAAGACAACTTTCAATTAGGCTCACTAGGCAAAGAGGTGACGATGACTCGGATGGTGAAGCAAGTGACATGACTTTGCTTCCAAGGAGAAATAATTCTCGTCCCTCTAATGATATCAAGGTAGACATACCTGATTATGATGGCAAACTCGACACTGATGAGTTTGTGGAATGGCTTAGAACCGTGGAAAGAGTTTTTGACTATAAGCAAGTTCCGGAGGATAAGAGAGTTAAGTTGGTTGCATTGAAACTTAGAAAGTATGCATCAACTTGGTGGGCTAGTGTGTGTAGCAAAAGAGAACGCCAAGGCAAGGAGAAGGTGCGTTCATGGGAGAAAATGAAAAATCTTTTAAAACAAAAGTTCTTACCCACCTACTATGTGCAAGAGAACTTTGCTAAGTTCCATCACTTACAACAAGGCTCAAATTCTGTCGAAGCCTATGCCAGTGACTTTGAAGCTTACCTCATGAAATGTGAAGTACATGAGGATGAACCTCAAACTTTGGTGAGGTTCCTTGGAGGTTTAGACCCCAAGATAGCCAACATAGTGGAATTACACCACTATTCAACCTTAGAAGAACTTATTCTTCTTGCTCACAAAGTAGAAAAATAAAACAAGCCCAAAAGTAAAGGTGAGACCTCACGTCCCTTTACTAAAACAGCCCCCTTTACTGCAAAGAATCCTCAAACAAATGCGTCTAAACCCCCATAAATTACCCCTTCTACTCCTAGTTCAACCAAAGTTGGAAGAATATGCTTTAGATGCCAAGGCTTGGGTCACATAGCATCTGAATGTCAAACAAGAAAGTGGTGACTTTGATGGAATATAATGCCTATCAAGATGAAGAGGAGGAGAATGAGGAGGAGGATGTGGAATGGAAAGGAGAAGCTAAGGAGGAAGAAACATTCGGTCCTGATGATGGAGAATGTTTGGTGGTTCGAAGAGCTTTAAGTAGCAATGTTGATCATGAAGAGCTAAGACAAAGGGAATCCATTTTTCACACAAGGTGCAAAATTGGTGGCAAGATTTGCACATTGATCATAGATGAAGGGCGTTGTACAAATGTTGCTGCTCAAACAATGATTGACAAGCTTAAACTCCCAACAACACCTCATCCACACCCTTATGTGATTCAATGGCTTAATCAAGGTAATGGTATACAAGTTTCAAATCGTGTGCTTTTATCTTTTAGTATTGGAAGTTATAAGGAGGAACTATGGTGTGATGTGATACCTATGGATGCATGTCATGTGCTCTTAGGTCGGCCATGGTTGTTTGATAGGAGAGTACTTCATAATGGTTATAAGAATAGCTATTCCTTAACCAAAGATCACAAAAAGATAACCCTTACCCCAATCCCTTCCTATGCAAACACAAAGATCCATTACACCAAAGAAAAGTATTATTCCCTCACTACCCTACTCCAATCTGATTACCATGAGCTATCTCATATGCGTGAGATGATGTTGAACACCACAAAAGAATAAACCATGGAAAACACTACCCTTTCCCACCCAATGCTTACACCCTTGCTCGAAACTTACAAAGATGTTTTCCCTCAAGCAATTCCCCATGGCTTACCACAAAAACGTGACATTCAACATAAAACTAACTTCATTCCAGGAGCAATGTTGCCAAATAAGCCAGCTTATAGGTCTAATCCTTAAGAGACTGAAGATATTAGAAAGCAAGTGGAGGACTTGTTATCTAAAGGCTTAATTAGGGAGTCCTTAAGTCCATGTGATGTCCCTACCTTGTTGGTGCCTAAGAAGAATGGAGAGTGGAGAATGTGTGTGGATAGTAGAGCTATAAACAAAATCACCATCAAATATAGATTTCCTATCCCTCGTTTGAATGATTTGTTGGATGATTTAAATGGCTCAAAACTGTTTTCCAAGATTGACTTGAGAAGTGGATATCACCAAATTCGTATTTGTGAGGGTGATGAATGGAAAACAAACATTCAAAACCAAAGAGGGCTTGTATGAGTGGCTTGTTATGCCCTTTGGTTTATCCAATGCACCAAGTACATTCATGCGTCTAATGAACCAAATTATGAAACCCTTCATTGGTCGTTTTGTAGTTCTCTATTTTGATGACATATTGGTGTATAGCAAGAATGAGCAAGAACATGTTAAGCATTTGCAACATGTGTTTGAAGTATTGAGAATGGAACGGTTGTATGGCAACCTAGAGAAGTGTCATTTCTTCTCTAGTAGTGTGATTTTCTTGGGATTCATTATCTCAAGTGATGGCATCAAAGCTGATGAGAAGAAAGTGCAAGCCATCAAGGAGTGGCCTACTCCTACCTCCATGCAGCAAGTTCGAAGCTTCCATGGCCTTGCATCTTTCTATAGGAGATTTGTGCGCAACTTTAGTGCACTTATGGCTCCTATCACTGAACTCACGAAGTTAAAGAATTTTGAATGGAATGATCAAGCTCATAAGGCCTTTGAGGAGGTCAAGAATCAACTCACTACTGCCCCTATATTAGCCTTGCCTAATTTCAATGAAGTTTTCGAAGTGGAATGTGATGCTTCCGGAGTTGGCATTGGTGCTGTGCTTTCACAAAATGGGCGTCCCATAGCCTATTTTAGTGAAAAGTTGAATGAAGCTAAGAGGAAGTACTCCACTTATGACAAGGAGTTATATGCCTTGG
Organism: Beta corolliflora; assembly: GCA_947648045.1. Taxonomy (NCBI): domain Eukaryota; kingdom Viridiplantae; phylum Streptophyta; class Magnoliopsida; order Caryophyllales; family Amaranthaceae; genus Beta; species Beta corolliflora. Next base: position 148,887 of record CANSZD010003038.1, on the reverse strand, counting down.
TTAGAGCTTTGGATCATTGGCGCCACTATCTTATTGCTAAGGAGTTTATACTCCATTCTGATCATGAGGCGCTTAAGTTTATTCAAAGCCAACACAAGCTACAGCCACGCCATGCCAAGTGGGTGGAATTTCTTCAAACATTTCATTTCACAATCAAGCACAAGGCAGGCAAGATGAATAAAGGAGCTGACGCACTTTCAAGAAGGTACATGCTTTTAACTTCTTTCAATCCTAAGGTTGTTGGATTATAGTTGTTAAGAGAATGTTACAAAGATGGCAAGGATTTTGGTGTTATGTTCGAAAAATGCCACAATCATGATGTTGGTGAGTTCTATATCTTGAAGGGATTTCTTTTCAAAGGAAATCAACTATGCATTCCAAGAACAAGTGTTCGAGAATCCTTGATCAAAGAATTCCATGAAGGTGGTCTTGCTGGTCACTTTGGAATTGAGAAGACCATATCCTTGGTTAGTGAATACTTTCATTGGCCAAGACTAGCAAGGGATGTCGAATTCATAGTCAAGAGGTGTTTAGCTTGCCAAAAAGCTAAAGGTCATTTGCTGCCTCAAGGGTTGTATATGCCCCTTCCAATACCTCAAGCTCCATGGGAGGATGTGAGCCTCGATTTCATTGTTGGACTACCTAAAACTCAAAACCATAAAGACTCAATCATGGTGGTAGTTGATAGGTTTTCTAAAATGGCTAACTTTATTGCTTGTCATACTACATATGATGATGTGAATGTGGCTAACTTGTATTTCAGGGACATAGATCGAATCCATGGCATTCCTAAATCTATGGTGAGTGATAGAGATTCGAAGTTCCTTAGCCATTTTTGGCTAACATTGTGGAAGAAAATGGGAACCAAGCTGAATTTTAGTACTTCTAGCCATCTTCAAACCGACGGCCAAACAGAAGTAACCAATAGGACTCTTGACACTTTGCTTCGAGCCCTAGCCACAAGGAAACCTAGCCAATGGGAGGAGTTGTTACCCCACGCTGAATTTGCCTACAATAGGGTACCTAGCAAGACTACTGGCCTTAGCCCTTTCTATATTGTCTATGGCTTGAATCCTTGTACTCCCCTTGATCTAGCTCCCATTCCCAACACCACCACAAAATACAGCCATGAAGCCAATACAAGAGCCCTTGAAATCAAACAACTCCATGAGCATGTGCGTGAGAAGATTGAGAAGGCAAATGCAAAAGTGAAAGAGAGGATTGATAAGAAGAGGCGTGAAGTGCATTTCCAACCAGGTGACATGGTTTGGATTGATCTTAGGAAGGAACGTTTCCCTTCCAAGAGAAAGTCCAAATTGAGTCCGAGATCCGATGGTCCATTTCAAGTGTTAGAAAAGGTGAATGACAATGCTTATAAGGTGGAACTTCCGGTGATTATGGCGTTTCAGCCACCTTTAATGTTGCTGATTTGAGTCCTTTCTATGATGATGAAGAGGTGTTGCCAAGTTTGAGAGCAAACTCTTCCAAAGAAGGGGAGGATGATGGGGGACCATCTACACCATCACCATATCCAACCAAAGATCCGAAACTAATTCACATGGTGGCTCTAACTTTACGTGAGGTCTTAAATTCTTTAAGTCCTCCTATGTCCATTGTTGAGTCCTTGATTAGCTATGTTCATTAGTTTCCTTCCTTAGTGTTATTTCATTAGTTTTTTTCATTAATGTCGAGTTGTAAGAGTCCTAGTGTGATTGGAGTCTTTCTTTCCTTTGTTGATTTTGGTTAATGTTTTTAGGACAAGTTGTTGTTAGTTGAGTCATGTAAGAAAGTATTTGAAATGCTGAAGTTTGAAGGTTGTTAGGGATGTTCAACCACGTCCACAAGTGCAACAATAAGCAAGGAAGACAAGCCTTGAAAATATGAACCACTTCCTATCTCTAAGGCGCCACATTCAAAGCCGAAGAGCAACCTAAGTATACGTGGCTATTTGTTCCTATTTTTGTGGCATTGGATCCCCTTGTTGTGCCGTGCAAATTGAAGTATGGAAGAGCATATTCTTTCATTCAAGACATGCCTATACTCAAGGGAAAATGCAGCAAGGAGTGGAGTTAGTTGTAGCATCCACAAACGGCTAGTTTAGGAGTATTCCCCACGTTTCTCTTACATGGAGTTAGTGAAGATAATGCTATAGTTATTTTAGTTTATTTTTGCAATTTTATTTATGTTTAAAAATTAGAAAACGGCTTGTAAGACTTGTATAAATACCAATGAATGCAATGAGAAAGACATGAAGTTTTATGACCAAAATACGTGTGAGTATTAACCCCTTTGTTTTTCTTTGGCGTTTCTTGGATTGGAAACTTATAAGAAATTCGTCCGTTGCTTAATTAACCTTGGCAAGTTAATTTGTGATCTTAGGAAATTCTAAGTTTATTGAGTGGTGTTTCTGTATCTCAATTGAAGTTAGGATAACGCCCAAATAAAGGGAAAACTTCGGTTCTTCCTTAGCTTGTGTCTATCTTGTTCTTGAGTGTTCCTTCTTGTATGAACGAGCATACATCACTTCTTGTACTTAGATATTTCCAAGCTAAGTACCTTGAGGGAACCCACTCAGTCTGCTTGGGGCTTATTAGCCCTCGGCCAAGTGGCGATCCACCCATTTGGCCAACATGGGGCTCCTTGGTCCTTTGCTGAATCGCTTCTTGTACTTTGTTATTTTCAAGCTAAGTAACTTGAGGGCACCCACTCGATCAGTATGGTGCTCATTATCCCCTGGCTGAGTGGCGTTCCACCCATTCGGCCAACATGGGGCTCTTTGGTCCTTTGACGAATTACTTCTTGTACTTAGCTATTTTCAAGCTAAGTACCTTAAGGTCACCCACTCGGTCAGCATGGGGTTCATTATCCATTGGCCTAGTGGCGTTTCACCCATACGGCCAACATGGGCTCCTTGGCCCTTTGCCGAATCGCTTCTTGTACTTAGCTATTTTCAAGCTAACTACCTTGAGGGCACCCACTTCGGTCAGGATGGGGCTCATTATCCCTTGGCTGAGTGGCGTTCCACCCATTCCGTCAACATAGGGCTCCTTGACCCTTTGCCAAGTTGCTTCTTGTAATTAGCTATTTCCAACCAAAGTACAATGAGGGCACCCACTCAGTCAGCTTGGGGCTTATTCGTCCTTGGCCAAGTGTACGTTGTTCCACCCATTTGGCCAACATGGGGCTCCTTGGCACTTTACTGAATCGCTTCTTGTACTTCGCGATTTTCAAGCTAAGTAACTTGAGGGCACCCACTCGATCAGTATGGGGCTCATTATCCCCCTGGCTGAGTGGCGTTCCACCCATTCGGCCAACATGGGGCTCTTTGGCCCTTTGCCGAATTGCTTCTTGTACTTAGCTTTTTTCAAGCTAAGTATCTTAAGGGCACCCACTCGGTCAGCATGAGGCTCATTATCCATTGGCCGAGTGGCGTTCCACTCATACGGCCAACATGGGCTGCTCGGCCTTTTGCCGAAACGCTTCTTGTACAATGCTATTTTCAAGCTAACTACCTTGAGGGCACCAACTCGGTCTGCATGGGGCTCATTATCCCTTGGCTGAGTGGTGTTCCACCCATTCCGTCAACATGGGGCTCCTTTACCCTTTGCCAAATCGCTTCTTGTACTTAGCTATTTCCAAGCTAAGTACCTTGAGGGTACCCACTCATTCAGCTTGCGGCTTATTAGCCCTTGGCCAAGTGGCATTCCACCCATTTGGCCAACATGGGGCTCCTTGGCCCTTTACTGAATCGATTCTTGTACTTAGCTATTTTCAAGCTAAGTACTTAAGGGCACCCACTCGATCAGTATGGATATGATTATCTCCTTGGTGAGTGGTGTTCCACCCATTCAGTCAACATTGGGCTCTTTGGCCCTTCGCCGGATTGCTTCTTGTACTTAGCTATTTTCAAGCTAAGTACATTAAGTGAACCAAATATGAGGTCCAACATGATTATGCATTACTTGGATGATGGTTTGAAGGCCCGACTATGCAGCAACAATTACAAGGATACAAGTTGGAAGTGATTATTGAAGGGCCATTTGGGTTTCTATTTGCTTTTGTTATTTTTTATGCTTGTAATAAACCATGAGAGTACTCTAAAAGTAAATCTCATGATGAGGACGTGTGATTAGGCTTGTGTTAGGCATGTAATTAGGAGTTATTTAGGCTCCTTAGTTACTGATTGTAACCCTTGTAACAGCCCCTTAAATGAGGCTTTAGATGAGGCTTGATTTAAGGGAGTTTGTAACTCCTTTGTGGCTGTTCAATCATGGACGGTTTTCAAGGGTTTTTAGGCTTCATTTTGCTGCTCCTATATGTTATATAAGGAGTGCTTATGATAGGAGAAGTTCAGCTTTGTGATTTTGATAAAAAAACTTTGTGTTTATAGTTTTTACTTTGAGTTTGTCTCAAGTATTGGCTAACCCTTATTACTTTGAGTGAGTCTTGAGTGATAAGCCTAGGGGAGATTGAGTGAGTCTTATCTCTGGCCTAGAACCCCAAAACATTAAGTGTGTCTTGTGTTTTGGTACTATCCCTTGTTTCGAGTGATTTCTTATCAAAGTGAGTGTTCTATTGTCCCTAAGTTTAGAATCATCATCCAATCCTTTGGAAGGTGTTTTTAGACTTACATCATTTGGTATCACAACCCCTTAAATGAGGCTTTAGGAAAAGGTTTAAACTTGTTGCCTTGTGGTATGAAAACCTCAAGTCCAGTAGAAGGAGGGAAGGAAAAGATAAGATTGATTCATGGAATAGACTGAAAAAGAAAATGAGGGATAAATGGGTAAGTAAAGAGTATGAGCAAGAGCAATACTTAAAACTAAGCCACCTTTCACAACACAATGACATAAGTGTTGAAGAATACATGAAAGATTTTGAGAAGTTGTGTCTAATTCGTGATTTGCAAGAGAAGGAGACTTTCAAGATAGCTCGTTTTGTTAAGGGGTTGTCTAAAGGGATTAGTAGAAAAGTGGAGGTGACTCACTATGCCACTTTTAGTGATGTTTGTAAGCTTGCCTTGAAATATGAGGCACAAGCTAAGGAGGAAAGGGAGAAAGAGAAGCCCAAAACTTCTTCTTGTTCTTCTTCTTTCAAGGGTACTTTGGAATTTACTCCTTCCTATTTTAAGGGGAGTACTTTTCAAAACCAATCCGCTTCATCATCTTTTAAGGGGAAAGAGAAAGAAAGGGTCGTGATTTCTCCGAGTGAACTTGCTACTAGAAGAAGGTGTTACAAATGTAATGGGAGGGGTCATATTGCTAGTGAGTGCCCTAGTAAAACTGTTTTGACCGCCGCTCAATGTGCCATCATGGATGAAGAAGAAAAAATGTATAATTTTGTTGTTCATGAGAAGAGTAGCTTTGTGGATGATGATTCTGAGGAGGAAATTCCTCCGGAGGAAGAGATGAACATGATGGTAGTGAGGAGAGTGTTGTTTAGTGAGCTTCAAGTTGATGAGAGGCAAAGAAGCAACTTGTTCCACACTAGATGCAAGGTAGGTGAGAAGACTTACAATGTGATTATTGATGGTGGTGCACAAGTGGATGTTGTTTTATCCGAAGCCGTGAGTAAATTGAAGCTACCAACTAGAGACCATGAAGAGCCTCGTAAGCTTAATTGGTTGGATGATGGTACTAGTGTGAGGGTGAAGAAACAAGCATTGGTGACTTACTCCATTGGAGGGTTTAAAGATGAGAGATGGTGTGACATTCTTCCTATGGATGCGTGTCATTTGTTACTTGGAAGGCCATGGCAATTTGACCATGATTCGGAGCATAGAGGTAAAACCAATGTATATCTTGTAACTACCAAAGATGGTAGAAGAATAAAATTGCTTCCCCTACCCCCCAAAGTTGCTAAAAAAGAATAGGAGAAAAGCAACTATCTTGTAATTTGTAATAAAAATGAGAAGATAGTGGAAAAGAATGGGGGAGGGACTACTTTGGCTGTGAGGGCCAAAGAGCATCATGGTACTACTTGTAATGATTCATCTCCTTTGAATGAGTTGTTAGAAGAGTACAAAGAAGGGATTTTCAATGACATGCCCAAAGTTCTCTCTCCTGTAAGAGACATTAAGCATGGCGTTGACTTTCTTGATTTGCCCAACAAGGCGAAGCTATAGATGTGCCTCGAAGTGAGTAACAAGCTTGACAACAAAGTGCATAAATTGGGTGGAACCTTAGTCTTTTCAAAAATAGACTTAAGGAAAGATTACCATCAAAAAAGATCTCAAGAGGGGGCTAAGTTGAAAATGGATTCCAAAGCAAAACAAAGTGTGTATGAGTGGTTAATAGTGCTTTTGGCCTTCTTTTATAAGAGGTTCCATAAGTACTTCACTATTTTCATGAGTCCATTCACCAAATTGTTGAAGATGGGAGATATTGAATGGGGTGATGCAACAAGACCTTTTGAGAATGTCAAGTTCCTCTTTTGCCATGTTCCTATGCTTGTTACTTTGATGAGTGTGAGTCTTCTATATTTATTGAGCTATTCATCTCTTTGTTTGGATGATCCTAGTTTGAGGGCAAACTTTTTCAAAGAAGGGGGGAATGAACCAAATATGAGGTCCAACATGATTATGCATTACTTGGATGATGGTTTGAAGGCCTGACTATGCAGCAACAATTACAAGGATACAAGTTGGAAGTGATTATTGAAGGCCCATTTGGGTTTCTATTTGCTTTTGTTATTATTTTATGCTTGTAATAAACCATGAGAGTACTCTTAAAGTAAAGCTCATGATGAGGACGTGTGATTAGGCTTGTGTTAGGCATGTAATTAGGAGTTATTTAGGCTCCTTAGTTGCTGATTGTAACCCTTGTAACAGCCCCTTAAATGAGGCTTTAGATGAGGCTTGATTTAAGGGAGTTTGTAACTCCTTTGTGGTTGTTCAATCATCGACGGTTTTCAAGGGTTTCTAGGCTTCATTTTGCTGCTCCTATATGTTATATAAGGAGTGCTTATGATAGGAGAAGTTCAGCTTTGTGATTTTGTTAATAAACCTTTGTGTTTATAGTTTTTACTTTGAGTTTGTCTCAAGTATTGGCTAACCCTTATTACTTTGAGTGAGTCTTGAGTGATAAGCCTAGGGGAGATTGAGTGAGTCTAATCTCTGGCTTAGAACCCCAAAACATTGAGTGTGCCTTGTGTTTTGGTACTATCCCTTGTTTCGAGTGATTTCTTGTCAAAGTGAGTGTTCTATTGTCCCTAAGTTTAGAATCATCATCCAATCCTTTGGAAGGTGTTTTTAGACTTACATCATTAAGGGCACCCACTCGGTCAGCATGGGGCTCATCATCCATTGACCGAGTGGCGTTCCACCCATACGGCCCACATGGGGCTCCTTGGCTGTAATAGCCTGACTTATTAAGCTAAGATTGGAATCGATAATCCATAATTGTTAGGCTAATGGTGTTAAATTGAGCTGTAGCTGTTACGTTTTGGAATCTTAAAAAAAAAAAAAAACTTAAATGTCATTTATGTGAATTTTGTTGCCAATATAGATATTATGTGTTATTAGCTAACTAATAACATGAGCTATGTGAAAATTTAGTGATTCATGAATTCTGTTAAAAATGTTGAGTATCGTCTTAGAGTTATGGGATTTGTATTAGTTATTGATATCGTTTTGTTACTTGAGGAAGTGAGATTAAAGATTGATTAGGTCAAGATGTTTCTATTAAGATACTTAATATACCTTGGAGAAATTTAAATAAGAATAATTAAGGATTAAGAGGGAATTGAGAAGAGTATCCAAGTTAAAAGCCTTGAAAATTCTGGTTAATGCATAAGCATGGGAAATGACGATTCTACCCCTAATACTAAACCGAAAATTACGATTTTACCCTTACCCATTCACTATATATAAGAGAGGAAGGTCCTCATTCAGTTTCATCAGAATCACTTCACAAAAACCACACAAAACAAACATCTTTCTTCTTCCCCTTTTCTCACGCCTTTCTGGCGGTACAGCACGTCTGCCTTTGGCAGCTTGCTTCTCTTGGCTCTTTGCTCTGAAACGTGCATGCAAACACTTCCCTAGGTTCCTCAAGGTGTCCTCTATACTGGGTTGGCGTTAGTTCTGAAGTTTCATTCCTATAACCCTAAGAAAAACCAAGGAAGGTGAGGAATGGCTGAATTTCAGCATGCATGAGGTATCCTAATTTGGAACTTGATTTCTTTTGGTTAATTACTAACTTTAGGGTAATGAATGTTTTGTCTAAGGTCTTAAGAGGTTGCTGGAGAGGTGGTAAAAATTGCTAAGTGAGATTTGATTTCCTAGGCACCAAGTCAAGGTACACAAGAACCACCTTTTGAAGCTTTAGTTTCGTAATTACTATCATAACACCTGTTTGTGGAATTGATGAAAGCTACGAACACGTTTTTGTGTGGGAACCCTACTGTTTTGTTAAGTATTTATAAGTAGTTGATTTCAAAGTGTTAATTATGATTCGTGGTTGATGATCTTGTATTGGAAATCGTTGCATGTCAAGTTCCTCTAAAACCGATCAAACCGTGATCCTGCTTCGATTGTGCTTTGCTTAAATGTCTTCATTGTTGCTGCCCTGTTATGGTAACCTACTGTTGAGTACTTATAATTGTTGGATTGACCAACCTTGTATCATATCTTCCTCTTATATTAAGTATAACCTCTGTTTGAGAAATAAGCAACACCTAAAAACTCGACTTTTGGCTTAAACACGTTCTGAACTTGTAAACCCTTGTGCTTTTGATCTTTTCAAAGATTTCTTCATGATGAATACCTACTGTCTTATATATATTAAGTGTAAAAGCCTAAACTTTGGTAAACCCAAAAAGTACAAGCGTTCATTACCTTAAATCGTGGTTCATCGACACCAAAACCTAAACCATTTAAATTGACCTATGTTCTCTTTGTAAGAAGTAATCTCCATATGTTAAATGCACTCTATAACTTTTAACCTATTGCCATATCTTAATAACCTTGCCTTTAAGCACCTTCATTGATTATAGCACTCCTTCAAAACACGGTTGTTAAGTTACCTTTCCAAATATAGTGGAACTTGACATAGCAACTTGTTTTACGAAACCTGTTTTGATAAATTAAGATAGTTATGAAAGTTGGTTCCATCAAGTATTTGAGACTAAAGTTTTGTGTATTGGAGTATAAGTTTTACAATTATTAAAAGTATAGTTTTATAAGGGAAGTAGCTGCGTAAGCAGTGATGAACAACACTCTCAGAGCGGGTTTGCTCTTAAGTAATTGGAGCGGGTATTGCTCCGGAGCGGGTATTGCTCCATTATGAAGGGTCATGACCTAGGAAGTCTTGCAAGCAGGAAAATAAGAAAGGTAGGGAGACGTCCCTCAAGAGTTTGGAGAGCCGGGTTTGCCTCCATTCGTGTTCCTTCCCAGAGTTAGAAGTATTTTGGATTTATGTGTGAAAATGTTAAGAAATTGTTGAAAAGAGTATAAAAGTTGCTTCTGGAAGGTCACTTGACATGTTCATGATGTTGTTACCATTTTTTACATTAGTAAAAAAAGGAACTATGCAATAAAGCGAATTAACGTGTTTGAAACCATAGTTATGTTATTACTTCAAAATGGGGTCTACTTTCAGCCACCTTACTATTTCGCAACTGGTGGGACTTGTGTACCGGCGTAAGCTGACTATTTTGTTCTCTTGAACCTGTCCTGGTGGGGGCAGATTCAGCTATTTTGCAGGACTAAACTGAAGGGTAAAGATTAGCTTAAGTCAGGAATGTTCGTGTTATGTGAACAGCCGCTGCGTTGTGTTTTCTGTATTATAACGACTATGTTATGTAACTATATTTTAAACTCGGTTATCTAAATACTTAGACTATGATGTAATAATTAAATAATTTAGGTTGTTTTCATGATATGCTTAGATACTTTCAGATTCCCTAACCTTCCAAGGGCGAGGTGGGTTAGGAACCTGCACTAACAGCATCTCTAAATAGCAGCTTAGCTCTTTAATTAATCATAGTTGGTCGTAATTAAGCAGCTATTTGGGGAGGGCTGTTACACTATGTTTGAGTGGAGTATGTGCGATAAATAATGAGACAAGTTGCTATAAGGACTAACATGTTGTATGAAGCATGAAAGTTAAATAATAAAAGAAGTTGCTACGTTATGTATGAAATAAGCATGGGAAGTTGAAATCAATGTAATAAGTGCAATTATGAAAAAAAACATGTGTGGAATTCCAACTGAACATTTCAATTGAATATGTAGGTAAATGGCCAGTGTAGGAGGCACATCTAAATCAATGGATGCCGAGAATAGCACAGATAAGCAATTACAGGAAATGAAGGAAATGAATGCTCGACTGTTAGAAATACTTGAAAAACAGAATCAAAACAAGAATGATGATGAAGGAAAATTTTATAAGCGCTTGGCAGCTCATAAGCCACGCACCTATGACGGTGAAGCTGATCCCGTCAAATTTGAGGACTGGATTACGTACATGAGTAAGTTACTTGATGTGGTCAGTTGCCCTGAGACCATGAAGGTTAAAATGGCTACCTTCTACCTGGAAGGACCGGCTGATATATGGTGGAACACCACCAAGGGAGTAACTCAGCAGCCGACGTTTACTTGGAAGGAGTTTGTGGAGAAGATGAAGGATAAGTTCTTTCCTCCAGCATTGCGGAGAATGAAGGAGAACGAGTTCTTATTTCTGAAGCAGGCTAGGATGTCAGTGTTGGAGTACACAGCAAAGTTTCTGGAGCTGTCCCGATTTGCGCCTGATTTTGTGGGCAATGAAAGAGTAAAGATGATGCGGTTCTTTGAAGGCCTAAATTTGAAGTACCAGAAGCGAATTGGGACGTATACAACTTTTGAAGAACTATATGATCGCGCTCTAGAACAGGAGCGAATAGAGATGAAGGATGAGGAATTTAGGAAGAAAAGGAATGGAGGAAAATTTAAGGAGGGAGGATTCAAGAAGCCAAGGACAGAGGTCGCAACCCCATTTCAGTTTAAAGGGCAAGTTGGGAATAGTAAGGGTGGAAAAACAGAGTGGAAGTGCAATCGTTGCGGAAGAAATCATTATGGCAAGACTTGTTCAGGGCAGATGGTGTGTTTTAAGTGCAAGAATGTTGGACACCGAATTAGTGAGTGTCCTTCATGGAAGGAAATAGGAAGGCCGGGAGGAAATAATAAGCCGGGGAATATGTTGATGATGACCGCTGGAGAAGGAAGCTCGAGTCAAAGTAGGACCGGGAAGGGGGTTCAGCCTGTCGGTCAGGGAAAAGCATCAGGGAAGCTGTTCGCTGTTAGGACAGAAACCAAGGGGATACCGGAGCTGCATGAGATATCAGGTAATGTGATTTCAGGGAAATTTCCTGTATGTAACTCAGTGGCCAATGTGTTATTTGATTCGGGAGCCTCACATTCATTTATTTCGAATATGTTTGTTGGCAATCTGCTATATAAACCCTGTGTTCAACCCTTAAATATGTCTATCTGTATGCCTAATGGAGAGTCGACCTGTTGTAAATGGATATTGCGAGATTGTGAAATTAAGATAGCGGGGTCGAAGCTGGGTAGATTTGATACCCTTTGACCTGGAATGTTATGATGTGGTTTTGGGAATGAATTGGTTGAGTCGGAATAGGGCAGTGATAGAATGTTACGCTAGAACGGTTAGGTTGAGGTCCCCAGGTGGAGTTAATATTTTATATCAAGAAGGGATAGCAAGCCTGGAAAAGGAGGATAATGCAATAATTGAGATTGATACAGGGGTAGTACCTGAGAGTATTGGGTATCTGAATCAGATGGCAGGAGATCCAAAGGAAGAAAGCAAGATTGAGGGGATTCTGGTGGTGAAGGAATTTCTGGATGTATTTCCTGAAGATTTACCGGGATTGCCACCGCATCGGGTTGTCGACTTTCATATTGATTTGGTGCCAGGGGCTACGCCGATATCCCGAGCTCCTTATCGAATGGCTCCAGCAGAAATGGCAGAGTTGAAAAAGCAGTTAGAAGATTTGTTGCAAAAAGGTTATATCCGACCTAGTGTATCTCCATGGGGTGCACCGGTGTTGTTCGTGAAGAAAAAGGATGGTACGATGAGATTATGTATAGATTATCGGGAGATCAATAAAATCACGATTAGAAATAGATATCCATTACCCCGAATAGACGATTTGTTAGATCAATTAAGAGGGGCCGGGGTATTTTCAAAGATAGATTTAAGATCTGGGTATCACCAGATGCGCATAGTTGAGGAAGATATTCCGAAGACGGCGTTCCGAACGAGATATGGTCATTATGAGTTCGTAGTGATGCCGTTCGGGCTCACCAATGCACCAGCAGCATTTATGGATTTAATGCAGAGATACTTTAAGTCCTTGCTCGATCGATTCGTGATAATTTTTATAGATGACATATTGGTGTACTCCAAAGATCGCAAGGAGCATGAGGAACACTTAAGAGAAGTGTTAGGAATATTACGAAGAGAGAAACTCTATGCAAAGTTGAGTAAGTGTGAATTCTGGTTGGACAAAGTAATGTTTCTGGGGCATGTTGTAACCAAGGAGGGAATAGCAGTGGATCCTGAGAAGATCATAGCAGTAAAAGAATGGCCTGCACCCACGAATGTTGGGGAAGTTAGGAGTTTCCTTGGGCTTGCTGGTTATTATCGGAGGTTCGTGGAAAATTTCTCGCGGATAGCTCTACCAATTACGAATTTAATCAAGAAAAGTACAAGATTTCAGTGGTCGGAGAAATACGAGAAAGCCTTTCAGGAATTAAAGAAGAGATTAACTAGCGCTCCAGTCTTAGCTCTACCTTCGGGAACAGAAGGGTTTGAGGTCTATAGCGATGCCTCCCAGGAAGGATTAGGGTGTGTCCTAATGCAGAACCAGCGAGTTATAGCCTACGCTTCGAGGCAACTGAAACCGCATGAGAGAAACTACCCTGTGCATGATCTAGAGTTGGCAGCGGTTATCTTTGCATTGAAATTATGGAGACATTATCTGTATGGAGTCACTTGCAAGGTTTTCACTGATCATAAAAGCCTTAAATACATCTTTACCCAGAAGGAAATGAACATGAGGCAACGGAGATGGTTGGAGTTACTTAAGGATTATGATATAGATATTCAATATCATCCAGGGAAAGCAAATAAAGTAGCAGATGCACTGAGTAGAAGGCCTCGTCGGGAGATAAATTCACTGATATCGGTACCAGAAGAGCTATATAAAGAATTAGTGCAGTTGGATTTACGAGTGGTTGCAAAAGACAGATTACAAGGAGAGTTAAATGCCATTGTGATTCAACCGTCTCTTTTTGAGGAAATTCGGGAAAAGCAGGAAGAGGATGACTTTATCAAGGAGTTGAAGTCAAAGATAGAAAGGAATGAGACCAAAGACTTCCACTTATATGCTGATGGGAGCGTGCGGATAAATGGAAAATGGTGTATTCCAAATGACAAGGAATTAAGGAATAAGATTCTGAAAGAAGCACATAGTAGTGCTTATGCAGTTCATCCAGGTAGAGATAAGATGATTCAGGATGTAAAGAAATATTTCTGGTGGAAAGGGTTAAAGCGAGACATCTCGCAATTCGTGGCAAGATGCTTGATTTGTCAAAAGGTAAAATTTGAACGGAAGAAGATGTCTGGATTGCTTCAGCCATTGCCGCACTGCAATGGAAATGGGATTCGATCTCCATGGACTTTGTAACAGGATTACCCAAATCAAGGAGGGGAAATGACTCTATATGGGTTGTAGTGGACAGACTGACAAAGACAGCACGATTTATTTCCATGGGAGTAACTTGGAGCAAGAAGCAATTAGCTGATGCTTATATCAGGGAAATTGTTCGATTACATGGGGTTCCAACCACTATTATCTCTGACCGGGATACTCGATTTCTGTCACACTTTTGGGAAAAATTTCAAGAAGCTTTGGGATCGACTCAGAAATTTAGTACAGCATTCCATCCGGCAACGGATGGACAAACCGAGCGAGTAATCCAGATATTAGAAGACATGCTACGAGCTTGCGTATTGGAATTTAAAGGCTCTTGGGAAGATAAATTAGCATTAGTGGAATTTTCCTATAATAACAGCCATCAATCTAGCATCGGTATGGCTCCATACGAGGCTTTGTACGGGCGTAAATGTCGAACGCCTATTTGTTGGGATGATGTGAGTCCTGGTATACCAGTCGGACCTGAGTTAATACAAGATACAATGGAGCAAGTTCGGGTAATTCAGGAGAAAATGAGAGTTGCGCAAGATCGTCAAAAGAAGTATGCTGACTTACGAAGGATTAAGCTGGAATTTCAAGAGGGAGATAAGGTGTTTCTTCGTGTTTCACCTACTAAGGGAGTGAAAAGGTTTGGGCTACGAGGAAAATTGAGTCCTAAGTTTATAGGACCATTTGAGGTTTTGCGAAGAGTTGGTGAAGTAGCATATGAACTAGCTTTGCCAGTAGAATTGTCCAAAGTTCACAACGTATTCCATGTCTCTCAATTGCGAAAATATATACCTGATCCTTCGCATGTGTTATCATATGAGCCACTGCAAATAGATGAGTCATTATGTTACGAGGAGAGACCTATAAGGATCTTGGACAGACGAGAAAAAAAGTTACGGAACCAGACAATACCTTTGGTTAAAGTACTCTGGACCAATCATGGAACAGAAGAAGCAACTTGGGAAAAAGAAGTGGATATGCGAGAAAGATACCCCCAATTATTCCAAGGTATGTTATAAGTTTCGGGACGAAACTACTTTAAGGGTGGTAGAGTGTAATAGCCTGACTTATTAAGCTAAGATTGGAATCGATAATTCATAATTGTTAGGCTAATGGTGTTAAATTGAGCTGTAGCTGTTACGTTTTGGAATCTTAAAAAAAAAAAAAAAAACTTAAATGTCATTTATGTGAATTTTGTTGCCAATATAGATATTATGTGTTATTAGCTAACTAATAACATGAGCTATGTGAAAATTTAGTGATTCATGAATTCTGTTAAAAATGTTGAGTATCGTCTTAGAGTTATGGGATTTGTATTAGTTATTGATATCGTTTTGTTACTTGAGGAAGTGAGATTAAAGATTGATTAGGTCAAGATGTTTCTATTAAGATACTTAATATACCTTGGAGAAATTTAAATAAGAATAATTAAGGATTAAGAGGGAATTGAGAAGAGTATCCAAGTTAAAAGCCTTGAAAATTCTGGTTAATGCATAAGCATGGGAAATGACGATTCTACCCCTAATACTAAACCGAAAATTACGATTTTACCCTTACCCATTCACTATATATAAGAGAGGAAGGCCCTCATTCAGTTTCATCAGAATCACTTCACAAAAACCACACAAAACAAACATCTTTCTTCTTCCCCTTTTCTCACGCCTTTACGGCGGTACAGCGAGTCGCCTTTGGCGCTTGCTTCTCTTGGCTCTTTGCTCGAAACGTGCATGCAAACACTTCCCTAGGTTCCTCAAGGTGTCCTCTATACTTGGGTTGGCGTTAGTTCTGAAGTTTCATTCCTATAACCCTAAGAAAAACCAAGGAAGGTGAGGAATGGCTGAATTTCAGCATGCATGAGGTATCCTAATTTGGAACTTGATTTCTTTTGGTTAATTACTAACTTTAGGGTAATGAATGTTTTGTCTAAGGTCTTAAGAGGTTGCTGGAGAGGTGGTAAAAATTGCTAAGTGAGATTTGATTTCCTAGGCACCAAGTCAAGGTACACAAGAACCACCTTTTGAAGCTTTAGTTTCGTAATTACTATCATAACACTCGTTTGTGGAATTGATGAAAGCTACGAACACGTTTTTGTGTGGGAACCCTACTGTTTTGTTAAGTATTTATAAGTAGTTGATTTCAAAGTGTTAATTATGATTCGTGGTTGATGATCTTGTATTGGAAATCGTTGCATGTCAAGTTCCTCTAAAACCGATCAAACCGTGATCCTGCTTCGATTGTGCTTTGCTTAAATGTCTTCATTGTTGCTGCCCTGTTATGGTAACCTACTGTTGAGTACTTATAATTGTTGGATTGACCAACCTTGTATCATATCTTCCTCTTATATTAAGTATAACCTCTGTTTGAGAAATAAGCAACACCTAAAAACTCGACTTTTGGCTTAAACACGTTCTGAACTTGTAAACCCTTGTGCTTTTGATCTTTTCAAAGATTTCTTCATGATGAATACCTACTGTCTTATATATATTAAGTGTAAAAGCCTAAACTTTGGTAAACCCAAAAAGTACAAGCGTTCATTACCTTAAATCGTGGTTCATCGACACCAAAACCTAAACCATTTAAATTGACCTATGTTCTCTTTGTAAGAAGTAATCTCCATATGTTAAATGCACTCTATAACTTTTAACCTATTGCCATATCTTAATAACCTTGCCTTTAAGCACCTTCATTGATTATAGCACTCCTTCAAAACACGGTTGTTAAGTTACCTTTCCAAATATAGTGGAACTTGACATAGCAACTTGTTTTACGAAACCTGTTTTGATAAATTAAGATAGTTATGAAAGTTGGTTCCATCAAGTATTTGAGACTAAAGTTTTGTGTATTGGAGTATAAGTTTTACAATTATTAAAAGTATAGTTTTATAAGGGAAGTAGCTGCGTAAGCAGTGATGAACAACACTCTCAGAGCGGGTTTGCTCTTAAGTAATTGGAGCGGGTATTGCTCCGGAGCGGGTATTGCTCCATTATGAAGGGTCATGACCTAGGAAGTCTTGCAAGCAGGAAAATAAGAAAGGTAGGGAGACGTCCCTCAAGAGTTTGGAGAGCCGGGTTTGCCTCCATTCGTGTTCCTTCCCAGAGTTAGAAGTATTTTGGATTTATGTGTGAAAATGTTAAGAAATTGTTGAAAAGAGTATAAAAGTTGCTTCTGGAAGGTCACTTGACATGTTCATGATGTTGTTACCATTTTTTACATTAGTAAAAAAAGGAACTATGCAATAAAGCGAATTAACGTGTTTGAAACCATAGTTATGTTATTACTTCAAAATGGGGTCTACTTTCAGCCACCTTACTATTTCGCAACTGGTGGGACTTGTGTACCGGCGTAAGCTGACTATTTTGTTCTCTTGAACCCGTCTCCGGTGGGGGCGAGATTCAGCTATTTTGCGAGGACTAAACCGAAGGGTAAAGATTAGCTTAAGTCGGGAATGTTCGTGTTATGTGAACAATGCATTGCGTTGTGTTTTCTGTATTATAACGACTATGTTATGTAACTATATTTTAAACTCGGTTATCTAAATACTTAGACTATGATGTAATAATTAAATAATTTAGGTTGTTTTCATGATATGCTTAGATACTTTCAGATTCCCTAACCTTCCAAGGGCGAGGTGGGTTAGGAACCTGCACTAACAGCATCTCTAAATAGCAGCTTAGCTCTTTAATTAATCATAGTTGGTCGTAATTAAGCAGCTATTTGGGGAGGGCTGTTACATTGGCCCTTTGCCGAATCACTTCTTGTACTTAGCTATTCTCAAGCTAACTACTTTGAGGGCACCCACTCGGTCAGCATGGGGCTCATTAGCCCCTGGCTGAGTGGCGTTCCACCTATTCCGCCAACATGGGGCTCCTTGACCCTTTGCCAAATCGCTTATTGTACTTAGCTATTTCCAACATAAGTACCTTGAGGGCACTCACTCAGTCACCTGGGGCTCCTTGACCCTTTGCCAAATCGCTTCTTGTACTTAGCTATTTCCAAGCTAAGTACCTTGAGGGCATCCACTCAGTCAGCTTGGGGCTTATTAGCCCCTAGCTAAGTGGCGTTCCACCCATTCGGTCAACCTGGGCTCCTTGGCCTTTTGCCGAATCGCTTCTTGTATTTTACAATTTTCAAGCTAGGTATCTTGAGGGCACCCACTCGGTCAGCATGGGGCTCATTAGCCCCTGACTCAGTGGCGTTCCACCTATTCCACCAACATGGGGCTCCTTGACCTTTTGCCAATCAAATCGCTTCTTGTACTTAGCTATTTCCAAGCTAAGTACCTTGAAGGCACCCACTCAGTCAGCTTGGGGATTATTAGTTCCTGGCCAAGTGGCGTTCCACCCATTCGGCTAACCTGGGGCTCCTTGGCCCTTCGCCGAATCGCTTCTTGTAGCAATTTGCAAGTTAAGTACCCACTCGCTCATCATGGGGCTCATTAGCTCGTGGCTGAGTAGCGTTCCCACGCATTCGGCCAACATGGGACTCCTTATTCCTTTGTCGAATCGCTGCTTGTACTTAGCCATTTTCAAGCTAAGTACCTTGAGGGCACTAACCCATTCGGTCTGTATGGGGCTCATTAGCCCTTAGCCCAGTGGCGCCCCACCCATTTTGCCAACATGGGGCTCCTTTGCCTTTTGCCAAATTGCTTCTTATACTTAGCCATTTTTAAGCTGAGTACCTTGAGGACACCCACTCGGTTAGCATGGGGCTCATTTTCCTCTGGTCGAGTGGCGTCCTAACCATTCGGCCAATAAGAGGTTCCTCAGCCCTGATTTGCTAAGTCACTCAGTACTCTTAGCCAAATTCAAGCTAAGTATGCCTCCAAGCACCTGCTCGGCCGGCTCGGGGGCACTTTATAAGTATAGATCTCTGGGTAAACCGATCAGACAGTGCAACACGCATTGGAATCATGATGCCTCTCAAGGCTCTACTCAATTGAGGAACCCCCTCAGACGCCTCCAGGTGTAGGGGTGTTCAGAAAAACCTAACCCGATGACCCGCAACAAAATAGCCGGGTATTTGTATTTTTGTCGAGTCCGGTACCCAACCCGAAAAAGGTTGGAAAATCTATGTTGGGTAATGGGCCAGATGATAATGGTTAGCGGGTACCCGGATGTTACCTCCTATTTTTCCTGTGACTTCACTAATTAACTTCTCTTAAGTTTCACAATTTCACTTTAATTTGCAATACCTAAACAACTAAACTCTACTCCTCCTCTCTTTGTTCCACGCCTCTCACTCCCTCTAACTCTTCCTCTCTTAGTTCACACCCTCTTTCACTGCCAACGGCCAGTAACTCTCACTGCCCAGCGACGCCACCACTCTCACTACCCAGCGATGCCACCACTGTCACTGCCACACCACCACTGCTCCACGATCAACTCTGCCACGCCACCACCGGTCCACCATCGGCTCTCCCACGCCGCGCGACGTGATTTGTATTATTTAATGGTTTTAATTTGTAAGCAATTAGTCTTTGTGCCTAAGATTGGGGGAATTAACTTTCACAAATTTCCTTTTTTGTTGTTGCCTTGTCAAAGTTTTGTACTGTTGATTTTTTTTGAATTTCTAGATTTCTCTACAAATTCTAAAAATATATAATTTCTTTGATACAATAGATACTAGCTTCTTAACATTGTGTTTTTGGTGAACTTAAGCTGGCATCATATTCATGGCATAGGCAATAATTAAGTTAGTTAATGATTTTTTTAAAGTTGTCACTAGTGGAAAAAAACCCATCCGATCCGGTCAAAACCGGGCTTACCGATCCGATTTTGGTCCAGATCGGGTAGGCTCGCAGCAGTTCACAATGATTAACTGATTCGGTCCTAAACCGGATCAGTTAATCATTTACCGCTCCGGTTTTGGGTGAAAATCGGAGCAGAGAAGCAAGTTAAGTGCTCCGGTTTTGAGCCAAAACCGTAGCGGTTGACAACCCCAAAAACCAAAAAAAAAAAAATTTTTTGCATTTTTTTATTATTAATCGATACAAAATCAATAGTATATATAAAGACTCATTTTATTAAGCATATTATACTCAATTGAAGCATAAGAATAAATAATTAGATACATAAAAATATTAGCAACTATAATTTTAACATCATACTCATAAATAATTAGATACATAAGAATGCTCTATGTCATCTAGTACTCGGCCTCAAGTTCCTCGGCTAGGCAACTACTAATCCTTCTTCTCTTCCTTCTCGCCTTTCTTCAAAAATAGTCTTTTTTTCCGAGGCCTCATTGTCTCTCTATTGAGCCTAAACCTTTGGGAACAAGTACAAGCGGACCTCGGGTCCTTGATTCGAGCCCAACTCAATAACCTGCATGCAGACAAAATCATAAGATTACTAAACAACAAGATAATCCCCATTGCAACTAATTGTAGTACCTCAAGACCATTAACAAGGCAATGATGGATGTGTCCAGAATTATACTTGTAAAAGCTGTAGTTTGCAACTGTACCCTCTGCAGCAAAATCAAATTTATCCTCTGACGTCCAAATGTTGAATGAGCAACCAAGAAATCCGAGCAAAGGAACGAACTAGAACAAGTTGTTAATTCCAAAAAACTAATCAAAGTACCCGGATATGATAATTAAAATAAACCCTCCTGAATATTTTAATTAACTCTTAATCTCACTCAAACCACTCCTGGAATTAAGTAGATTAAACACTAAGTAAATTATCACTCCTGAAAATTACTCAATGGCCGAAAATAATTGAAAGCACAATTAATTTCAATAACAAGGTTTTTGTGTAAATCACTCATGCTCTTGTAAGGTAGCATGACATGACTATTTATATTATTCATGACAAGAATACACTTGCCTTCCAAGGACTACAAGGCCGAAAATCAGCACAAAGAAATTAAGGAAACTGATACGCTCAAGTTACACGTGGTATTTACGTAACTTTGGGTGCACTTTGCTAAGGGTTTGATTGTAATTGTTAACGTTCGTGTTTTATCTAACCCTTAGCGGAAGTTCGGAGCTTTGCGAGATAATTGGTGTTAACGTCTTATGTTCCGAGCTTCCAAGGTGAAGTGCATTTGAGCCGAGCAAAGCCCAAGCATCACCGCAAGCCTAAGCATCACCACAAGCTCACCAAGCCAAGCTCTCGTGCGCGCTTTGCCTCGCGAACCATGTCAGCCCAGCGAGGCCCAGCAGCATCGCCCATCACAACATCATCGCCACAACCAAGCAGCACCGCACGCCCAGCTCGCACATCGCAGCACTCGCACACCGCAAGCCTTGCGCGCGCCCAGCATGCACGCCCAACGCCCAGCGCCCAGCAGCAAGACTGCCCAGCTCGACCTCGCACCTCGCGAGCATTGTCGCACCTCGCGACCAGCTTGCTCGCACCTCGCGACCTGCTTCGCGAGGTGCGACCTGCTTTGCCCAGCCAATTCTGCGGTAGGCAGAACACTCTTCGCACGGTGCGACCTACTTCGCACCTCGCGACCCCTAGGTCGGTCTAAATGTCGGCTGATTTTTGAGCTTTAGTATAAATACTAAAGCTTGTTTTTGGACCTAGGGGGGCAGCAGCCACAAGGAGAGGGAGTTTCCAAAACTCCACTCCTCTCTTGTTGTCTCATCTTTTAGTTTTTATTTTCTAGTTTAGTTTCTGTAGATTTCGATCATGGGATTGGCTTATGCTATTCCGATTGTAGCTTGAACCGTTCTTGAACGAGATTAATATGGAGCTTCAAGCATTATTGTGAGATCTTTCCTCTCTTTCTATTTCCTTTGATTATGGTTTAATTTCTATGCTTGCTTTCTATGATTTTTGCATGATTATGCTAGGAATGTTACTAGTTTGATTGTGTAATTAATCTAATGCTAGATTTAAGAATAGAATCGGATTGTTTTATTCTTTTATCAATTGGTAGCAAACTAGGGAGTAGCTTAGATGCTGATCATCTTGGTTATTTCTTGGGGAAATTGAATTAACTGTTGAATGTTTATCGCTTGTATGGCGTTAGCAGGTCTGTTGGTTCTCTGTGTTTATTGCTGCTATTGGATTGAACTTAGCCGCTATCGGACTAGGTTATCCTTTAGTTAGGGTTTTATAGTCATGCTGATCGTGCTATTCAACTAAGAATAAGGAGAACACGAGATTAATTCTCGACAATAGATAATTATGGAAATAATTAGAGTGGATGTTCAATGATCGATAATGAATTGAAGTGAATGTTAATCGGATTCAAGATCTTCCCATATTGATTTCTCATTTTGTTTATATGCTAGTTAATTTTAGTTTGTTAGTAAATCAACTTGAAACCCCCCTTTGTAATTATTATTAGGTTTCTCGGCCCTTAGCTTAATCTAGGTTTCGAATCACGCTAAGTACTAAACTCGTCCCTGTTTCCCTGTGGATACGACCCCTACTTCCATTATACTACCTTAGTGTAGAAGAGAGTAGGAGAAATTTTATCTTTGGCCGGGTGCGGTGCACAACGACGACACATCCGCGCCCGCCCAAATTTTGGCGCCGTTGCCGGGGAAACGGTGTTACTTGTTTGTATTTAGTGTGATTTTTGGATGGTATTGCTTGTGCTCTTTGTTTTTGGTTGGCCACTCATATGAAGAATTCCCTTTTTGTTTGAGTTTCTAGTTTTCATCTTCCATTGAGCTCTATGTATTTCACTTTCGTATTTTGGACAAGAAGCATGGAACTTGTTGCTTAAACTCTCTTGGGAATGGTTGATTGACTCATACTCTATATCTTGGTTATTGTCTAGCTTTAAATATTGATATTAATGGTCATGACTTGGATTAGCTAGGAGTACTACTAGTTGATGTTTGTTGTTGACTTAATGCTAGGTTTTGGATATAATCTGATGTTATATGCTCAACCATGATGTAGTAAGCTAGGCACTAACAATGCATTGCAAGAGTCCTTCTCAATCAATTTTGCAGGTACTTGAAGTGGAGATTGACATGGAACCACTACTGTCACACATGGAGCACAACCCAATTATTAAGCTTAAGGTATTAAGTCGAGCTCACGACTTTAAACAACAGCGCTTCTCGGGAGGCAACCCGAGATCCCTTTTTATTTTCTTTCTTTTCCTTTATTTTCTCATCAAATTTCCACCACCACAACAAATTTTCTTTCACCCACCGCCCACACACTATAAAACGAACCACAACACATCTTAATCCGCTTGAAACCAAAATCCACAAAAGAAAACCCGTTGGGAGGACTTCAATAGCTAGGAGTTGGTAACACTAGAGGGTTGAGATTGTTAATGTATCTTTTCGATCTCTTAAGCTAGGTGCAAATCTCAAAAATTCGAAACTTTTGAACTTGTCATTTGTTTGAGTGATTCGAGGGAGAGGGTTGTGAGTTGAGTTATGAGATTTGAGTTGGTGTTGTTAAGAAGTTTGAGTTTGACGGATTGTTTGCCATGAGTTTTGAGCATTCGATCTTCGATTTACCCGATTTTCAAATTCCCCCCTATTTTAAGTATACTTTTTCTTTTAATTGTCGACACATTGAGGACAATGTGTAGTTTAAGTAGGGGGGAGGGTATTCTCATTCTCATGTATCTATGTTGTATATATTACTTTCAATTTGAAAAAAAAAATGAAAAAAAAAAAATTGAGAAAAACAAAAAAAAAAATAAAAAAAAAAAAAAAAAGTGATGAAAAGAAACCCGCTGAGTTGAAAACCCACAAGGGTGGGCGACTCAGGCAAAAATGGGGGCCCGGATAGGTTGAAAACCCGAAAGGGCAACCTATGCAAAAAAAGTGGCTTATATTGAGCGGGTAAGATGGTGAGATGCAACCAAAAAGAAATGTGTGAAGCTAGGATGAAAACCCGAAAGGGCTCCTAGGCAAAATGAGAGATTAAGAGAGAATTATACACTTTGAAAACTCATTTGCCGGAGATGGTGTCATAAGGTTGAAAGCGTTTTCGGGTTGGTTTGGTTATTTCATCCTTGATTTTGTGAAGATTTATTTTGGCTTTCACATTCTTTTGGTTGATTGTTTGTTTTTGGGAGTAAGCATGGAATTTATCCCTTTTTGTCTTTGTTCCATGACTTGCTATTTTAAATTAGTTGTTGTAGTAGTAGTTTTAGTTTATCTTTTGAGGTTTTAGGCGAGTTGTCATTTTGATTGTGGCGTTGGAGTGGGTTCAACTCCTTTGAGATCCTTCAGGATTTGAGCTCACATTTTGGTTGTAGTTTGGTGATTATTGTTGTCGCGTCTGTATTTTTGATAGTAGCTTGAATCTAAGTGTGGGGGAATCATCATCCCTTACGTTTAGGTTTTGAGCATATTTTGTTAAGATGTGATAATGATGGTGTAGTTGATGGGGAGTGTAGGTTGGTGTCGTTAGCTTGGGTGATGATTTATTTGGTGATCCTCATTGTGAGTTTACTCGAGGTCGAGTAAAGTTCAAGTGTGGGGGTATTTGATACGCTCAAGTTACACGTGGTATTTACGTAACTTTGGGTGCACTTTGCTAAGGGTTTGATTGTAATTGTTAACGTTCGTGTTTTATCTAACCCTTAGCGGAAGTTCGGAGCTTTGCGAGATAATTGGTGTTAACGTCTTATGTTCCGAGCTTCCAAGGTGAAGTGCATTTGAGCCGAGCAAAGCCCAAGCATCACCGCAAGCCTAAGCATCACCACAAGCTCACCAAGCCAAGCTCTCGTGCGCGCTTTGCCTCGCGAACCATGTCAGCCCAGCGAGGCCCAGCAGCATCGCCCATCACAACATCATCGCCACAACCAAGCAGCACCGCACGCCCAGCTCGCACATCGCAGCACTCGCACACCGCAAGCCTTGCGCGCGCCCAGCATGCACGCCCAACGCCCAGCGCCCAGCAGCAAGACTGCCCAGCTCGACCTCGCACCTCGCGAGCATTGTCGCACCTCGCGACCAGCTTGCTCGCACCTCGCGACCTGCTTCGCGAGGTGCGACCTGCTTTGCCCAGCCAATTCTGCGGTAGGCAGAACACTCTTCGCACGGTGCGACCTACTTCGCACCTCGCGACCCCTAGGTCGGTCTAAATGTCGGCTGATTTTTGAGCTTTAGTATAAATACTAAAGCTTGTTTTTGGACCTAGGGGGGCAGCAGCCACAAGGAGAGGGAGTTTCCAAAACTCCACTCCTCTCTTGTTGTCTCATCTTTTAGTTTTTATTTTCTAGTTTAGTTTTTGTAGATTTCGATCATGGGATTGGCTTATGCTATTCCGATTGTAGCTTGAACCGTTCTTGAACGAGATTAATATGGAGCTTCAAGCATTATTGTGAGATCTTTCCTCTCTTTCTATTTCCTTTGATTATGGTTTAATTTCTATGCTTGCTTTCTATGATTTTTGCATGATTATGCTAGGAATGTTACTAGTTTGATTGTGTAATTAATCTAATGCTAGATTTAAGAATAGAATCGGATTGTTTTATTCTTTTATCAATTGGTAGCAAACTAGGGAGTAGCTTAGATGCTGATCATCTTGGTTATTTCTTGGGGAAATTGAATTAACTGTTGAATGTTTATCGCTTGTATGGCGTTAGCAGGTCTGTTGGTTCTCTGTGTTTATTGCTGCTATTGGATTGAACTTAGCCGCTATCGGACTAGGTTATCCTTTAGTTAGGGTTTTATAGTCATGCTGATCGTGCTATTCAACTAAGAATAAGGAGAACACGAGATTAATTCTCGACAATAGATAATTATGGAAATAATTAGAGTGGATGTTCAATGATCGATAATGAATTGAAGTGAATGTTAATCGGATTCAAGATCTTCCCATATTGATTTCTCATTTTGTTTATATGCTAGTTAATTTTAGTTTGTTAGTAAATCAACTTGAAACCCCCCTTTGTAATTATTATTAGGTTTCTCGGCCCTTAGCTTAATCTAGGTTTCGAATCACGCTAAGTACTAAACTCGTCCCTGTTTCCCTGTGGATACGACCCCTACTTCCATTATACTACCTTAGTGTAGAAGAGAGTAGGAGAAATTTTATCTTTGGCCGGGTGCGGTGCACAACGACGACACATCCGCGCCCGCCCAGAAACAAACCCTAACACCTTGCATCATAATCCCTTGATTCTAGGAGAGAATAAAGGAGTAATTAAGGAAAGTATAAATCAGCCCCATATCTCCCTCACACGCCTAACATACTTAAGGAAAATATGAAATAAGGAAACTTAAGGAATATTACAACTCAATGACAACTAGCACTTGGAACACAAGGACTTTCCTAAAATACTTCCATCTTGGCCGAATTATCACAAGGGAATTTTGGACCTTTATATGCAGAAATTTAAAGACTTAATTAAATTAACTAAGACTCTAGAAATGGTGTCATCTCATGCTTCATTAATCGAATCATCATCCCACTTAAGCATTGACACAAATGAGGCATTTGAATTAAGCTTGAATCCGAATTCTTCAAGGACTAGGCAAATAGGTTACCTTTCATCAGTTGACTTTGAAGCTTGACCTTGACCTTGACTTGTATCATTCTCTCCCTCTTCAAAAGAATTTGTCCTCAAATTTTCATCATCTAAATAAGGACTAAGATCACCAACATTGAAGGTTGCACTCACACCTCCATAATCACTTAGAAGCTCGATCTTATAAGCACTTTCATTGATAACATCAAAAACTTTGAACGGGCCATCAGCTCTAGGCATGAGCTTGTTCTTCCTCTTGCTTGGGAATCGTTCTTTCCTCAAATGGATCCAAACAAAGTCGCCAATCTGAAACTTTGGTTGCCCTTGATGCTTGTTGGCCCTTTCCTTATATTAAGCATTCATCTTTTCAATTCTTGCTTTCACTTGCTCACAAGTCTTCTTAAATGCTTCCAATCTCTTCTTTGAATCAACATGAATTTCAGATTTGGTTAGTGACACAAAATCAATAGGAAGAAAAGGATTGATACCATAGACCACCTCAAATGGAGACGTAGAAGTAGTAGAAGAATGAGATCGGTTGTAAGCAAACTCGGCGTGTGCTAGCTTCACATCCCAATCTTTTTGTGTCTTGCTCACCAAGCCACACAATAAAGCTCCTCCAAAAGTGACTAAGGAACGTAGTATCACGATCACTAACAATACTTCTTGGAATACCATGCAAACGAATGATTTCCCTAAAGTACAAATCTGCAACATGCAAAGCATCATTAGTTTTATGCATAGGAACAAGTACTATTACTCTTACCTTCCTTGTATTTGGACGAAAAAGTGAAGGCTTGTAGGAATTCAACCCACTTGGCGTGCCTTTGTTTGAGCTTTTGCTGTCCATGGATGTGTTTAAGTGCTTCATGGTCCGAATGAAGAATGAAAGGCTTGGGCCTCAAGCAATGCGACCAATGATCCAAAGCCCTCACAATTGCATAGAATTCACAATCATAGTTGGTGTAATTGAGTTTGGCGCCACTCAATTTCTCACTAAAGTAGGCAATGGGTCTCCTTTCTTGAAGCAAAACAGCCCCAACACCAAGACCACTAGCATCACATTCAACCTCGAACAATTTGTTGAAATCCGGCAAGGTAAGTATAGGAGCGTTGCATAGAAGCCCCTTTACTTCATCAAAAGCTTTTTGAGTATGAGAGTTCCATGAAAACTCTCCTTTCTTCATCAAATCAGTAATAGGCGCCATTATGGTTGAGAAATTTCGGATGAATCTCCGATAGAAGGAAGCTAGACCATGGAAGCTTCGGCATTCATGAGCACTTGTAGGCGCCAACCATGAAGAAATGGCCTTGACTTTTTCCGGATCCACATGAACTCCATCCCTAGACACAATATAACCAAGAAAAGTGCTGCGTGCATGGATGCTCCATCAAGCTATCTTTAATCGCTTTCCTAGGTCGTTGCATGGTTTTACTTTACTCCTAAAGTAGAGGTTTTACATGTAACAAAAAATATGTCTTTATTTATGTTTGTTAGTTAAGTTAGTTAAATTCAATAGTGGAGTTGTTTTTAATTTAAGATCAGCTGTAATAAGGTCCAAAAATGTTTGATTGTTTTGGTGCATTAGAGTCCTAGTTGTCATGAGATGTAATTTAGGAAAGTTTCCTTAAACTTGGATTGTGTGAGGCGTGCCAAGGGGTTGTCCTTGCTGCCGTGTGGTTTTGTGTAATTAAGGAAATATTTACACATCTTTCCTTAAAGCTTTAGTTTCCTTAAGTTCTAGCTAGATTCTAGGCATGAACTAAGGGGCAACTTTCCTTATTTACTACTAGGTTGGACGTGTGGTATTGTAAGCTTGGGGAGCAAGGTTTTTCTTGCTGCTCCTATAAATATAACACACGCCTAGTCCTTTATGGCTATGTGTGGTTTGAGTTTAATCTATTCCTTGTGAATTAAAGTTTTCAGAGTGAATCCAAAGTCTAAGCAGTGAATGTAAACCCTTGTTTGATTTTCAACTTGGTTAGTTGGACTTCTACAAACCCTAGTTGTTGTTGATCCTTGGTTAGGAAATAATAACTTCATATCCTTGCTACTAATCAGTTTTTCGAGTGTCTGAAACTTATACATTTCGAACTACACCATCATAATAACTAAAAGAACCTATCTTTAATTCGTGAGTCTTGAATTAGCCTTCCAAAATCATATCAAAAAGCAATACTAGGAACAAGAAAATCACACTTTTCCATTTTTCCATACAACTTTTGCTCTCTTAATTTTTCGAATATAGCTCTTTAATGCAGCAAATGAGACTCAACACTAGTACTATATACAAGAATATCATTTAAATAGACAACAATAAACTTGTTAAGAAAGGGGCGTAGTACCTCATTCATAAGTCTCATAAAAGAACTAGGAGCATTGCAAAGACCAAAGGGCATTACCATCGATTCATATAGACCTTGTTTGGTCTTGAAAGCGATTTTCCATTCATCTCCTTCACGAATTCTCATTTGATGGTAGCCACTCCTCAAGTCTATCTTTGAAAATATCGAAGCTCCATGTAACTCATCAAGCATGTCCTCCAATCTAGGCATAGGAAAACGATACTTGATTGTGATGTTGTTGACGGCTCTACTATCAATACACATCCTCCAAGTGCCATCTTCTTCGATTTACTTTTGTAGCTCTTTTGAAGCTACGGGATCACACCTATATGCTGGTTTGTTTGGCAAAGGTGCACTTGGTACAAGATCAATGGCATGTTCAATGCCTCTCAATGGTGGCATCCCTTGAGGTAACTCTTCCGGAAACACAACTAAACTCGTTCAAGAGTGCTGCAAGTTTCGGATCTTTAGAAGAAACATCATTAGTCAAAGCAAGTTTAATACATAAAGCATAACAATGTCCTTCCAATTCTACCTCTTTTTCGAACTCTTTGGCCGAACGAAATAAGTTTTGTTTGCTCTCAACCACCTTCTTGGGTGCCATGGAACTAGGAGACAAAGGTACCAACTGAATCCTTTTAGATCCCATCAAAACTGAATACACATTGGTTTCCCCCTCATGGATAACCTTTCGATCATATTGCCAAGGTCTACCAAGAAGAAGATGACAAGCACTCATAGGTAGAACATCACCCCACAACTCATCTTTGTAACTTCCAATAGAAAATGAGACAAATGCTTGCTTTTTCACAACCAAACCAGATTTGTCATCCAACCAACTCAACTTATATGGATAAGGATGATCTCTAACAATCAAATTCAACTTAGAAACCACATTAGAAGCAACCACATTAGTGCATGAACCACAGTCAATAATCACATTACATGTAAATTCACCAATCCGACACCTAGTGTGAAACAAGTTCTCTCTTTGATCATGATTATGAGAATGATCAACATGCAAAGTTCTCCTAACAACTCCAAGCATCCTAGACTCATCCTCGGTATATGCAACCTCATTCTCAATTTCCGGCTCTTCCTCACTTTCGAACACATAGTCATAAGTTCTCTCCTCCTCTTCTATGGCCATGTATTGTCTCAAAGTTATGGTTTTTCTAGTTGGACAGCTACTAGCAATATGACCCCTTCCATGACACTTAAAACATTTTCGGTTTTCTTCCCACTTATCCTTAGAAATCACCAACTTAGGTCGTTCTCCCTTTTGTTCCCCCTTAGAAGGACTATCTTTCTTTTTAAAGGGTTTAGAAGAAGAAGAAGAAGAAGGGTAAAAAAGATGAAGAAGTGGCTTTGTTGCTGCCGATCTTTCCCCCATATGATTTCTTTTCCTCCAATTCATGACGTTCAAATTTTAATGCTAAACGACACACATCATCAAAATTGCTGTAATTTGCAACAACAACCTTTCTAGCAATAGATTTATTAAGTCCATTAACAAACCTAGCAATTTTCTCTTGTTCGACTTCCTCAACATCACAAATCAAACACAACTTATCAAATTCAACGATGTAATCATGCACACTTAACACATCTTGAGTCAACGAATTCTTTCTCATGTATTGCCTTTGAATGAAATCACTCGGAGTAAACTTTTCATTCAATTTCTTCTTAAGCTTACTCCAACTTTTAAGCTTAGGTTTCCCAAGTCTCGCCCTTTTTGCCTTTACACTCTCTAACCAAATTCCAGCATACTTAGTTAGTCTAATTATGGCAATTTTAAACCGTTTTTCATCATCAAACCCTTTATAATCACAAATTTTCTCAAGTTGACGAATCCATTCAAGTAAATCCTCGGGACTAGAATCACCAGTAAAATCATCTAGTTTAATACCCCTATCATTATCATAAGTTGGTTTAGCCCATTTTAACTCCTCAACGTCGGATTCATAATCAATGTGATTAGGGTCATTCTTTTTCATCACTTTATCAGCAAGAATTTTATGAGCTTTTTCCAATTTCACCGCCATATCTTTTGCCTCTAATTGTGATTTATGTATTTGCTCAATAAGAAAT
Source organism: Beta corolliflora (assembly GCA_947648045.1). Classification (NCBI taxonomy): domain Eukaryota; kingdom Viridiplantae; phylum Streptophyta; class Magnoliopsida; order Caryophyllales; family Amaranthaceae; genus Beta; species Beta corolliflora. Next base: position 118,332 of record CANSZD010003038.1, on the reverse strand, counting down.
TTTTTATTTTGCAAATTCAGACATGATAACACAAGTAATATACTACGCCACAGAAGAAATAGCAACTCAACAACCACACAAATCCCAACAAAGGATCGAAACAACAGCTAGAATTAACTAGAATTAACACTTACCAATGAAAATAGAATCCCTTCTATCCTCACCCTCCTGGAAAAATCTGATACCAACTGATGTGATTGCACGTCCAAATGTTGAATAAGCAACCAAGAAATCCGAGCAAGGGAACGAACTAGAACAAGTTGTTAAGTCCGAAAAACTGATCAAAGTACCCAGATATGATAAATAAAATAGACACTCCTGAATATTTTAATTAACTCTTAATCTCACTCAAACCACTCCTGGAATTAAGTAGATTAAACACTAAGTAAATTATCACTCCTGAAGATTACTCAATGGCCGAAAATAATTGAAAGCACAATTAATTTCAATAACAAGGTTTTTGTGTAAATCACTCATGCTCTTGTAAGGTAGCATGACATGACTATTTATATTATTCATGACAAGAATAAACTTGCCCTCCAAGGACTACAAGGCCGAAAATCAGCAAAAAGAAATTAAGGAAACACACCCTAACACCTTGCATCATAATCCCTTGATTCTAGGAGAGAATAAAGGAGTAATTAAGGAAACTACAAATCAGCCCCATATCTCCCTCACACGCCTAACATACTTAAGGAAACTATGAAATAAGGAAACTTAAGGAATATTACAACTCAATGACAACTAGCACTTGGAACACAAGGACTTTCCTAAAATACTTCCATCTTGGCTGAATTATCACAAGGGAATTTCGGACCTTTATCTGCTGAAATTTAAAGACTTTATTAAATTAACTAAGACACTAGAAATGGTGTCACCTCATGCTTCATTAATCGAATCATCATCCCACTTAAGCATTGACACAAATGAGGCGTTTGAATTAAGCTTGAATCCGAATACTTCAAGAACTAGGCAAATAGGTTCCCCTTCATCAGTTGACTTTGAAGCTTGACCTTGACTTGTATCATTCTCCCCCTAACCACCATATGAACATCTTTCATCATGTTGGGCCAATAAAAACTCTCATTCAAAGTGTCTTAAGTCTTTTGAACACCAAAATGACCAGCCATCCCACCACTATGGACTTCTCTCACAAGCAATTCCCTCACACCACTCTTAGGAATGCACAACTTATTCCCCTTAAACAAAAATCCTTCTTGTAACACAAACAAGCCACTAGGGTTCTTAAAGGATCCACCAAAATCAGCATCACCAACATATAAATCCTTTAAGTGTTCAAACCCCAAAACCCTTGCATCAACCATAGATTGAAGATGGGAACGCCTAGAAAGAGCATCAGCAACAATATTACTCTTACCTTCCTTGTATTTGGACGAAAAAGTGAAGGCTTGTAGGAATTCAACCCACTTGGCGTGCCTATGGTTGAGCTTTTTCTGTCCATGGATGTGTTTAAGTGCTTCATGGTCCGAATGAAGAATGAAAGGCTTGGGCCACAAGTAATTCGACCAATGATCCAAAACCCTCACAATTGCATAGAATTCAGAATCATAGTTGGAATAATTGAGTTTGGCGCCACTCAATTTCTCACTAAAGTAGGCAATGGGTCTCCTTTCTTGAAGCAAAACAGCCCCAACACCAGACCACTAGCATCACATTCAACCTCGAACAATTTGTTGAAATCCGGCAACGCAAGTATAGGAGCGTTGCATAGTAGCCCCTTAACTTCATCAAAAGTTTTTTGAGCATGAGAGTTCCATGAAAACTCTCCTTTCTTCATCAAATCAGTAATAGGCGCCATTATGGTTGAGAAATTCCGGATGAATCTTCGATAGAAGGAAGCTAGACCATGGAAGCTTCGGCATTCATGAGCACTTGTAGGCGTCAACCATGAAGAAATGGCCTTGACTTTTTCCGGATCCACATGAACTCCATCCCTAGACACAATATAACCAAGAAAAGTGATGCGTGCATGGATGCTCCATCATGCTATATTTAATCGCTTTCCTAGGTCGTTGCATGGTGTTACTTTACTCCTAAAGTAGAGGTTTTACATGTAACTAAAAATATGTCTTTATTTATGTTTGTTAGTTAAGTCAGTTAAATTCAATAGTGGAGTTGTTTTTAATTAAAGATCAGTTGTAATAAGGTCCGAAAATATTAGATTGTTTTGGTGCATTAGAGTCCTAGTTGTCATGAGATGTAATTTAGGAAAGTATCCTTAAATATGGATTGTGTGAGGCGTGCCAAGGGGTTGTCCTTGCTGCCGTGTGGTTTTGTGTATTTAAGGAAAGATTTGCACATCTTTCCTTAAAGCTTTAGTTTCCTTAAGTTCTAGCTAGATTATAGGCATGGACTAAGGGGCAACTTTCCTTATTTACTACTAGGTTGGACGTGTGGTATTGTAAGCTTGGGAAGCAAGGTTTTTCTTGCTGCTCCTATAAATATAACACACGCCTAGTCCTTTATGGCTATGTGTGATTTGAGTTTAATCTATTCCTTGTGAATTAAAGTTTTCGGAGTGAATCCAAAGTCTAAGCAGCGAATGCAAACCCTTGTTTTATTTTCAACTTGGTTAGTTGGACTTCTACAAACCCTAGTTGTTGTTGATCCTTGGTTAGGAATTAATAACTTCATATCCTTGCTACTAATCAGTTATTCGAGTGTCTTAAACTTATACATTTCGAACTACACCATCATAATCACTAAAAGAACCTATCTTTAATTCGTGAGTCTTGAATTAGCCTTCCCAAAATCATATCAATTGGTGTGGCTGCTGGGATAGGAAGGATCATTCAAAAGGAAGGCTATGCATCCGAGATCGTGCTGAAATTTTGTATGGTGAAAATAGACGTATTCAAGTTCTCGTGTCAAAATTTCGTGTGAATCATAGCTATAACGAAGTCACAGCAACCAGAAACATTTGCGTAAACTTTCTGGCAGATTCAGTCAATTCTAAGGTAAACTTTAGGCAACTCGTTCTCCTAGCATACAATGAATTTTTCAGATTTTCTTGGCTTGAAATTGGATTACTTTTTGTCTAGTTTAATACTGGAATGTTTCGTAATTTTTGAAGAACGTTTGCTATTTAGTCGAACACGTTTGTGATAATTGGTCAAAACCGAACCATTCTGGACCAGTTTTGGGAGAATAGAAACTGCAAACGTTTGGATTCTTATTTTTGTGTGAAACTTTGGTCGAGTGTTGGAAACATCTTGTACTAGACTTCCACAACTTTTCATAAATTTTCGAGGTGTTTTGATTACGTTTTGGAGTACATATTTCATATGAAATTTCTGGTCAGTTTTCTGTCAGTTTGAGAATTATGGACATGAGTGGATGGTCGCCTGAGATCTTAAAGGCCTTTCAAATAATTGAAAAGGCAAAACAACGAATACATGATCTTAGATGTCCACCAACTCTTGAAGAAAGATTAGACCGACTTCTAAAAGATTGGAAAAAAATTCAAAAAGGTTTCGAGGAGGTTGCAACTTTGATTCAACGGCTTGCAAAACAACATGAGGAACAAGTAAATGAATTGATTGGTGTTGATGATGTTAAGGAAGAAATGAAGTAAACGATCTGATTGTTGTTGAATCTTTTTCACTTCATGATGATTAAGATTTTATTTTGCAGCAAAGAATTAATCTTTTTCATGTGAAGGCAAGTTCTAGAGACATTAAAGATTTTATTTTGCAGCAAAGATTTAATCTTTTTCATGAAAAGGCAAGTTCGAGAGACATTGAGTTGTTTGCTTATGGTCGCATGAATCATTGTTCAAACTTTGATCTATTAACGTTGTTGATATTGTTGCTGCTTGTTCGATTAATATGGATGATCTCATGGATTGCTTTGCTGATCAAACTTGAGGACAAGTTCCTTTGAAGAGGGGGAGTATGATGCGTGCATGGATGCTCCATCAAGCTATCTTTAAGCGCTTTCCTAGGTCGTTGCATGGTTTTACTTTACTCCTAAAGTTGAGGTTTTACATGTAACTAAAAATATGTCTTTATTTATGTTTGTTAGTTAAGTTAGTTAAATTCAATAGTGGAGTTGTTTTTAATTAAAGATCAGTTGTAATAAGGTCCGAAAATGTTAGATTGTTTTGTTGCATTAGAGTCCTAGTTATCATGAGATGTAATTTAGGAAATTTCCTTAAATATGGATTGTGTGAGGCGTGCCAAGGGGTTGTCCTTGCTGCCATGTGGTTTTGTGTATTTAAGGAAAGATTTGCACATCTTTCCTTAAAGCTTTAGTTTACTTGAGTTCTAGCTAGATTATAGGCATGGACTAAGGGGCAACTTTCCTTATTTACTACTAGGTTGGACGTGTGGTATTGTAAGGTTGGGAAGCAAGGTTTTTCTTGCTGCTCCTACAAATATAACACACGCCTAGTCCTTTATGGCTATGTGTGATTTGAGTTTAATCTATTCCTTGTGAATTAAAGTTTTCGGAGTGAATCCAAAGTCTAAGCAGCGAATGCAAACCCTTGTTTTATTTTCAACTTGGTTAGTTGGACTTCTACAAACCCTAGTTGTTGTTGATCCTTGGTTAGGAATTAATAACTTCATATCCTTGCTACTAATCAGTTATTCGAGTGTCTTAAACTTATACATTTCGAACTACACCATCATAATCACTAAAAGAACCTATCTTTAATTCGTGAGTCTTGAATAAGCCTTCCCAAAATCATATCAATTGGTGTGGCTGCTGGGATAGGAAGGATCATTCAAAAGGAAGGCTATGCATCCGAGATCGTGCTGAAATTTTGTATGGTGAAAATAGACGTATTCAAGTTGTCGTGTCAAAATTTCGTGTGAATCATGTTGGAAGTTTCAAACAATATTCAAAGAAAAGGAATCCCTCTTGTCCCACATGGAAGAATTATCTAGTTTCTTCTTTGTTTATATAGGGAAGTACCTTAGAACACCTTGTTGGATAATGGGCTAAGTGGATTGGTAACCACACACGCGTGCGCGCGCCGGCCGGGCTCGGGCTCGGGGCGAGCGCGGCGCGGGCGCGGGCTGTGGGCCTGTGATCCTTTTAAACTCCAGTCAGTTTTGAGTTGACGCTAATTGCAAGGATCGTGTTCTTGCCGTTATTAGCGAGATACTTAGCCGTTTCCTCAGAGATTTCTGCCATTATTTACTTCCCTGATTTTAGCCTTTCCGTTTTCTTTTTGATTCGTTCCCCTCCTTATAAACCGATTCTTCCCATCAGAAATAATACACAGAAAATCAAAATACAGTCACTTTCTCTCTCTCTCTCTGATATTGGGCAAAGTTCTGATCTCCAACCGTAGTTTGTGAGTGCACACGTTCTACGGTGCTGTGCTAATCCTGGGAGGCGATCGCGGTTGTTCTACTTGCACCGGGGTAGCGCGAAATCGTCTTTTAGGACAGTGGTTCATCCACGTCACGGCTATTGCTCTCGGTTCACGCTTCAACAGATAAGTATCATTTAATTGTTATTGTTTTATATTGCAACAATCTAAAAGACGATTCATGGCTTCCAAATTCTCTATTCCTGACATGTCTAAACTAGAACCTTTAGATGGTAAAAACTACAAACGTTGGGCTGTTAGGATGCAATTTTATTTGGAATAAATTGATGTTGCGTATGTTAGTGAGGATGTTACTTTACCTTCTAATGAAACTGAGAAATCTGAATTTGAAGCGAAATTTGCTAAGGACGACAGAACTTGTAAGGGTATGCTGTTGCACCATATGTCTAATGCTCTGCTTGATATATACATGTTGTTTGATCATGCTAAGAATATTTGGGATGCACTTAAGGGGAAATATGGGTCTGACGATGCTGGGACTAAACGTTATTGTGTTAGTACGTGGTTAGGTTTTCAACTTGATGATGATAAACCTATAATTGACCAGATTCATGACTATGAGAATATCTGTATTGCTATGGCTGGTGAAGGACTGTGTATCTGTGATTATACCCTTGCCATAGTATTGATTGAGAAACTGCCTCCCTCATGGAAAGACTTTCGTAACCAGTTGATGCATAAAAAGACAGACCTAACCTTAGAGGAGCTCATAGGTCACCTAAAAATTGAGGAGGAAAATCGTATTAAGGATAAGGGGACTAATATTTTTGGCGGTTCTTCTAAGGCAAATCTGGTGGAACCTAAGAACCATTCTGGTAAGACCTTTAGAAAGGATTTCAAACCTCAAGGAGGAGTACAGAAATACAAATTTAGGGGAAACTGTCATAATTGTGGTAAGCCAGGTCATAAAGCTAAAGACTGCAGAAGTAAGAAGAAATCTGGACAGAACCAAGCTAACATTGCAGAAGCTGTTGAGAACTTTGTAGCTGTTGTGTCAGAGGTTAATCTTGCAGGTAATGTAACTGAATGGATCGTTGATACTGGAGCAACGAGACACATCTGCACAAATCAGAACATGTTTTCAACCTATGACAAAAGTGATGGTGAGAATGTATTCATGGGCAACTCGGCTTCTGCAAGTGTTCAAGGGAAAGGGAAGATAATTCTCAAACTTAGTTCTGGAAAGCTTCTCACTCTTACTAATGTTTTACATGTTCCTGAAATGCGTAGGAATTTAATGTCTGGTAGTCTGCTTATGAAAGCTGGTCTTAGACTTTCTTTTGACTCTGATAGGCTTGTTCTTACTCATAATGGGGATTTTGTAGGGAAGGGGTTTTGTAATGGGGGGCTCTTTATTCTCGATGCTTCTGTTGAAACTATGAATAAAATGGCTAGTACTTCTTCTGCTTATATTGCTGAGTCTATTGATTTGTGGCATGCAAGGTTGGGTCATGTTAATGTTGCTTCCATTAAAAGGCTTAAACATTTGAACTTAATTCCAAACTTCTCTAAAACTGAATTTTCAAAATGCAAAATATGTGTTGAAGCCAAATTTGCAAAGAAGCCATTCAAATCAATAGATAGACAGACTGAAGTACTAGAACTTGTTCATAGTGATTTGGGGGATTTTAAAAATCATGAGAGCGAGGGGGTGGTAAAAGGTATTACATTACTTTTGTTGATGATTGTTCTCGTTTTACCATGATTTATCTTCTCGGGTCAAAGGATGAAGCGAGAGGAAATGTTCCTCAAATACAAGGCCGAGGTAGAAAATCGGCTAGATCGAAAGATCAAGAGACTTAGGAGTGATAGGGGTGGAGAATATGACCCTAACTCTCTTAAAACTTTTTGTGAGCAAAATGGTATAGTTCATGAAATGATTGCCCCCTATACCCCCGAACAAAATGGAATTCTTTGAAAGAAAGAATAGGACTCTTAAGAACATGATGAATGCCATGATTATTAGTTCCGGGTCTTCCCGATAATATGTGGGGGGGAGCTATACTTTCTGCTTGTCATGTTTTGAACTGAGTACCTCACAAGAAACTAGACAAAACTCCTTATGAATTATGGAAGGGTAGAGCACCCAACCTGAATTACTTAAAAGTGTGGGGGTGTTTGGCAAAAGTGGGGGTTCCTAGCTTCAAAAGAGACAAAATAGGTCCAAAAACAGTTGATTCAATTTTTATTGGATATGCTTATCAAAGTGCTGCTTTTCGTTTCCTTGTTAAAGGTGCTAATAATTCTTATGAAGGTGGTAACATTATTGAATCAAGAGATGCAGAGTTCTTTGAACACATTTTTCCAATGAAAACCTCTTGCATTAGTAATGATTTGCCATCTTCTAGTTCTGCACCTAACTTATGCGCTGCTCCTCTTTCAGATAATCATGTTACAGATTTAGAGCCAAGGAGAAGCAAAAGGGCTCGGAAAGAAAATAGTTTTGGATCTGACTTTATTACTTCTTTCTTAACTGAACCTTATTTGATTGATTGTGATTTTGTCTCTGCTTTCATTTTGGAAGATGACCCTAAAACTTATGATGAGGCAATGAGGTATATTGATGCAGTGTTCTGGAAAGAAGCTATTAATAATGAACTTGATTCAATCCTAAGTAATAACACTTGGGAATTGACTGATTTACCAAGGGGTTGCAAGCCCATTACTTGTAAGTGGATCTTTAAGAAAAAACTAAAACCTGATGGATCCATTGACAAGTATAAGGCTAGAATTGTTGTCAGGGAATTTACTCAAAAGCATGGAATAGATTATTTTGATACTTATTCCCCTGTCACCAAAATTGCAACAATTAGAACTTTGATAGCTCTTGCTTGCATTCATAATCTTGTTGTGCATCAAATGGATGTGAAAACTGCATTTTTGAATGGAGACTTGAAAGAAGAGATTTACTTGACTCAACCTGAGGGGTTCGTCGTTCCTGGTCAGGAAAATAAGGTTTGTAAGTTGGTCAAATCATTGTATGGACTTAAACAAGCTCCAAAACAATGGCATGACAAATTTGACAAAACTGTGGTAAGTAATGGTTTTCATGTAAATGAAGGTGATTCTTGTGTTTACTCTAAGCATGATGCTTCTGGATGTGTTATCATTTGTTTGTATGTAGATGATATGCTAATATTCGGTACTGACTTGGATCGTATCAAAGAGACAAAGAATTTCTTAAGTTCAAAATTTGAAATGAAAGACATGGGTGAGGCTGATGTTATTTTGGGAGTTAAAATAAAAAGAACTCCAAGTGGTATTTGTTTAAATCAGTCTCACTATGTAGAAAAACTTCTTAAAAAGTTTAACTCATTTGATGTTGATCCAGTCAGAACCCCCTATGACCCAAGTTTTCATTTAATGAAAAATAAGGGTGATCCAGTATGTCAATCCGAGTATGCCAAAGTTATTGGAAGTGTTATGTTTCTTATGAACTACACAAGACCTGATATTGCTTATGCGGTAAGTAGATTAAGCAGGTACACTCATAACCCCAACAAGGACCATTGGGATGCTCTTCGTCGCTTGCTTAGGTACCTTAAAGGTACCATGGATTGGGGTCTGCACTTCTCTAACTCTCCAGCTGTTTTGGAAGGTTTCTGTGATGCCAACTGGGTATCTGGTAATGATGAAATTAACTCCACTAGTGGCTATGTTTTCACACTAGGTGGTGGAGCTGTATCTTGGAAATCATGTAAGCAATCTTGTACTGCTATGTCAACTATGGAATCTGAATTTATTGCTCTTGAATTGGCAGGACATGAGGCAGATTGGTTGAGAAACCTGCTTGCAGATATTCCACTGTGGGGGAAGCCAGCTCCTTCAGTTGCTATGCATTGTGACTCGCAAGCTGCTATTGCTGTTGCAAACAACAATGCCTACAATGGAAAGAAAAGACACATTCGCTTGAGACATAAGGCAGTTAAGGACCTTCTGTCAAATGGAGTGATATCACTAGACTATGTAAAGTCTGAAAAGAACACCGCGGATCCGCTCACGAAAGGCCTATGTAGAAAACTAGTTTTGGAAACATCGAAAGGGATGGGCTTGAGACCCATTGATTGAATTGTAAGTAATGAACTCCTACTCACTATGAGTTCAAGGGAGAACATTATGTAATAATTCGGGAGCACTAAAATTTATTTCTCCATCCCAAGATGTTTGATTGTAATAGTGCTTGCTACATTGTGAATGAGGATGAGCAAAAGGCTCTTAATGAACCCATATCCATATATTTGGTGGTGTGATGTAGCTCACACTTGATGGGATTCACCTAAGTAGGTGTGGAAGTGTGGCCGCTTCCTATGAGAATTGCTTGGGTTGATTCTCTAGAACACCTATGAGTATCCAGGCATTGGACGTATGGCCAGTATAAGGCGTCACTTTTATTCGTGGAGTATCAGAACTGTTTACATATATGATTGCGTGTTTTAAGTAATAGGTCTCTTACTCCCCACTAAGTTCAAGACTAAGGTCACTTAATGGGAAGGAGATTTTAGCTTAATATCACTAAGTGTTAATTCAAGTCGCAAGACATTAACACTGATGCGATTATTTTGTTATTGCCCAAATCATTCTTATTTTTCGATTCTTCTTTTCTTTTTCTCATATGTTGAACCCGTGGGGGGATTGTTGGAAGTTTCAAACAATATTCAAAGAAAAGGAATCCCTCTTGTCCCACATGGAAGAATTATCTAGTTTCTTCTTTGTTTATATAGGGAAGTACCTTAGAACACCTTGTTGGATAATGGGCTAAGTGGATTGGTAACCACACACGCGTGCGCGCGCCGGCCGGGCTCGGGCTCGGGGCGAGCGCGGCGCGGGCGCGGGCTGTGGGCCTGTGATCCTTTTAAACTCCAGTCAGTTTTGAGTTGACGCTAATTGCAAGGATCGTGTTCTTGCCGTTATTAGCGAGATACTTAGCCGTTTCCTCAGAGATTTCTGCCATTATTTACTTCCCTGATTTTAGCCTTTCCGTTTTCTTTTTGATTCGTTCCCCTCCTTATAAACCGATTCTTCCCATCAGAAATAATACACAGAAAATCAAAATACAGTCACTTTCTCTCTCTCTCTCTGATATTGGGCAAAGTTCTGATCTCCAACCGTAGTTTGTGAGTGCACACGTTCTACGGTGCTGTGCTAATCCTGGGAGGCGATCGCGGTTGTTCTACTTGCACCGGGGTAGCGCGAAATCGTCTTTTAGGACAGTGGTTCATCCACGTCACGGCTATTGCTCTCGGTTCACGCTTCAACAGATAAGTATCATTTAATTGTTATTGTTTTATATTGCAACAAATCATAGCTATAACGAAGTCACAGCAACCAGAAACATTTGCGTAAACTTTCTGGCAGATTCAGTCAATTCTAAGGTAAACTTTAGGCAACTCGTTCTCCTAGCATACAACGAATTTTTCAGATTTTCTTGGCTTGCAATTGGATTACTTTTTGTCTAGTTTAATACTGGAATGTTTCGTAATTTTTGAAGAACGTTTGCTATTTAGTCGAACACGTTTGTGATAATTGGTCAAAACCGAACCATTCTGGACCAGTTTTGGGAGAATTGAAACTGCAAACATTTGGCTTCTTATTTTTGTGTGAAACTTTGGTCGAGTGTTTGAAACATCTTGGACTAGACTTCCACAACTTTTCATAAATTTTCGAGGTGTTTTGATTACGTTTTGGAGTACATATTTCAGATGAAATTTCTGGTCAGTTTTCTGTCAGTTTGAGAATTATGGACATGAGTGGATGGTCGCCTGAGATCTTAAAGGCCTTTCAAATAATTCAAAAGGTAAAACAACGAATACATGATCTTAGATGTCCACCAACTCTTGAAGAAAGATTAGACCGACTTCTAAAAGATTGGAAAAAAATTCAAAAAGGTTTCGAGGAGGTTGCAACTTTGATTCAACGGCTTGCAAAACAACATGAGGAACAAGTAAATGAATTGATTGGTGTTGATGATGTTAAGGAAGAAAAGAAGTAAACGATCTGATTGTTGTTGAATCTTTTTCACTTCATGATGATAAAGATTTTATTTTGCAGCAAAGAATTAATCTTTTTCATGTGAAGGCAAGTTCTAGAGACATTAAAGATTTTATTTTGCAGCAAAGATTTAATCTTTTTCATGAAAAGGCAAGTTCGAGAGACATTGAGTTGTTTGCTTATGGTCGCATGAATCATTGTTCAAACTTTGATCTATTAACGTTGTTGATATTGTTGCTGCTTGTTCGATTAATATGGATGGTCTCATGGATTGCTTTGCTGATCAAACTTGAGGACAAGTTCCTTTGAAGAGGGGGAGTATGATGCGTGCATGGATGCTCCATCAAGCTATCTTTAAGCGCTTTCCTAGGTCGTTGCATGGTTTTACTTTACTCCTAAAGTTGAGGTTTTACATGTAACTAAAAATATGTCTTTATTTATGTTTGTTAGTTAAGTTAGTTAAATTCAATAGTGGAGTTGTTTTTAATTAAAGATCAGTTGTAATAAGGTCCGAAAATGATAGATTGTTTTGGTGCATTAGAGTCCTAGTTGTCATGAGATGTAATTTAGGAAAGTTTCCTTAAATATGGATTGTGTGAGGCGTGCCAAGGGGTTGTCCTTGCTGCCGTGTGGTTTTGTGTATTTAAGGAAAGATTTGCACATCTTTCCTTAAAGCTTTAGTTTCCTTAAGTTCTAGCTAGATTATAGGCATGGACTAAGGGGCAACTTTCCTTATTTACTACTAGGTTGGACGTGTGGTATTGTAAGCTTGGGAAGCAAGGTTTTTCTTGCTGCTCCTACAAATATAACACACGCCTAGTCCTTTATGGCTATGTGTGATTTGAGTTTAATCTATTCCTTGTGAATTAAAGTTTTCGGAGTGAATCCAAAGTCTAAGCAGCGAATGCAAACCCTTGTTTTATTTTCAACTTGGTTAGTTGGACTTCTACAAACCCTAGTTGTTGTTGATCCTTGGTTAGGAATTAATAACTTCATATCCTTGCTACTAATCAGTTATTCGAGTGTCTTAAACTTATACATTTCGAACTACACCATCATAATCACTAAAAGAACCTATCTTTAATTCGTGAGTCTTGAATTAGCCTTCCCAAAATCATATCAATTGGTGTGGCTGCTGGGATAGGAATGATCATTCAAAAGGAAGGCTATGCATCCGAGATCGTGCTGAAATTTTGTATGGTGAAAATAGACGTATTCAAGTTGTCGTGTCAAAATTTCGTGTGAATCATTGCTATAACGAAGTCACAGTAACCAGAAACATTTGCGTAAACTTTTTGGCAGATTCAGTCAATTCTAAGGTAAACTTTAGGCAACTCGTTCTCCTAGCATACAACGAATTTTTCAGATTTTCTTGGCTTGCAATTGGATTACTTTTTGTCTAGTTTAATACTGGAATGTTTCGTAATTTTTGAAGAACGTTTGCTATTTAGTCGAACACGTTTGTGATAATTGGTCAAAACCGAACCATTCTGGACCAGTTTTGGGAGAATTGAAACTGCAAACATTTGGCTTCTTATTTTTGTGTGAAACTTTGGTCGAGTGTTTGAAACATCTTGGACTAGACTTCCACAACGTTTCATAAATTTTCGAGGTGTTTTGATTACGTTTTGGAGTACATATTTCAGATGAAATTTCTGGTCAGTTTTCTGTCAGTTTGAGAATTATGGACATGAGTGGATGGTCGCCTGAGATCTTAAAGGCCTTTCAAATAATTCAAAAGGCAAAACAACGAATACATGATCTTAGATGTCCACCAACTCTTGAAGAAAGATTAGACCGACTTCTAAAAGATTGGAAAAAAATTCAAAAAGGTTTCGAGGAGGTTGCAACTTTGATTCAACGGCTTGCAAAACAACATGAGGAACAAGTAAATGAATTGATTGGTGTTGATGATGTTAAGGAAGAAAAGAAGTAAACGATCTGATTGTTGTTGAATCTTTTTCACTTCATGATGATAAAGATTTTATTTTGCAGCAAAGAATTAATCTTTTTCATGTGAAGGCAAGTTCTAGAGACATTAAAGATTTTATTTTGCAGCAAAGATTTAATCTTTTTCATGAAAAGGCAAGTTCGAGAGACATTGAGTTGTTTGCTTATGGTCGCATGAATCATTGTTCAAACTTTGATCTATTAACGTTGTTGATATTGTTGCTGCTTGTTCGATTAATATGGATGGTCTCATGGATTGCTTTGCTGATCAAACTTGAGGACAAGTTCCTTTGAAGAGGGGGAGTATGATGCGTGCATGGATGCTCCATCAAGCTATCTTTAAGCGCTTTCCTAGGTCGTTGCATGGTTTTACTTTACTCCTAAAGTTGAGGTTTTACATGTAACTAAAAATATGTCTTTATTTATGTTTGTTAGTTAAGTTAGTTAAATTCAATAGTGGAGTTGTTTTTAATTAAAGATCAGTTGTAATAAGGTCCGAAAATGTTAGATTGTTTTGGTGCATTAGAGTCCTAGTTGTCATGAGATGTAATTTAGGAAAGTTTCCTTAAATATGGATTGTGTGAGGCGTGCCAAGGGGTTGTCCTTGCTGCCGTGTGGTTTTGTGTATTTAAGGAAAGATTTGCACATCTTTCCTTAAAGCTTTAGTTTCCTTAAGTTCTAGCTAGATTATAGGCATGGACTAAGGGGCAACTTTCCTTATTTACTACTAGGTTGGACGTGTGGTATTGTAAGCTTGGGAAGCAAGGTTTTTCTTGCTGCTCCTATAAATATAACACACGCCTAGTCCTTTATGGCTATGTGTGATTTGAGTTTAATCTATTCCTTGTGAATTAAAGTTTTCGGAGTGAATCCAAAGTCTAAGCAGCGAATGCAAACCCTTGTTTTATTTTCAACTTGGTTAGTTGGACTTCTACAAACCCTAGTTGTTGTTGATCCTTGGTTAGGAATTAATAACTTCATATCCTTGCTACTAATCAGTTATTCGAGTGTCTTAAACTTATACATTTCGAACTACACCATCATAATCACTAAAAGAACCTATCTTTAATTCGTGAGTCTTGAATTAGCCTTCCCAAAATCATATCAATTGGTGTGGCTGCTGGGATAGGAATGATCATTCAAAAGGAAGGCTATGCATCCGAGATCGTGCTGAAATTTTGTATGGTGAAAATAGACGTATTCAAGTTGTCGTGTCAAAATTTCGTGTGAATCATAGCTATAACGAAGTCACAGTAACCAGAAACATTTGCGTAAACTTTCTGGCAGATTCAGTCAATTCTAAGGTAAACTTTAGGCAACTCGTTCTCCTAGCATACAACGAATTTTTCAGATTTTCTTGGCTTGCAATTGGATTACTTTTTGTCTAGTTTAATACTGGAATGTTTCGTAATTTTTGAAGAACGTTTGCTATTTAGTCGAACACGTTTGTGATAATTGGTCAAAACCGAACCATTCTGGACCAGTTTTGGGAGAATTGAAACTGCAAACATTTGGCTTCTTATTTTTGTGTGAAACTTTGGTCGAGTGTTTGAAACATCTTGGACTAGACTTCCACAACGTTTCATAAATTTTCGAGGTGGTTTGATTACGTTTTGGAGTACATATTTCAGATGAAATTTCTGGTCAGTTTTCTGTCAGTTTGAGAATTATGGACATGAGTGGATGGTCGCCTGAGATCTTAAAGGCCTTTCAAATAATTCAAAAGGCAAAACAACGAATACATGATCTTAGATGTCCACCAACTCTTGAAGAAAGATTAGACCGACTTCTAAAAGATTGGAAAAAAATTCAAAAAGGTTTCGAGGAGGTTGCAACTTTGATTCAACGGCTTGCAAAACAACATGAGGAACAAGTAAATGAATTGATTGGTGTTGATGATGTTAAGGAATCAAAGAAGTAAACGATCTGATTGTTGTTGAATCTTTTTCACTTCATGATGATAAAGATTTTATTTTGCAGCAAAGAATTAATCTTTTTCATGTGAAGGCAAGTTCTAGAGACATTAAAGATTTTATTTTGTAGCAAAGATTTAATCTTTTTCATGAAAAGGCAAGTTCGAGAGACATTGAGTTGTTTGCTTATGGTCGCATGAATCATTGTTCAAACTTTGATCTATTAACGTTGTTGATATTGTTGCTGCTTGTTCGATTAATATGGATGGTCTCATGGATTGCTTTGCTGATCAAACTTGAGGACAAGTTCCTTTGAAGAGGGGGAGTATGATGCGTGCATGGATGCTCCATCAAGCTATCTTTAAGCGCTTTCCTAGGTCGTTGCATGGTTTTACTTTACTCCTAAAGTTGAGGTTTTACATGTAACTAAAAATATGTCTTTATTTATGTTTGTTAGTTAAGTTAGTTAAATTCAATAGTGGAGTTGTTTTTAATTAAAGATCAGTTGTAATAAGGTCCGAAAATGTTAGATTGTTTTGGTGCATTAGAGTCCTAGTTGTCATGAGATGTAATTTAGGAAAGTTTCCTTAAATATGGATTGTGTGAGGCGTGCCAAGGGGTTGTCCTTGCTGCCGTGTGGTTTTGTGTATTTAAGGAAAGATTTGCACATCTTTCCATAAAGCTTTAGTTTCCTTAAGTTCTAGCTAGATTATAGGCATGGACTAAGGGGCAACTTTCCTTATTTACTACTAGGTTGGACGTGTGGTATTGTAAGCTTGGGAAGCAAGGTTTTTCTTGCTGCTCCTATAAATATAACACACGCCTAGTCCTTTATGGCTATGTGTGATTTGAGTTTAATCTATTCCTTGTGAATTAAAGTTTTCGGAGTGAATCCAAAGTCTAAGCAGCGAATGCAAACCCTTGTTTTATTTTCAACTTGGTTAGTTGGACTTCTACAAACCCTAGTTGTTGTTGATCCTTGGTTAGGAATTAATAACTTCATATCCTTGCTACTAATCAGTTATTCGAGTTTCTTAAACTTATACATTTCGAACTACACCATCATAATCACTAAAAGAACCTATCTTTAATTCGTGAGTCTTGAATTAGCCTTCCCAAAATCATATCAATTGGAGTGGCTGCTGGGATAGGAAGGATCATTCAAAATGAAGGCTATGCATCCGAGATCGTGCTGAAATTTTGTATGGTGAAAATAGACGTATTCAAGTTGTCGTGTCAAAATTTCGTGTGAATCATAGCTATAACGAAGTCACAACAACCAGAAACATTTGCGTAAACTTTCTGGCAGATTCAGTCAATTCTAAGGTAAACTTTAAGCAACTCGTTCTCCTAGCATACAACGAATTTTTCAGATTTTCTTGGCTTGAAATTGGATTACTTTTTGTCTAGTTTAATACTGGAATGTTTCGTAATTTTTGAAGAACGTTTGCTATTTAGTAGAACACGTTTGTGATAATTGGTCAAAACCGAACCATTCTGGACCAGTTTTGGGAGAATTGAAACTGCAAACGTTTGGCTTCTTATTTTTGTGTGAAACTGTGGTCGAGTGTTGGAAACATCTTGGACTAGACTTCCACAACTTTTCATAAATTTTCGAGGTGTTTTGATTACGTTTTGGAGTACATATTTCAGATGAAATTTCTGGTCAGTTTTCTGTCAGTTTGAGAAATATGGACATGAGTGGATGGTCGCCTGAGATCTTAAAGGCCTTTCAAAGAATTGAAAAGGCAAAACAACAAATACATGATCTTAGATGTCCACCAACTCTTGAAGAAAGATTAGACCGACTTCTAAAAGATTGGAAAAAAATTCAAAAAGGTTTCGAGGAGGTTGCAACTTTGATTCAACGGCTTGCAAAACAACATGAGGAACAAGTAAATGAATTGATTGGTGTTGATGATGTTAAGGAAGAACAAGTAAACGATCTGATTGTTGTTGAATCTTTTTCACTTCATGATGATAAAGATTTTATTTTGCAGCAAAGAATTAATCTTTTTCATGTGATGGCAAGTTCTAGAGACATTAAAGATTTTATTTTGCAGCAAAGATTTAATCTTTTTCATGAAAAGGCAAGTTCGAGAGACATTGAGTTGTTTGCTTATGGTCGCATGAATCATTGTTCAAACTTTGATCTATTAACGTTGTTGATATTGTTGCTGCTTGTTCGATTAATATGGATGATCTCATGGATTGATTTGCTGATCAAACTTGAGGACAAGTTCCTTTGAAGAGGGGGAGTATGATGCGTGCACGGATGCTCCATCAAGCTATCTTTAAGCGCTTTCCTACTCGTTGCATGGTTTTACTTTACTCCTAAAGTTGAGGTTTTACATGTAACTAAAAATATGTCTTTATTTATGTTTGTTAGTTAAGTTAGTTAAATTCAATAGTGGAGTTGTTTTTAATTAAAGATCAGTTGTAATAAGGTCCGAAAATGTTAGATTGTTTTGGTGCATTAGAGTCCTAGTTGTCATGAGATGTAATTTAGGAAAGTTTCCTTAAATATGGATTGTGTGAGGCGTGCCAAGGGGTTGTCCTTGCTGCCGTGTGGTTTTGTGTAATTAAGGAAAGATTTGCACATCTTTCCTTAAAGCTTTAGTTTCCTTAAGTTCTAGCTAGATTCTAGGCATAAACTAAGGGGAACTTTCCTTATTTACTACTAGGTTGGACGTGTGGTATTGTAAGCTTGGGGAGCAAGGTTTTTCTTGCTGCTCCTATAAATATAACACACGCCTAGTCCTTTATGGCTATGTGTGATTTGAGTTTAATCTATTCCTTGTGAATTAAAGTTTTCGGAGTGAATCCAAAGTCTAAGCAGCGAATGCAATCCCTAGTTTGATTTTTAACTTGGTTAATTGGACTTCTACAAACCCTAGTTGTTGTTGATCCTTGGTTAGTAATTAATAACTTCATATCCTTGCTACTAATTAGTTTTTCGAGTGTCTTAAACTTATACATTTCGAACTACACCATCATAATCACTAAAAGAACGTATCTTTAATTCGTGAGTCTTGAATTAGCCTTCCAAAATCATATCAAAAAGCAATACTAGGAACAAGAAAATCACACTTTTTCATTTTTCCATACAACTTTTGCTCTCTTAATTTTTCGAATAAAGCTGAATCATATTTCAACTCACTTTAGCATTTCAATCAACGGAAGCAGATTTTAAAAAGCAAAGTCGTCAGTTACTTACCCTGGAATAAAAGAAGAGGTGAACAATGAATTGATGAGATCTTCTTTGGAGTCAAACTGATCTACCAGCAACCCCCTTGGTCTCCATGCTATTTGTGTTACAGCCACTGTGAAGTACAAGGGAACAACACTACATCAGTGATTATAGGATTAGATAAATGACCGCCAGTAATAATCAAATACTCCTAAAGCACAACAACGATTTTTTACCAAATAAAAGAGGAAATATCATCATCGTCCCAAAGCTGCACTAATTTATGTTCGTTTCTGCATGAGTTAGGCTAATTAATAAGAGTCCACTAAAGGGAACCCTCATGCAGTTCAACCTTTAACGGCTAATTTCGATTATGTCACAGGTCTTACACCCTTCTAACCCACGCCCAGCCATATATATACTAATTTTTCCAAATAAGTTCCATATGAGTAATAACAATATGAATCCTAGGTCACATAAATGTGTAAGGCTACACGAGAATTGATAGCACATAATCACCAGCCACATATGCACAATGTGTCATGTAAGACTATATATGTAATTTATTAGTCACCTAAAATACTAGGGCTAAGGCAAGAATAATCAGTCAATGACTCAATGATAGGTTCGTCTGTTGTGATATGTGATAGGCATTGATCTATCTAAATAAATTCGCACTTAAATTTAAACTCAAGACCAAAGTGGCATAAGTTGATTTACTCATAGGAAAAAGCAACATCATACCAAGAGATAGATAAATCTTGATTGGAGGCTTGAATGGCTGTGTCTCATAGAGACAATAGAGGACATAGAGGGCGCCCAATCTTTGTGACAAAGAATTGGTGGGAGCCATGTGACCTGCTTAGGATTGCAGAAAGAAGAAGATCATAAGTATTCATCCAACAACAAAAGTATACAAATTTTAATCATACAACGACAATCATTTATCAAGACTCAAGAAGGGCTGAATATCAGCAACCAACCAGAACAAATACTACATCGTAGACACCAACAGTGAACATCAAAAGCGAACATTCAATACACCAATCTTTGCCAGTAAAATTCAAAGTCAAGTGAGCAAAGTTAACAATCTCAATTACAACGCCAGCAAAAATGAAAAAAACTTGATACTACTAGATAAAATTTGTAAAAAGAGAAAATAAATAGATAAATAGATTAACATAAAATAAATTAATTAACAAACCTGAATGAACAGTAGCAGGAAGATCAAGCGAAAAAAACCTTAGAACGATATTACAATAGAAAATCGCGCAATCATTGAGAAAAAACCGCAAAGAAGCAGACGATCATATCGAAATTGGATTTTACTTGAAAGGAGATAAGACGATCAAATCCCTAAAAGAAGAGATTGAAATGAATATAACCCTAAAATTGAGAATAGTGTTCAAAATCATTAGAGGAAGAGAGATGATGAGATTCTAGTGTGAGAGATTAGGGTGAGAGAGGGAGAAGGAGAAACGGCTGTGAGAGAGGGAGATTGGGGTTTAGGTAATCTGAGGGCTGAGAGGGAAATGAGGCGTGAGATTGGGCTTTAGGTGAAGTTTTGGATTGTGGGCAATTGGGATGCGTTAATACATTAGTTGGGTTGGATTCTGATCCGGTTTAGTGGACCGGATCAGTTAACAGAAATCGGATCGGTTTTCTGTTAACTGATCCGGTCCACTAACGGACCGGATCCGTTTCTTCGCCCAGCTTTCCCTCCCAATTTTTTGCGGATTTTCGGATCCGGTTTTGTAAAAACCGGATCTGATACTAAGTGACATATAAGGTTTTTTCCACTAGTGTGTTTTTTTATCGGGCACCCTATGACCCGATCGTACCCAAGGTATGTGACATCAGTTCCGCTAAAGAAGCGATTCACCACTCAATGATCCCCCTCTTTGGCGTGGGGTTATTTTTTTGGGCCAATCCCTGAATTAGCCCAATATAGGTGACATATGACAGCTCAGGTTACAAAGGTAAAATAGTGTTCTCCCTTCTATCATCATGAGTGGTTGAATAGTATAAAAGGGGAACAGTCCCATCATTAAGAGGGTATTGAGTATTTCACCTCGAAACTAGAGACTCTCTCTCTCCATTGATCTTTCTCTCTCTACAATAATCATTTACTGACTTGAGTGTGGGAGGGGCGATCTCGGAACAACCCCCGAGGTAGTCCAACCTTATTTTGCAAGATTTCGGCGTACGGATATCGGAGCTCAGACGTACCTTCTTGGGGCCCACATAAAATCTCTTAACCTATCACAATCCCTTAATTTCTTGACTGAAACAGTTGTTACGACATGGCCTTACATTGTCTTGGGTCATGTGATCATGTCCTCATGTGTTTTTGTGTAAGCATACTCTGCCTCTTCCCCAGATGTCTTCACTACTCGAATATTTTATCCATCCTATCTCATTACCCTTATCATGTTACTCTTTACATTTATTACGGTTGGGTTTATTTCCGCTCCGCTTGGTTGGATGTAAAATATTTTCAATGTAAAATGATTTTCCATGTAAAATATTTTACAGTGGGAAATTCAATTGCAAAGGTAATTTTCCGTTGTTTGGTTCAATTTATAAAAAGTTATGGAAAAAATAAAAATGGAAGGGGAAGGGAGAGGATAGATTAGAGGAGAGTAAAAGGTTGCTCATGATGAGGGTGTATGTTTTCCCTTCTTTTTAAAAGGAAAATGAT
The DNA here is from genome assembly GCA_947648045.1 of Beta corolliflora. Taxonomy (NCBI): domain Eukaryota; kingdom Viridiplantae; phylum Streptophyta; class Magnoliopsida; order Caryophyllales; family Amaranthaceae; genus Beta; species Beta corolliflora. Next base: position 97,228 of record CANSZD010003038.1, on the reverse strand, counting down.
TTTCACCTATATAAGAGCTATTTCTTCTTGATGAAAAACTTGTTTTATACCCTTACCAAACCAAACAATGCAAAATAAGAGGAAAAGAAAAACTCATATTCATGAAAAACATTTTACACCCTACCAAACGAAGCCTTAATGGTGGCAAACGTACATGGTTGTCCAACAACCCACAACAATCAGATTTTTTAAAATTTCACAAAAAAAAGACCCCCAATTTTGACATGGGGTTTTTATATCACTCTAATTAGTTCAGAGATTGATATGATTGCACGTCCAAATGTTGAATGAGCAACCTAGAAATCCGAGCAAAGGAACGAACTAGAACAAGTTTTTAAGTCCGAAAAACTGATCAAAGTACCCGGATATGATAATTAAAATAAACACTCCTGAATATTTTAATTAACTCTTAATCTCACTCAAACCACTCCTGGAATTAAGTAGATTAAACACTAAGTAAATTATCACTCCTCAAAATTACTCAATGGCCGAAAATAATTGAAAGCACAATTAATTTCAATAACAAGATTTTTGTGTAAATCACTCATGCTCTTGTTAGGTAGCATGACATGACTATTTATATTATTCATGACAAGAATAAACTTTCCTTCCAAGAACTACAAGGCCGAAAATCAGCACAAAGAAATTAAGGAAACACACCCTAACATAATCCCTTGATTCTAGGAGAGAATAAAAGAGTAATTGAGGAAACTACAAATCAGCCTCATATCTCCCTCACACGCCTAACATACTTAAGGAAACTTAAGGAATATTACAACTCAATGACAACTAGCACTTGGAACACAAGGACTTTCATAAAATACTTCCATCTTGGCCGAATTATCACAAGGGAATTTCGGACCTTTATTTGCTGAAATTTAATCACTTACTCAAATTAACTAAGACTCTAGAAATGGTGTCACCTCATGCTTCATTAATCGAATCATTATCCCACTTAAGCATTGACACAAATGAGGCGTTTGAATTAAGCTTGAATCCGAATACTTCAAGGACTAGGCAAATAGGTTCCCCTTCATCAGTTGACTTTGAAGCTTGACCTTGACCTTGACTTGTATCATTCTCCCCCTCTTCAAAAGAATTTGTCCTCAAATTTTCATCATCTAAATAAGGACTAAGATCACCAACATTGAAGGTTGCACTCACACCTCCATAATCACTTGGAAGCTCGATCTTATAAGCACTTTCATTGATAACATCAAGAACTTTGAACGGACCATCAGCTCAAGGCATGAGCTTGTTCTTCCTCTTGCTTGGGAATCGTTCTTTCCTCAAATGGATCCAAACCAAGTCGCCAATCTGAAACTTTGGTTGCCTTCGATGCTTTTTGGCCATTTCCTTGTATTGAGCCTTCATCTTTTCAATTCTTGCTTTCACTTGCTCACTAGTCTTCTTAAATGCTTCCAATCTCTTCTTTGAATCAACATGAATTTCAGATTTGGTTAGTGACACAAAATCAATAGGAAGAACAGGATTGATACCATAGACCACCTCAAATGTAGACTTAGAAGTAGTAGAAGAATGAGATCGGTTGTAAGCAAACTCGGTATGTGCTAGCTTCACATCCCAATCTTTTTGTGTCTTGCTCACCAAGCCACACAATAAAGCTCCTCCAAAAGTGACTAAGGAACTTAGTATCACGATCACTAACAATACTTCTAGGAATACCATGCAAACGAATGATTTCCCTAAAGTACAAATCCGCAACATGCAAAGCATCATCAGTTTTATGCATAGGAACAAAGTGAGCCATTTTAGAAAATCGGTCCACTACCACCATAATAGAACCCTTTCCTCTTTGAGTCTGTGGCAACCCAACAATAAAATCCATACTCACACTGTCCCAAGGTGAATCAGGTACGGGCAATGGAGTATAAAGGCCTTTATGAAAAGTGCTTTTAGACCTTTGACAAGTAGCAAACTTACTAACCACCATATGAACATCTTTCATCATGTTGGGCCAATAAAAACTCTCATTCAAAGTGTCTAAATTCTTTTGAACACCAAAATGACCAGCCACCCCACCACTGTGGACTTCTCTCACAAGCAATTCCCTCACGCCACTCTTAGGAATGCACAACTTGTTCCCCTTAAACAAAAATCCTTCTTATAACACAAACAAGCCACTAGGGTTCTTAAAGGATCCACCAAAATCAGCATCATCAACATATAAATCCTTTAAGTGTTCAAACCCCAAAACCCTTGCATCAACCATAGCTAGAAGATAGGAACGCCTAGAAAGAGCATCAGCAATAATATTACTCTTACCTTCCTTGTATTTGGACGAAAAAGTGAAGGCTTGTAGGAATTCAACCCACTTGGCGTGCCTATGGTTGAGCTTTTGCTGTCCATGGATGTGTTTAAGTGCTTCATGGTCCGAATGAAGAATGAAAGGCTTGGGCCTCAAGTAATTCGACCAATGATCCAAAGCCCTCACAATTGCATAGAATTCACGATCATAGTTGGAGTAATTGAGTTTGGCGCCACTCAGTTACTCACTAAAGTAGCCAATGGGTCTCCTTTCTTGAAGCAAAACAGCCCCAACACCAAGACCACTAGCATCACATTCAACCTCGAACAATTTGTTGAAATCCGGCAAGGGAAGTATAGGAGCGTTGCATAGCACCCTTTTTTTTTTTAAAAACTTTTTGAGGCATGAGAGTTCCATGAAAACTCTCCTTTCTTCATACAAATCAATAATAGGCGCCATTATGGTTGAGAAATTCCGGATGAATCTTCGATAGAAGGAAGCTAGACCATGGAAGCTTCGGCATTCATGAGCACTTGTAGGCGCCAACCATGAAGAAATGGCCTTGACTTTTTCCGGATCCACATGAACTCCATCCCTAGACACAATATAACCAAGAAAAGCAATACTAGGAACAAGAAAATCACACTTTTCCATTTTTCCATACAACTTTTGCTCTCTTAATTTTTCGAATAAAGCTCTAAATGCAGCAAATGAGACTCAACACTAGTACTATATGCAAGAATATCATCTAAATAGACAACAATAAGCTTGTTAAGAAAGGGACGTAGTTCCTCATTCATAAGTCTCATAAAAGAACTAGGAGCATTGCAAAGACCAAAGGGCATTATCATCCATTCATATAGACCTTGTTTGGTCTTGAAAGCGGTTTTCCATTCATCTCCTTCACGAATTCTCATTTGATGGTAGCCACTCCTCAAGTCTATCTTTGAAAATATCGAAGCTCCATGTAACTCATCAAGCATGTCCTCCAATCTAGGCATAGGAAAACGATACTTGATTGTGATGTTGTTGACGGCTCTACTATCAATACACATCCTCCAAGTGCCATCTTTCTTTGGAACAAGCAAAGCGGGAACGGCGCATGGACTCATGCTTTCTCTTACATAGCCTCGATCAATCAACTCTTCAATTTGCTTTTGTAGCTCTTTAGAAGCTACGGGATCACACCTATATGCTGGTTTGTTTGGCAAAGGTGCACCTGGTACAAGATCAATGGCATGTTCAATGCCTCTCAAAGGTGGCAGCCCTTGAGGTAACTCTTCCGGAAACACATCACCAAACTCGTTCAAGAGCGCTGCAAGTTTCGGATCTCTAGAGGAAACATCATTAGTCAAAGAAAGTTTAATACATAAAGTACAACAATGTCCTTCCAATTCTACCTCTTTTTCGAACTCTTTGGCCGAAAGAAACAAGTTTTGTTTGCTCTCAACCACCTTCTTGGGTGCCATGGAACTAGGAGACAAAGGTACCAACCGAATCCTTTTAGATCCCATCAAAACTGAATACACATTGGTTTCTCCCTCATGGATAACCTTTCGATCATATTGCCAAGGTCTACCAAGAAGAAGATGACAAGCACTCATAGGTAGAACATCACCCCACAACTCATCTTTGTAACTTCCAATAGAAAACGAGACAAGTGCTTGCTTTTTCACAACCAAACCAGTTTTGTCATCCAACCAACTAAACTTATATGGATGAGGATGATCTCCAACAATCAAATTCAACTTAGAAACCACATTAGTGCATGAACCACTGTCAATAATAATCACATTACATGTATATTTACCAATCCGACACCTTGTGTGAAACAAGTTCTCTTTTTGATCATGATTAGGAGAATGATCAACATGCAAAGTTCTCTAACAACTCCAAGCATCCTAAACTCATCCTCGGCATATGCAACCTCATTCTCAATTTCCGGCTCTTCCTCACTTTCGAACACATAGTCATAAGTTCTCTCCTCCTCTTCTATGGCCATGTATTGTCTCAAAGTTAGGGTTTTTCTAGTTGGACAGCTACTAGCAATATGACCCCTTCCTTGACACTTAAAACATTTTCGGTTTTCTTCCCACTTTTCCATAGAAATCACCAACTTAGGTCGTTCCCCCTTTTGTTCCCCCTTAGAAGGACTATCTTTCTTTTCAAAGGGTTTAGAAGAAGAAGAAGAAGAAGAAGGGTAAAAAGATGAAGAAGTGGCTTTGTTGCTGCCGATTTTTCCCCCATGTGATTTATTTTCATCCAATTCATGACGTTCAAATTTTACAGCTAAACGACACACATCATCAAAAGTGCTGTAATTTGCAACATCAACCTTTCTAGCAATAGATTTATTAACTCCATTAACAAACCTAGCAAATTTTTCTTGTTCGACTTCCTCAACATCACAAATCAAACACAACTTATCAAATTCAACTATGTAAATTCAACGATGTAATCATGCATACTTAACACATCTTGAGTCAACGAATTCTTTCTCATGTATTGCCTTTGAATGAAATTACTCGGAATAAACTTTTCATTCAATTTCTTCTTAAGCTTACTCCAACTTTTAAGCTTAGGTTTCCCAAGTCTCGCCCTTTTTGCCGTTAGACTCTCTAACCAACTTCCAGCATACTTAGTTAGTCTAATTGTGGCAATTTTAAACCGTTTTTCATCATCAAACCCTTTATAATCACAAATTTTCTCAAGTTGACGAATCCATTCAAGTAAATCCTCGGGACTAGAATCACCAGTAAAATCATCTAGTTTAATACCCCTATCATTATCATAAGTTGGTTTAGCCCATTTTACCTCCTCAACGTCGGATTCATAATCAATGTGATTAGGGTTATTCTTTTTCATCACTTTATCAGCAAGAATTTTATGAGCTTTTTCCAATTTCTCCGCCCTATCTTTTGCCTCTAATTGTGATTTATGTATTTGCTCAATAAGACTTTTCAATTCCGCAAATTCAGACATGATAACACAAGTAATATACTACGCCACAGAAGAAATAGCAAGCCAACAACCACACAAACCCCAACAAAGGATCGAAACAACAACTAGAATTAACTAGAAGAAACACTTACCAATGAAAATATAATCCCTTTTATCCTCACCCTCCTGGAAAGCTCTGATACCAACTGATATGATTGCATGTCCAAATGTTGAATGAGCAACCAAGAAATCCGAGCAAAGGAACGAACTTGAACAAGTTGTTAAGTCCGAACAACTGATCAAAGTACCCGGATATGATAATTAAAATAAACACTCCTGAATATTTTAATTAACTCTTAATCTCACTCAAACCACTCCTGGAATTAAGTAGATTAAACACTAAGTAAATTATCACTCCTCAAAATTACTCAATGGTCGAAAATAATTGAAAGCACAATTAATTTCAATAACAAGGTTTCTGTGTAAATCACTCATGCTCTTGTAAGGTAGCATGACATGACTATTTATATTATTCATGACAAGAATAAACTTGCCCTCCAAGGACTACAAGGCCGAAAATCAGCACAAATAAATTAAGGAAACACACCCTAACACCTTGCATCATAATCCCTTGATTCTAGGAGAGAATAAAGGAGTAATTAAGGAAACTACAAATCAGCCCCATATCTCCCTCACACGCCTAACATACTTAAGGAAACTTAAGGAATATTACAACTCAATGACAACTAGCACTTGGAACACAAGGACTTTCCTAAAATACCTCCATCTTGGCCGAATTATCACAAGGGAATTTCGGACCTATATTTGCTGAAATTTAAAGACTTAATTAAATTAACTAAGACTCTAGAAATGGTGTCACCTCATGCTTCATTAATCGAATCATCATCCCACATAAGCATTGACACAAATGAGGCGTTTGAATTAAGCTTGAATCCGAATACTTCAAGGACTAGGCAAATAGGTTCCCCTTCATCAGTTGACTTTGAAGCTTGACATTGACCTTGACTTGTATCAGAGATAGTTCGAGTGAAATTCACTCAATGGTTGCTAAATAATATGGTCTCGTGAATAGCCCACAACAATAGAGTCGATTTAAATTTCAGTATATAAACCAATTGATAATGACCTAAAAGTTTTGATTTGGAATTCTTTCTTCCTACGAAGTATGGAACCTTTTCACAATAGGTTCTATCCAATTTTCATCATTCACCAACGACCGCCGACTATTGACCATCATCACACCAGGGGCCTAGAAGATAAGGAGATGTAAAGACAAGGGGAGGAGGAAAATTATTTCTAAAATTTTTCTGCCTTTAAAAAAAATAAGTTAGTCTTTTCTTTTATTTTTTTGGTAATTACTGAATATTTTTTTTCCTTTTTGATAATTACGGGAAATATATTAGAAATAAGTTTTGTATCTTCTAAAACAATATCAGAATTTTTGGGTGAAAAGGAAACCATGAGTTGGCAATTTGCTTGGCTAAGAATGCACATGGGCCTACACTATGGTGGTATACTTCTAAGTATATGATCACCATAGAATTTTTATCTTATAAATGTCTATACCGTAACATTGCCACTACACCTTCAAGAGTTGAGGAAATGGGAAGGATATGTAAAAGCCAACACCCAAGAACAGTACCCTGTTGAGGTAAAAGAGTAGGAATCCTACCAAATACACCAAGTCACCTTGGTTAGGTACAGTGACAACAGGTAACTAGACGTGGGAAGAAATCTCTACAACTCTACAAAAGATGAATCGTATTGCCAGATGATTGGCGAGTAATAAGACACAGGAGGAATTGATATGAAAACAATTGTCCACTAATGCTCGCAACTTTTATCAGGAATATCTCCCTGGATGCCAAGTATAATGAACTTGGGTATTCGGTATTGAATTTTCAGTTAAAGTCAAATAGTCACTGGCTGCTCGAATGATATCGACGACTATACAATTTCCAAATGAAAAACCACCGAAAATTCAGCATGTCAAGTTTGTCAACCCTCATTTTCCAGTTCAAAAATCGGCTACCATGGCCAGATACCCCATGATCCTTGTCCCTGGACAGCTGTATCATGCTCTACAACCTGCTGAAAGGTGACTTTATCCTTCCTCAGTGATTGCAGTTTAGCCTCGATGGAAGGGAGTGATTCTAACATGCCTTCTAGTTCTGCTATCTGCGCCTGGTAGACGTTTACCAGAACGATAAAGGATTCAGTAAGATCAACAGTATGTCTATATAAAACATGTCCATTAGATAAAGAATAATTGTTTGATTGCCCAAAGGGAAAGATATCTAGGTACCTCCAACTTAAAGCATCTAGATCTCTCTGCTGTCAATTGACCCTGGACAGAAGCAAGTTCCTAAAGAAAGAACATGGCCTGTTTCAATATCATTACAAGCTGCAGCATGGATACCAGAGAAGAAAAAATAACCATCAGCAAATACCTTCGATAATTCTTCATGGTTACTGTTGATTTCATCAATCTTTCCCTTAAGCATAGAATTTTCTTCTTTAACTTGCACAACTGACGATTGCAACAATCTTTTAGCATCTTTGATGTTACCATTACCAGCCTTAAGCATAGAATTTTCTTCTTTAACTTGCACAAATGACGATTGCAACAATCTTTTAGCATCTTTGATGTTACCATTACCAGCAAAACCATCCTGCTTTTGACCAGCAGCCTCAACTTCAGTGACAGATACTGACATCTTGATTGAATCCAACTGCTTCCCTGAACCAATAGAGTAAGCTGCAGCAACAGAAGCTGCTGCAGCAGCCGCAGCTTGTGACAGGTATATTTTAGGACGTGCAGACTCCTTCAATTTGGGTCTCATAACAAGCACCTAACATCAAAGGGCAAGAACATCAGATCTAATCAATAGAAAGTGAGTAAATTTCTTGTCAACAATAATGCAAAACAGCAACTAGTTAAAAATGATCTATTTTAAAATTTGACTCTAATCACTTCCTACACTATTAAGTTTTACTCCCTCAGTCCTAGGCTCGCAGCTCAAACTTTTAACAGAAAGGAGCTGTAAGTTCGCATTCTATTTTTGATAACTTCTTCCTTCCTACTTTCCTCTTAAGGGACACACATCCATGATCCACCCACTGACTTTTCTTCTCTCTTCTCCCCATACTAATGTTAACTTTGAGCTGGAACGAAGGGAGTATATCTGAAATGTCTTCTAGTATATAATAGGGGTATTCAACATGAAACCTAGGGCCTAATACTATTTATTTGTGGGCCAATAAAAACGTAAATTTAGAAATCAACACTCCACTTCGATTTCTGTTTCCTATAACAAGTGAATAGAAAAAAATAACATTTTATGTAAAATAATATCCTTAACATTAAAAACAAAAAAGAAAATTATTTTTTAAAAAAGGAAAAGATAATACTTCCTCCGTTTCTAAATAAGTGCAACATTTCCCATTTTAGGAAATGTCATAATAAGTGCAACATAGCTCAAAATGGAAAGTTTTTGCCCTTTTATTTACAGAAATGCCATTACTTATTTACTCCAACAACTTAAGTAATTTATCTTCTACCAACCTAAACAACATTAACCCACCCCTCTCTCTCCTCTCCTCAACCCAATCCACCCCTCTCTCTCAGCCACCAACCCCCCCCCCATCTCAGCCACCAACCCCCCCCATCTCAGCCACCTTTCCTCAACTCAACCCACCCCTCTCTCTCCTCTCCTCAACCCAACCAACCCAACCCATCCCTCTTCTCAACTCAACCCACCAAGCCGACACCACCACACCACCAACAACTCGACGCCACCCGGCACCCGGCACCACCACGCCACCAGTACTGGCCCAACACCACCACGCCACCAGTACTGGCCCAACACCACCACGCCCTTCTCTCTCCTCATCTCCTTCGTTTCTCCTCTCTTTCTATTCCTCCAACTCCTCCGCCTCGCCTTCTCTCGCCTCCTCCATCACGCCTCCAACTGTTAGCGTTCATAATTTCCTTCGTCACATTGTTCTTTCCAAAAGGTTTCATCGAAGACAAGGTTTCATGGAACATATTTTTGTAAATCTAGAGATGAGAAAGGTGTGGCAGTTCGATTTCAAAAATCCGACGGTCAAGTTAGATCTGGCGGCACTCGATTTATTGATGACGCGCGAGGTGTGTTGGTGAAGCAAGGGTTAGGGTTTCGATTGCAAACTTTTGAATGTGGTGATTGGTGTGTTGCTACGATGGTGGTGGTGGGGAGAGGTAGAAGATGTCGGTGATGGTGGTGGTGATGGTTGATGCGTTGCTGCTGTGTACATTGTGGTTGGTGGTGGTTGTTGGTAATTGTTGTTGGGGGTTGGGCTGGAGAAGGGAGGGGAAAGGGGGTGGTTTCCGATGGCCAGGGGTGGGGGAGGGGGATTTTGCGGTGGGAAGGGGTGGGGGTGGTGGCAGTGACCAGTGGTGGCGGTGTTGTGGTGGCAGGTGTTTGGGATAAAGTTGTTGGGTATTAGTGTAGATTATTATTTCATTAAGTTGCTCAATCCCTTTCTAAGTGTGGTCCCCAACTTTCTCTCTCTAGATGCCTTGGTCTGTGTGCCACTTTTCTATATTGCACTTAATAAGAAACGGAGGAAGTATTTATTTAGGATGATAAATCTTTTCCCACTCTCAACACCAAGAAAACAACCCCCATGCCATAACAGCCACAACACAACCACCTCACCTACGCCTTTACCTCCCACTGACCACCACCACCCCATTACAACCAGAAAAGCCAAACTCCTCACAGCTACTTCCTTCCTTTCCCCTATAGCCACTGTCCCATCTCCCCTTTCGCCACCCTATCACAGTGATGCGAAGCCAAGCTTAGAGAACCCAACTTCTATAGAGCCGGAAAGATGTAGGATCAAATATTCAATTTAAGGGCCATGAGTTTTGTCTGATTCAATTTGATGTTGGACGTAGGATCTGTCTTGGGTAGCCCTTGGCAAAGCGGGTGGTTCTTTTAATGTTGGGATCACTGATTCATGGATTTGACTCACAGCTGGAAGATGGGGCTTTTGCTGTAGCACTTGTGATGTGGTAAGACAGGGAAAAGATTGCATGAGCAAGAAGGCAGGGAGTAGAACTGTGAGGAGGCAGAGATATTCAGTGATTATGGGTGGAGGTTTAGCAGAGGCTGGGGAAAGGGGCAAGGGGAAAGGGGAAAGGGGCAATAAGGATGAGGTGGTGTTATGGTAGCTACCATGGATAGCGGGGTGGTTTTCTTGGTGATGGGTTGGGGAAAGACTTTTGCTTTTATATAGAGCTTTTTTCTCTACTTTTGTATAAAAAATTGCCTAATTCCCATTTGAAGGTTTCACTTTTTAGTAAGAGCTTGGTTTTTTTTACTCTTTAAAGTTACAGATATCATAAAACAATAGCAGAGGGATTTTTATGTGAAATTACTTTTCTTGGCCCCTATTCCAGATCATTATTAGAAGTTATCATCTGTACCTTGAGTACAAGGTCGAATACTTTTGGCAAGTGATGTAACATGAACATAACAAAAATGGATGGCTTTATGGTTCTATTTCAATATACTTAGTGCTTCATGTCCTTCGCTCTCTAATACACAAACTTAAATGTTTCCTCTTAACAATGATAGGTTTTATCAACAAAATGAATCCTAATGCTACAAACTTACCAACAGAACGCATATTGCTCTAGTCTGATATCTTTTGCTTACAGTAGCACAAGAAGTACCAAAGCCTACTACAACCTTTTCATATAGCTTGATACCAGAACGAAAGCATTGAAAGAAGGGGCTAATAGAGTTGTAAAAGATCATATGTATCATGTATGATATGATTTATGTATAGTGCACTCATTGCACACTGACCGTATTTTAGCATGTGAGCGAACATGGTCTTCGCATATTTTAGGTCAGTCACACATTTTCCACTTACAATCCATTCAAAATTCCTAATTAACAATAGCATTTACATAAGGATTGATCAAATATATATCATCAGATGTCTGGAGAGTTGAGTGCTACATCAACCATTCTTAAGGGTAACTACCCCTGGATTACACAACTAAAGACTCAAATATCAACAACTAAGCTCAGGGCAATAATAGAAGAAAAGGGCAGGGAATATGTATATCCCAATTCATGACAAATTCAAAGCATTAACTTAATGGATTTCAAAGTCTGTTATTGAAGGATCAGGTCATACCTCATTGTTATAATTTCCATTATATCCACCGAAAGCAACCAAATATTGATCCTCGTCGATAAGAGCAAAGGAGATGCTAATTCCCTGCTCAGAAAAGTTATGGTTACTGTCCAAATACATTCATGAAAAAATCAGAATCAAAATTTACAAGATCTCCTATAAATGAGGTAGTCCAACTATCCCAGCATCCAAGTATACCACTATATGATAACCAAACAACTGGGCAAAGAAAGCAGACCTCACTGGCAAGTGGATCCCTTAGATTTACAGTAGTCACCACAGACCACACAAGCTTTGTCATATCTAAGACTAGTGTATCGAGGGCTCCTGTGAAAACAATTGCAAAGATCAAAAACAATACAATATCATCAACTTCTTATTAAAGAAAGCACCATATAATATGTACCGCTTTTATTGTCTCCACCGCCAACTATGTACCAGTTTCCATTAACCGTAATACCAGAATGGCCAGCTCGGGGAGACACATAATCACCTCGGGTTTCAGGTTGAGACCACTCCATCTATACACAACCAGAAGGACCAAAATGTATATCAATAAACAAGTATTAGGTAAGAAATTAAGGGCCTAATCAAAAGAAGTCAGATAGTACTTTGACTACATCTAATTCTCAATGAGAATATAAAATACTCGTATCCAATAGACCAGAAAGAAAAGATATAAAAAGAAGGTTCCTCCACAATATTTATATGCAATATAAATGCACCAAAATACTTCCTATTAATGTTGCAAGAGGGGGCAATTGAGGGGCTTAAGGTACAGAAGGAGGTTCTTGTCTCACATTCTCATCATGCGCACGGCTATTGGCTGATCTTTATATATTCAAGTAAGTCCTCATCATTTTGTATTGTAGAAATTGGTGTTCGGGGATGAGGAACAATCTTTCCTGAATCCTGATTTAGTTTAGCAGGGATTAGTCTTGATCATAGTTTTATCAAAGAGTTTGCAGCATTAGCATGGTGTCAAACTCAGTGTTGGCGCTAACACAATAAAATGCCTCTAGGAGGCAATCCATGCTCAAAATCCTTTCTAAAGCGAGTGATTGTGCAGATCACGAAGACTTTTGATGGGTAGACGAGACTGCACTTCTCCCTTGGTGGCCAGATTACGTTGGAACAATCTTATGTGCCTCTGTACAACCTCTCTGTTTCTAAAATGTGTTCCTGCTGCAAACAAGATAGAGAGTTTGATGAGAGAATTATAGGAGTCAGGGTGCTGATACTGGGAGATACCAACTTTGACCTAATATAACGTATTGGCCCAAAGTTGAGGGAGAGCTAGCGCTTCGACGGTTGGCAATTTCTATGGAACCGGAAGGCATAACAATCGCTAAGAGAGGCATGGATTGTCCCGAATAGGTGTAATGCTCATCAGCCAGCCCATTAAAGATTGCTTCTTAAATGGCCTCTACTTCTTCCCTGGTGGTCAAGATTAAGCTTAAAATGATCAATGTGTAGACTTTAGAAGGATATGGATGAGGCAATACTCTCTTTAAGTCTAGTTTTATATTCACACCTACACAAGGCCACCACATGACATGAAAGATAGGAAGCTTCACATCTTTGATGGAATTTTTGGAATTAATTAAGGCTAGCAACTCCAATGTTTGTATGGGGATCCTTCAATAATTTTCTCTTACTAAGTATTTTCTAAACCTTGTCACCTCAATACTCGCTTTTCCTACTGTCAGTAAGATTTTCGTCTTAGGGTTAGAGATATTTAACATATGCTAACCTTTCCGTAGGATCAATGCTAATAATATATTCTAGAAAGGGAGGTTCAGGTTGATTACATCGCACTGACATATATATGCTATGGTGTGGCAACAGTTAATCTTGCTTGCACGTCCTTTTTCATCATTACATGGCACTATATCTCAGACGGAAGTGGTTTGGCTTGCATGGATATTACCCTTCTCCAGGGTTTGCAATGACCAATAAGAGATACTGTGGCTCACTGCTCATATGACAATTGTGCACTTTATTTGGTTAGAGAGAAAGTTGTGTATCTTCTGAGGGCCCACAATTTCATCCGAACAACTTTGAAAAAGCAACTGACTAGCTTCTTTGTGGGAAAGAGTGGCTACTGGCTACAGCTTTTAGAAACAGTCAACTTCAGAGAGCACAAGGTATTGCTTTTTGTAAATTGTAATTTTTGTTTTCACTGAAGACAACTTGTTTTACCTGGTCTGGACTCTGGACACTCATTCCTTTGACATTTCATATCTATATACTTTGTTTCTCTTATCACAAAAAAAATATACTTCCTCTGTTTTCATTTTACTTGCAACCAAAGGGGTTTGCACAGTATTTAAGATATAGGAGAGAGAGAGTGAAAGGGACATGTGGTCCCTTACTTAATTGAAGTTAATTACCTATCCCAAACTCTAATCTCATCCCTACCAAAAACAAGCCACCACCACCATAACCAGAAAAACTGAGCAGCTCCACCACTGCCACCATACCGCCTCCACCATTGCCGCCACCACCATTTACATTTTTATCTCAAAAAATTACCCTCTCACTGTCTACTCCCACCCACACCCAACCACCACCACCACCCAACAGAAAAAAAAAAAACATTAACCACCATCACCACCATCCAGCATTTTAGTGTGTGTGTGTCTCAATAATCACCACACCAGCCGACCACAACAACCAGCACCAACACTCAACGACAACAACCAGCACCAACACTCGACCACAACCACAACAAGCACCACCAGATTACATTTTTCAATAAAATCAAAATCCAAAAAGAAAAGAGAGAGAAAAAACATTTTATAGTAGATCTTAGATAGGAGGGAGGAGACTGATAGAGAGAGAAAATACTAGTAAGAACCCATTAGACCATTCATAGAGCTTTCATGGTCGAATTCGACCATGAAAGTTCCAAATTTGGAGCTTTAATGGTCGAATTCGACCATGAATGCTTAGCGTGGTGGTTGTGGTCGATGGCCGAAAAAAAGGAGGGGGAATGCTGCCGGAAAAGTGGGGGAAAGTGGTGGGGGTGTTGCTGAGGTTGGTGGTTGGGGTTGGCAGTTGGAAGGGTTTGAAAAGGGGTGAGGAGAGAGTGGGAACTAAGGAATACAAGTATTGTGACATTTCACTAAAAGGAATACATTGCAAGGAAAAAGAAATGGAGGAAGCAAAAAGAACACTGCCAAATTTTCATTAGCAAAATTAGAAATTGAATGCACAGAGATAAGTTAAATTTCCCCATGGTAAATGCAATCAATTTTAGCATTATAAACAGGCACAGTGAACTTCCATGACAGTGTTAGACATCTAGCCCTCCTTAGTTCCCCGTCAGATAGTAGCCACAATGGTCTGTATTGTTATTATCATTAGTCTATGTACAGTCACAAAATACCAAGTCTTATTATTCATCGTACTCCTTGAGACTTCAGAATACAAGCAAACAGTATCAAAATTCATTCCAAAAGGATATTATCTAAAAGGAATATACTTACTGTATCCAAGTCTAGTACATATAAATCATTGAAACAAGTAGAATGAGAACAGCCACCAAATATTAGGAGGTAACGTTCAGCATGTACAGCAGTTGCATGATCATATCGTGGAGAAGGGGGGTTCTGCCTATCAAAATAACAAGAAAGTGATGTAGAGCTCATATGCGATCACACAGATAGATTACAAACAAGATGTAAACAGATACTCACGTAGCCTCAGCTTTGTTCCAAGTCATTGTGTCAAGATCAAGAATGTGGACATCGTTCAGAAGCTTTCGGTGGGTATCTTCACCGCCAAACATTATCAATTTTGAGCCAGCCAGTGCCACTGACTCTCCCATGCGAGCAACCTTAGCAAAAGTACACATAGAGTATAACTGGACAAATTCCAAGATCTCGTGCAACGAGGCAGGTTAATAATAATTAAATTTATGTTAACTTCCTACTGCCAAAAAACACAATGAAAGAGGAGGTATGCATATTAAACATTCATCAGTCAGTATATCTGGTTACCGGAAGCTCTCCAATAGTCTCCAAAACACCACATTGTTGCGTCTCTGGATCCAAAAATCGCACTACAAAATCG
Organism: Beta corolliflora; assembly: GCA_947648045.1. Lineage (NCBI taxonomy): Eukaryota > Viridiplantae > Streptophyta > Magnoliopsida > Caryophyllales > Amaranthaceae > Beta > Beta corolliflora. The sequence continues at coordinate 81,726 of CANSZD010003038.1, read as the reverse complement.
ATATGTATAAAATCAAATGAAATTTGTAAGACTAACAGAAATAAGCCAAATGACTGAAATGAACGCATGAACAAACCTGTTACATAGCTAGAATACTTTGAATGCCCATCAAGAATAAGCAGCTTTTGTCCCCAAAGAATCTGCAATATATGACAGATAACTTGAAAGTGTGAATTCATTGGAAATTGTATATCGCTTCATTTTGATTGAGTTAATTACCATATGGTGACCTGAGGTGGCTGGGAAGACTTGTAGCAAGCTATCATATTCAGATTGAGCTGCAGATGGGGAAGCAGACAGCTTCAGTGATGACCACGTACAGTGTGTGAGATCTAAAACCTAGAATGCAGATTTGCACATCAGTCACATCTTCAAAACAACAAATGAAAACAAAAACAAGAAATGTTAAAGCCCATTGCCCAAAAGGACAGAATAAGCTACACAAAAGGAAACTTTTGCGAAACATAAAGGCAATACAATATAAAAGCAGCTGAGAACCTGAATATCTGATAAGTGGCGACCATTACGACTACCACCGGAAATGTAAAGGCGCTCCCCAACAACAGCAGCAGCATGCTGATAAATGCAAAATGAAAAGGTTATATCCTGTTCTCTATCCGTGATGCAACCCTATGGCCTATATGATCAATCACATTTACAAGATAGTGCACCAGCATATTAATGCAGCTGCTGCTTGTTTGTCTAAAGTAGCATACTCATTGTACTCGGTGGATTAAAAAGCAGCACTGAGACTCCACTTCTAATACAAATGACAGAATTTCAGGTGCCAATGAGGCACGAAGTGAGTCACACCAACAATGTGCCTCTCTATGATGGTCAATCTTGCCTATTACTTGTAAGAAACGGAATGCTCAGATACTCTTGCTCCAAGCATCATTCAGTATAAATCTGATATCTGTGACATGTTTTTATGGCACAACTTTCCACAATATAAGATATGAAAGGCATATCGCTAGTATATCTTGACACAAACCCAGTCTTTCTCATGAGTAAAGTACTGGATTCCCAGTCTCCTTGTTTAATTCACCTCAAGAAGCATTAATGAGGGTATGCTTGGATTAGAGTTAGTGCATTAAGGAGGGAAATAGACATTAAATGAAGAAGAATGAAGATGAATATAGGTGTAGTATGATGTAAATAATGCAAGGAGAGAAATCAAAGGGGAACTATTACCCTCAATCGAAGGTTTTACATAACCCTAGGAGGGTTGAGGGTCCCAAAATGAAGGCTATAATTCCCCATCCTTACACAATCAATACCTATTTTCATCTACCACAACTTCTATTCACTTACATTCTCTTTATTTTTTCTTCTATTACCCCCTTAAGAGTTAAGACATTAGCCTCAATCCAAGCATGCCCAAAATCTTTATTCGAGACCAATACGCCAACAAAGTCTTGTAGCGCAAACGAAACAAAATACCCAGATAAATCTTCATCCTAAAATATAGTTCAGCGATCATACCTTGTAGCGACCCGGAGGTCGATGACCCGAAATAGGAAGCTTCACCCACTGATCATGGACCAGACTAGAGAACCAAGTTCCAACATCAGCTGTTTGATCTCCATTGTCCATATCAACTGCTCCAGGATCGCCAATTATCAGTTCATCATATACAGCAATAACTCAAGCATTTATCTAATACCCAAAAAAAATTAGAAACAGATGCAATTTAAAGAACTTCAAATTTCAAGTTCATCCTTTCAAGATTCCAAGCACGTGTTGAACAACAATTTCAACAAATAATTTCAATTATAAAGTGGAGTACAACAATTCAAGAAGCAACTACATTATGAACCCAGTAATCCTTAATCTATCTAACGTAAGAAGAAACAACGAAGACAGAAAACGTTGGGGTGGGGACTTACCTGTCAGCAGTATTTTCCGCCGTTTATTTCCGTCGTCGGGGATGAGTTTAGTTTGATCTGTTCAAAGAAAAGATGTCTGATTTTGCAGCTTTAGAGATGCTTAGTTTTGGATTAGGAGACGTTTCGGGTTGAATGGAGAAACTCTTGGCGTCTCATCTCAGGGGTATTTCCGTCATTGTACGCTATAAGATAAAATGTCACGCTGGATGGTTGGTCAATTAGAATTTTTTCCTTCAATAATGCTAAAATGGGTATTAATTCCTGAAATGTGCCGAAGTTTAAATTAATTCCCTGGGTACCGTCCACGTAGGACGGCACGCGAGAATTTTGTTTTTTTAACAAAACCGCTACTCCAAGTAGCGGTTAATACCAATAATGTAAAGTTGACCGCTACTTCAAATAGCGGTTATATGATGTCCTTAAGACAAGTTATAAAAGGCATGCATATAAACCGCTACTTCAAGTAGCGGTTAATACCAATAATGTAAAGTTGACCGCTACTTCAAATAGCGGTTATATGATGTCCCTGAGACAAGTTATAAAGGGGATGCATATAAACCGCTACTTGAAGTAGCGGTTTACTATGAAACAAAAACAAAAAAAAACAAAAAAAAAAAAAAATTTTGTTTTTTTTTTTTTTTTTGTTCCACAGTAAACCGCTACTTCAAGTAGCGGTTTTGCCTAGTAAACCGCTACTTCAAGTAGCGGTTTTACCCCATATACTGTTTTCAAATAACTTGAAGTTAACCGCTACTCTGAGTAGCGGTTTGCTTTGAAAAAAACAAATTTCTGGTGCGCCGTCCTACGTGGACGGTATCCATGGAATTAATTTGAACTTGGGCACATTTCAGGAATTAATACTCATTTTAGCATTATTGAAGGAAAAAATTCTGGTTAATTAACGTGAAGTCAGCAAGGTACCTCGTGGAGAGAGAAAAGGTACCTCTGGAGAGAGAAAAAAAACCCGAGTAAAAAAAAAAGTTGGCGGGAGAAAAAGGGGCAAATTTTTTGGGTGAAAGACGAAGGAGAAAAATCTCTATGAAGCCATTATTTCCGATTATATCCGGAGAATTAGTGGTGTTGGAGTTTTGCGAAGATGATGATGGACTTGAATGTTGCATTTGTGGACATGGAAGAAAGCTCAAACAGTGTTGCCGCTACCATGAGCTACGGTGAAAGTGATGAGGTAAGTAGTATATAGTGAATTTCTTATTAAATTAAATTGAAAAGCTTGAAGCGCATATTTAGTGAAATAATGAAAGCTATATTAGTGAAGTAATTAAAGCTAATTTGTGCACTTGATTTTAATGTTTCACATAAATTAAATATATGTTGATTTTGATTGGGCATTATACAGTAAATATGTGTGAACTATTGACTTTTGTGACATTAATTGTGAAGTGTTGAGTATATATCTGAGAGTTATGTAATTAATTGTCATTAATTATAGATTTAGTTGCTTTTTTCAGTGTAAATTAGTTCCGCATCATATTTTTCTATATGAACTCTATATGAAGCGTGTGAGGGTGGGTGTGTTTGGTACCCCGGCACCAGGAGTTTGGTAGTCAATGTGATTCAGTTAGATTGTAGTTGATTGGTTTGGTGGTCGAACGCTAATTCATTATTTTTGTTGTTTGTTGCAATGTTTAACTTGCTACACCGAAGGTTGTCGTGACCGAGGAATTGGCTTATGGCATTAGTTGTAGGGTTTCTTTACCTGGTAATGGGGGTGAATGTGGTGGGCAAGCAGTAGGTAATGGGGGTGAGATGGCTAATGGGGGGTGAATGTGGTGGGCAAGCAGTATTGACTGGTAGTGAAGATTTGTCACCATGTTGTGGGAGCAACAATGTGGTCCGACCTCCTTATGTTGGCATGGTCTTCGGATGTTGGAAGGATGTTGATGACTATTATAGGAGTTATGGTAAGCAAGAGGGTTTTGGGGTTGTGAAGGCTGCTGGTAATTAGGATAAAGATGGCGAGTGGAAAAATTATACATGAAAATGTGAGTGTAGTGGGAAGAGAGTGCACAAGAGGCGAGAAAATGGTAAAAAAGTTGTTGTCCGAAGTTCTCTTTTAACTGGCAGAACAGTGAAGACGAAAAAGTATGGATGTTTGGCAATGATCTATGGCATTAGAAGTTCAAAGAGTGAGTGGGTTCTGAAGAAAGTAGTTGTGGAGCACTCAAACCACAAGCCCTCACCGAGTAAGTCTAAGCACATTAGTATGTACCGGAAACAACCACTTGATGGTAATGTGAGGAGAAAGCTGTTTGATGAAACAGCGACTGGGGTGAAGGTACCTCACATACACAATAGCATGGCAATAGAACATGGTGGGCTGGAGAACTTTCCTATTACAAAGAGAGATCTTCATAACATAATTTCGAAAGAGAGGAGGTTGAAATTAAAAGATGGGGATGCTAATGCAATGTCCAGTATTTTCATAAAATGAGCGAGGACAATAAAATTTTTTTCCATATACATCGGCTTGATGAAGAAGGTTATTTGAGGGACGTTATGTGGGTTGATGTGCGTAGTAGAGCGGCATGGGAAGACTTTGGTGATGTTATATGTTTTGACGCAACATACCTTACGAGTGAGTATGAACTCCCCTTTGCCAATTTCGTTGGTGTTAACCATCATGGGCAGAGCATCATGCTAGGATGTGCTTTGTTGTCCCATGAGGACACGGAGACATATCAGTGGTTATTCCGGACGTGCAGCTGTCTTGCATGGTGAAAACACCAAATGGTATTCTAACTGATCAAGCTGCAGCCATGTGTAAAGCTTTGGCAATTGAGATGCCTCAAACGCGGCATAGGTGGTGTTTGTGGCATATTGTGTATAAGTTTGCAAAAAACACTAGGAGCATATGAAAAGTACCTTGAGTTCAAGGACACATTGCTTAATGCCATCTATGACAGCTTAACGGCAGGTGAGTTTGAGCAGAATTGGCTGGCTGCCATCAAAGAGTATCACTAGTGGAAAAAACGCTAAATGTCACAAGAAAACCGCTGCGGTCCTTAAGAATACCGCAGTGGTAAATTGTCGTAGAATTTGGGGGGAAAAGGGGGAACATAAACCGCTGCGGTCTATAGAAAACCGCAACGGTTAAAAGAAACTGCTGCGGTTTTTCAGTTAACCGTTGCGGTTTTCTGAACCGCAGCGGTTTATTTTGGTTTTTTTTTTCCTAAATCCCGTGTGAAATTGGTCGAGTTGATTACAATTTTTGTGTGAACACTCACCTGCACTCCCTCCTTCTTTAGGTTCGAAGTTTGAACTCCCTCCTTCCTTCTCAATTTCCTCCACGCGCCACCGCCGCACCTCCACCGTCGCACCTCCACCGCCGCACCTCCACGCTTCATCAACAACAAACCCTAGAAGCTCCCTCCTTTCTTTTCATCAACAACAGCAATTCCAAGCGTCCTCCTCTACGGCTGCACTGTGCGTCCTCCACCGCCGCATGTCCACCGCCACACCTCCACCGTGCCCTTAACACCTACATTCCTCCTCCTCTTCTTAGGTACCTAAAATTTCTCAACTTTACTTAATCTCATATTTAAAGCTTTAAGTTTTATAATTAATTGTAGTTTTATGAATAATTGTTAGTGAAATTAGGTTGTATTATAGTTAAAGGTTGTAAATTTGATTGATTTGAGTTTATTTGATTTTATTTAAAGTAGTTAGTTTGATTTTTAGGTTACAAAACTAGGGCTTTGTTGTGGTTGTTGTTGTAGTTGTAGTGGTTGTAGTTGTTGTTGTAGTTGTAGTTGTTGTAGTTGTTGTTGTTGTTGTTGTTGTTGTTGTAGTAGTACTTATTAACTAGTTATTTTTGAACTAACAAAGTATAACGTTGAATATGATTATTGGTTTAGCTATTTAATTAGTTTAGTTTAGCTTAGTTTGGTTTAGTGTTGTTTAATTTGCTAATTTATACTAATCTTAACTTTATACTTTGTTGTTGATTATTGAAGCTAGCTAGTGACGGAGTGTTGAGCTCGATTTCTCTATTGACAACCTTTACATTGGTATGTTATCACTCATATTTAACTTTCTTTCATAGTAAATTGGTTTATATGTGCAAATGTGTATATATTTATCGTTGAATTGAGATTAGATGTAAAATTTTTTGTTGTTTTTAAAAACCTATGTTTGCATCATCATATCATATGCCTAGATACCCGTTCGAGACTTACTCATTAGGAGTAAGTCTTGAATAGTCCCCTATTTGGGGATCGTTCTTAGATGTTTAATCTCACTTAGGTGGTGAATGTATGTCTTTAGTTCGATTCTAGAGGAAAATATTGGCTCGTCGTTTCCTTACTTTTGTTCTCTGGGTACATATGTAGATATAAATAAATTTATATCTACATCGTGTACTTGGAGAACTGTAGGGAAATGCTGCCGGATTTTCCGTAGATTCGAACTGAAGGCAATACATTCACTAGTGAGATTAGACATCTAAGGATGGGTTAGGTTGGAGTGATAAGGACCCTTGGAAAGCATGCCTAATTTCATTAAATATATATCGTGTATAAACTCTAATAATGTAGTGAAATTCGTCATTGACATTGGGTCCTTGTTGCTTGTGTTTAATTAGAGCTAGGTTTGGTTGAAATGAATCGTGCATGGATGTATGGTAGTCGTGACACGTGTGAATTCGTGGATGGGGTCTTTGAATTTTGTGATGCTGCATTAAGTCATCGAGCCGCAAAGGGAACCGAGGGGTTTTATTGTCCTTGTGTTGATTGTGGTAATGTGAGCATCGTTAGTAGCATTGAGTCGCTTAGGGAGCATGTCTTTCGTCGCGGGTTTAGACAAGACTACTATGTATGGGTTTGGCACGGTGAGGAGGGTATGTATGATGGTCGAAATGCCATTGTTAACGATGTGCATGAAGAAGGTGAGTTTGATGTCATTGAGAATGACAACATCGAGGATGAATATGAGGATATTCAAGTAGAAGATGATGATGATGAAGGGGATCATATCGAGGAGATGATGGCGGGGGTAGATCATTGTGGCAAACGACCTCGTATTTTTGAGTGCATGGACGAGGCATCTCGAAAACCGTTGTATCCCGGTTGTACGAGGTACACCAAGCTGACGACCGTGATAACACTCTTTAATATCAAGACGAAAGCCGGTATAAGTGACTCTTGTTTCACTTCCTTGTTGCAAGCATTTGGTGATATGTTGCCGGACGACCATGAACTACCCAAGTCGAACTATTATGCTAAGAAACTGATGTGTCCCTTCGGGTTAGAGTACCAGAGGATACATGCTTGTCCAAACGATTGTGTGCTATATCGAAATGAATATGAAAATATGAATGAGTGTCCTCGATGTGGGAAGTCGCGTTACGGGCGCGCGGGGTTGGTGATAAGAAAGGTCCCGCAAAGAAAGGTGATGTGGTATCTTCTGATTATACCACGATTCAAGCGCATGTTTTCAATCAAAAAAGATGCTAAGAACTTAAGGTGGCATGCAGAACGAAGGAAAAAGGATGGTTTTCTCAAACATCCGACTGATTCTCCTGAGTGGAAAGGTATCAACCATTGTCATAAGACCTTCGGTGCCGAGGACAGAAATTTGAGGCTTGGCCTATGCACTGATGGAATGAACCCATTTGGCAATCTTAGTTCTCAACATAGTACGTGACCGGTTCTTCTAGTTATATACAACTTGCCTCCTTGGTTGTGCATGAAACGCAAATACATCATGTTGTCGATTCTTATTTCGGGGAAACTACTGAAACGACATAGATGTCTACCTCCGATCCACTTGTTGATGATTTGAGAAAAATGTGGGATGAAGGAGTTTCTGTGTATGACGCACATGCTGATGAGGTATTCACATTGCGTGCCATGCTTTTATTCACTCTTAATGACTATCCTGCTTATGGGAACTTATCCGGGTACAAGAACAAAGGGAAGAAAGCATGCCCAATTTGCCTGGACGACACAGCATCTAAATACATTACTACTTGTCACAAAGATGTTTATATGCGCACCCGAAGGTTCCTTCGACGTGACCATCCTTATCGTAATAAGAAGAAGGCATTCGATGGAACAGTTGAGGAAGGGGTTGCTCGTAGACCATTGACTGGTATTGAGGTTTATGATCAAGTCAAGGGTATTGAAACGATATTCGGCAAAGGAGCGAGTGTTGGTGATAAGGGACTTTGAAAAAAAGGAGTCTATTCTGTGGAAACTTCCATATTGGAGAGATCTAGAGGTTAGACATTGTCTCGACGTCATGCACATAGAGAAAAATGTATGTGACGCCATTCTGGGGACACTTATGAATATTCCACATAAGACAAAGGATAGCAAAGGGGTGCGACTGTATCTGGAAAGTGAGGGGCTTCGACCAGAACTATGGGCTCAAAAGAGGGACACTAAGAAAAGAAAGAAAGAAGAGAAAGTGTCTGGAAAAGGAAAAGGAAAGGGAAAAGAAAAGAAACAGGAAGAAGGGTCGCCTGCAGGAATTGAAAGAAAAGGAAAGAAAACGGTGAAGGATGATGATAGGAACTATTTACCTCCGGCTTGCTACACTCTATCTAGAGCTGAGAAGCGTCTTTTTTGCGAGTGTTTGTACAACATTAAGGTTCCATCAGGGTACTCATCGAACATGAAAAGATTTGTTACCTTAGACGGTGAGTTGAAATTATCGAGCATGAAGTCTCATGATTGTCATGTAATGATGCAAGTATTCTTACCGATTGCAATTCGAGGGATATTGCCGAAACATGTGAGACATACCATAACAGAGCTGTGTTCTTTTTTCAATACTATATGTAGCAAAACGTTACAACCCTCGAAGCTTGATGCTCTGCAGGCTAGCGTGATACAGACTTTGTGCAAGTTTGAGATGTACTTCCCACCTGCTTTCTTCGACATTATGGTCCATTTGGTTGTACATCTAGTTCGAGAAATTAAGCTATGTGGTCCGGTGTTTTTGAGGTGGTGCTATCCCTTTGAGAGACATATGGGCTCTTTGAAAGATAAAGTAAGGAATCCAAATAGACCGGAAGGAAGTATAATTCAGGGGATTGTGAGTGAAGAGGTCGGTAATTTTGTGGCTGAGTTCTTAACTAATGTTGATCCTATTGGACTTCCTACATCTCGACACGAGGGTAGACTCGCGGGTAAAGGTACACTTGGCTCGAAAATGATAGTACCTCCTGTTGAAAGCCGCATACAAGCACACTTATTTGTATTGCAGCATATGGTACAGGTGCATCCGTACTTGCATGAGCATTTGGAGTAGTTGCGTGACCAGAATCTAGGTAAAGGGACTAGAGCATTGATGCAGTTGCATAATAAGACTTTTATTGATTGGTTCCATAACCGAATAATGCGTGAAGTAGATTCCAATGTTTCTGAAACTCTGAAGTGGCTAGCATTTGGTCCTCGAGAAGCTGTGCACTCCTATGAGGGTTATGATGTTAACGGATATACGTATTGGACAGATCGTCAAGATCAAAAGTCGAGATCTCTCCAGAATAGTGGTGTTTCAGTAGAGGCATCATCTACACAGTATGCAAGTGCCAAAGACAAATCTCCAATTGATGCTAGATTGTTATACTATGGACGAGTTCAAGATATATGGGAGCTTGACTACTCTGGTTTCACGGTCTGCTTATTTCGATGCAAGTGGGTTGAGTATAACCGGCGTTACATAAGGAAAGATGACCCTTGTGGATTTACTCTTGTAGACTTGGGTCGGTTGCGTGATATTGAAGAGCCATTCGTGCTTGCATCACAAGTTAAGCAAGTATTCTACGTAACTGACCCTTCTGATAACAAGTGGTCAATTGTTGTTCCGGGAAAAAGAAGTATACTCGGAGTTGGTGATGTTGAGGATGAGGATGAGTATGATGCATTTGAAGACACCCCGCCTTTCACCATTCCCAACTCCGATGTCACTTATGCGGAGTTAGCGACAAGTTACATGCGTGCAGATCACGGGGAAGGGATAATGGTTGATACTTCAAATGAAGGTGGCAAAAGTAAACAATAGGCTCGACTTCTTTGGTTCCAATTCCGGCTTTCGGCTTTGCAATGTCATTTTACTTTATTTTTCACTTTTAGCCGCATGTAGTGTCATGTATAGTTCTTATTATTGTATATATATGTATTACAATCAACTAAACTCGCTTCACATGTATTGAAACCCATTTTGGGTAAGTGAATGTCATTTCGGGCCAATTTCGGCTTTTCAACCTCAATTAACTTAATTTCTCGCTTTTAGCCGCATGTTAGGTCATGTATAGTTCTTATTAGTATATATATATGTATTACAATCAACTAAACTCGCTTCACATGTATTGAGACCCATTTTGGGTAAGTGAATGTCATTTCGGGCCAATTTCGGCTTTTCAACCTCAATTAACTTAATTTCTCGCTTTTAGCCGCATGTTAGGTCATGTATAGTTCTTATTAGTATATATATATGTATTACAATCAACTAAACTCGCTTCACATGTATTGAAACCCATTTTGGGTAAGTGAATGTCATTTCGGGCCAATTTCGGCTTTTCAACCTCAATTAACTTAATTTCTCGCTTTTAGCCGCATGTTAGGTCATGTATAGTTCTTATTAGTATATATATATATGTATTACAATCAACTAAACTCGCTTCACATGTATTGAAATCCATTTTGGGTAAGTGAATGTCATTTCGGGCCAATTTCGGCTTTTCAACCTCAATTAACTTAATTTCTCGCTTTAGCCGCATGTTAGGTCATGTATAGTTCTTATTAGTATATATATATGTATTACAATCAACTAAACTCGCTTCACATGTATTGAAACCCATTTTGGGTAAGTGAATGTCATTTCGGGCCTATTAGAGTCACTTAAAGTCGGGTCACATGATTTGAAAACCGAATTAGGTATATGAATGTTGTTTAGGGTGTAATTATGGATTATTTTGGGGGGAGGGAGGGGACTGTGCAAGGGGGGCTGTGCAAGCGGGGTGGGACAAGTGAAGGGGGCGATGAAGGGGACTGCGTGAAGGGGGTGGGACAGTGAAGGAGGGATGTGCGGTTCGGGGGGGGAGTGTGCGGGGGCGGGGAGGAGGAGTGTGCGGGGGGCAGGCGAGGGGGGCGACAATGGGGGGAGTGAAGGGGGTCAGGCATGCGGGGGCGATGAAGGGGGGTCATGTACGGGGGGGGGTGCGGGGGGGAGTGTGCGGTGAGGGTGGGGCAGGGGGGGCGCGGTGAAAGGGGGCTGTGCGGGGGCGTGAAGGGGGCCGTGAAGGAGGTGGTCATGCGGGGGCGATGAAGGGGGCATGCGGGGGCGTGAAGGGGGGCCGTGAAGGGGGCGAAGGGGGCCAGTGAAGGAGGTGGTAGGCGGGCGGGGCGATGAAGGGGGCCGGTGAAGGGGGCGTGAAGGGGGCCGTGAAGGGGGGTCATGCGGGGGGGCGATGAAAGGGGTCATGCGGGGGGCCGTGAAGGGGTCATGGGCGGGGGGGATGAAGGGGTGGGCGGGGGCGTGAAAGGGGGGTGTGCGGTTCGGCGGGGGTTGATGTGCGCGAGGGTGGGGCCGTGCGGGGGGCGATCGTGGAGGGCGCAAGAAGGGGGGGATCGAGGGGGGGGGGAGTGTAGGGGGGACTGGGGAGGGGGGTTTCTAATCATATGTTTGTTTAATCTTACGCGTTTCTAATATCGTTTTTTAAAATTTCAGGAGTTTAAACATGGTCCGAGATGATGTGATTATGGAGGAAGAAACCGATGATGATTATGATAAGTCATTGGATGATGATGATGAGTATGATGCGGAGAAGGAGAACGATAAAGGTGACCCGGAAGACATAGCGCATGATGAGGAGGCGCGCTTGCGTGAAAGGGAACTTGACTTGGCTGAAATAAATGAGGAGCTAGCCGATAAGGCTCCCCCCATTGACAACAATGCTAGGGAAGATTATCCTTGTACTTCATCCGTCATTGTGCCACAAAAAAATGCGGGGAAAGAGGTTCTCAGTACCAAAACTCCAAGTAAAGTTGCAACAAAGAAGCGGAAAGGAAGGGGTGCGACCAAGGGATTGAATTATAACACCCCTATGACCCTCGAGTATGATGATATGGGTCAACCTTGTGGTCAATGGAGTAAAAAGTATGGGCAGCATTTAGGGTTATGTGTGCGCAAACTGAGCATTTTGGTGGGGTGGAAAGATGTGCCCGATGCAATGAAGAAATCATTATGGGAAGACACTTGTGTAAGTTTATTTTGTAACTGAATTACTTTTATTTTTTGCATTTAGGGGCATGTTAGGTCATATATAGTCCCAATAGGTACATATATAACTATAAGAGTCAATTAAACTCCACTTATATGCTTTGAAACACATTTTGGGTAAATGAAGGTCATTTCGGGTCGATTTTGGCCTTCACACTCCAATTCACTTAGTTTTTTGCATTTAGCCGCATGTTAGGTCATATGTAGTCCTAATAGGTACATATATAACTATAAGAGTCAATTAAACTCCACTTATATGCTTTGAAACACATTTTGGGAAAATGAAGGCCATTTCGGGCCGATTTTGGCCTTCACACTCCAATTCACTTAGTTTTTTGCATTTAGCCGCATGTTAGGTCATATGTAGTCCTAATAGGTACATATATAACTATAAGAGTCAATCAAATTCCACTTATATGCTTTGAAACACATTTTCGGTAACTTTTTGTTTGTTTCTTGTTTTTATAGAATACGTTCCATATTACTCATAATGAGGAAAAAAAGGCGGCGTTTCTATCCGCGGTGGCTGAAAGATTTAGAGATTTCAAAAGCAAACTAGTGAGTGGGTGGATCACGAAATGGAGAAAGAGGACTATAAAGAGGAGGAAAATTCAAAAATCAAAGCAAAATGAGGGTGAGACGGACAAGGAGGCCGAAAAAGAAACAGAAAAGGAAGGGGGAGAGCAGGAAGATACATTTCAACCGGATTCTTTGCCTCATCAGATTTGGGGACATATAAAACCAGAAGATTGGGAGGCATTTGTTGCCCAAAATACTACGTCGGAGATGGTGGTAAGTATTGCACTTTAAACTATATATATTCGACTTTGCATGTTCACTTTCAATACAATTACATGTGTTTTCTAATTGCCCATGTGAATTTATAGGCTAAGCATGAGAAACATTCACTCAGTGCAAGACAGAGGAAGCACTACCATCATATGGGTTCCCATACTTATGCGAGCGCGAGAAAGTTGTGGATTGACGAGAAATTTTACCCTTCTACCGATACAACCACAACGTCGTCTTCTAGCTCTAAGGCCGCGCCGTTTGTCAAAGTTGATCGTATCGCTGATTGGTGGTGCTCCTTGCATAGGCGTGATATCAACAATCAAATGACCATTTCAGATCCGGGAACCTTGAAGATAGCCAATGCCGTTGTAAGTACATGCACTACCAATCCCCCACCCCCCGCACACTCCCCCACCCCCCGCACACCGCCCCCCCCACACCGCCCACACCCCTAACGGTCCCCCACCCCCCCGCACACTCCCCCACGCCCCGCACACTCCCCCCCACACCGCCCACACCGCCCCCCGCACACTTCCACCCCACTACACACCGGCTCGCACACCGCCCCCACCCCGCACACTCCCCCCCACCCCACCGCACACTCCCCACACTCCCCGCACACCGCCCCCCCACTCCCGTACACCTGCCCCCCACCCCCGCACACTCCCACCCCACCGCACACTCCCCACACTCCCCGCACACCGCCCCCCCCCCGCACACCGCCCCCACTCCCCGCACACATCCCCCCACCCCGCACACATCCCCCACTCCCTTGCTCCCCGCCGCACACCGCCCCCACCCCCATGCACACCGCACACCGCCCCCACCCCCGCTCTCCGCCCCACACAGTCTTTGCCCCACCCCCTGCCGCTTATGATGTTGATTTTTTTTTTAAACTTACCGTTGTTAATTTCTCTATAGATGGGGCTCAAGCAAAAAGAGGTTAGCGGCGAGTTCACCCCCCAAGGCAACAAAGATGCCCTTTATGAGACTTTGGGAAAGGACCATAGTGGACGTTTGAGGGGTTTAGGTGGTATTCGTCTAGGTGTGACAAAAGCGTATCCTAAAGATTACTCCGTGGGTACAAAATCACGCTCTCAACTACATGATATGGAAGCTATGACACAAGCTATTCGGGAGAAGCTTACCGATGAAATTACGGAGAAAGTCACGGAGAAAGTGACGGAGAAAGTCACGGAGAAACTCACGGAGAGTTTCAACGCGGTCCTCTCACAGTTTGGTTTACCGGTGATACATCAACCTAAACTGGATCGTCTTTTGGAGGACAAAGCTAGCCATCCTAACACACAAAAATCCCCACCATCTATACTTGAGTTAGAGGTAACTATTATCCATATAATTTTTAAAACTAAGTAACATGTTATATTATGTAATTGCATGTTCGTAACCTCAATTTCATTTACTTTTTGAAGGAAGAAACGCCTTGCCAGCTTTTACTAGATGTAAAAGATGAGGGTTTGATTGTGGTGGCTGTAGGAAATGCACAACCACGAAGTGAACGAGCAATAGTCCATCATGAGCCTATGGACAATGAGCACTTGGCGGTTAGTGTAGTGACCATTACTCCTGGTTACGAAGACTTTGCTCTTCCGCTGCCTAAACCGTCAATTGATATAAATGTCTTGACCGACGCTCGTGGTGGTTATGTGTTGTGGCCATCGGCATGGGTGAGGTTTTCAGATGAGGTAAATTGAAGCAACTTAAATCCATATTCATAATGATTTGTTTCATACCTACCTACTAACTAAGTTGAATGTTTTTACCGTTGAATTATTAGGTTTTGGAGAGAATAAACAAGCCCAAGGAAAGCAAGGCGGACTCACCTCCTCTAGAGAAGGCGAAGAAGGGTTCAGAGAAGAAGGGTTCAAGCGGGCTAAAGAAGGCCATTTCGGGCAAAGGAATGCAAGATTCAAGTCACCAAGAAAAACCAACTACATATACTTAGATCGAGAAACCAAAGATCGAGTGTCTCACTAAGGCATGCATATGGCTACATGCAAATGCGCGTGATATGTCGGATGATGCACCTCTCGAGGTGAATTTGGGTACCACGCAATTCAACTACTTTGAGGATACATCGACATGGGTGTCTAAGGGTGATTTGAAAGAGTTCCTTTGAGGAGAGATGCTGAATGTTTCCTTGATTCAAGTCTTCATGAGGTAAAACATTTGTACTTTTGAAGTAAATAAAAATGATTTGCAATATACAATAATATATTTATGTTACGAAGTTGGTTGTGCTTTAAAGATTACTCCAAGATGATTGTGGACGCAAGAGCATACAAGAGCAATTTGGGTGGTTATGTCCAAATTTCACCCGAGCCGACAATTGTTTGCAAAACACAAATGAGGTCAAGGACTATATTTGGCTATGTATCAAACCATCTCTACGTGCACAACATAAGTTCATACTTGCCCCTTGTTTTGAAGAGTATAGTTCTTAACCTTGCATCTATTTTTACCACTTTAATTATCATTATATATACAATAGAAGTACTCACATGATTGCTTCCTAACTTTTTTGGCATTTTAGTCTTCATTGGTCGCTCGTTGTGATTTGTCCTTCAAACAACACAGTATATCATTTTGATTCTATAGCTCAAGATCCACCACGACACTTATTCCTCAAATCATGCATAAATAGGTATATTTGTTATTTAAAATGCTAATAAGCATTACACTTTTTACTAATTCCATTCTTTGGCCACTTCTCACATGAAATTAACTTAACTACAGTTCTTTGAAGAAATTTAAGAGCACGGGAAAAATACCTGAATGGAAAGCAATGAAGGTAATACATATTAGTTAAGCTACGTACTTCTTTCTTTTAGCAAAAAACAACCATGTATGTTAATTACATGATTTTTTATGTAATTCTATGATTAGTGTGCTCAGCAACCGGGGGGAACCGAGTGTGGCTACTATGTGTTGAGGTTCATGTTCGATATAGCCTCAAGTTGCAAGGAAGTTGGGGATATTGAGAAGGTATATATATATATATATACATATAAAACTAATATACGTAGCTTAATTTAAAGTCGATTTTGGCCTCTTAAGCTCAATGCACTTAGTTTTGTTTTCTTTCCGCCTTTAGCCGCATGTAAAGTCATATATAGTTCCAATAGGTACATATATAACTATAACAGTCAATTAAAGTTCACTCATATGCTTTGAAACCCATTTTGGATAAATGAAGGCCATTTCGAGTCGATTTTGGAATTCGAAGCTCATTTCACTTAGTTTCCCGCATTTAGCCACATGATAGGTCATATATAGTTCCAATAGGTACATATATAACTATAAGAGTCAATTAAAGTTCACTCATATGCTTTGAAACCCATTTTGGGTAAATGAAGGCCATTTCGGGCCGATTTTGGAATTCGAAGCTCATTTCACTTAGTTTCCCGCATTTAGCCACATGTTAGGTCATATATAGTTCCAATAGGTACATATATAACTATAAGAGTCAATTAAAGTTCACTCATATGCTTTGAAACCCATTTTGGGTAAATGAAGGCCGTTTCGGGCCGATTTTAGCCTTCGAAGCTCATTTCACTTAGTTTCCCGCATTTAGCCACATGTTAGGTCATATATAGTTCCAATAGGTACATATATAACTATAAGAGTCAATTAAAGTTCACTCATATGCTTTGAAACCCATTTTGTGTAAATGAAGGCCATTTCGGGCCGATTGTCGAATTCGAAGGTCATTTCACTTAGTTTCCCGCATTTAGCCACATGTTAGGTCATATATAGTTCCAATAGGTACATATATAACTATAAGAGTCAATTATAGTTCACTCATATGCTTTGAAACCCATTTTGGGTAAATGAAGGCCGTTTCGGGCCGATTTTAGCCTTCGAAGCTCACTTCACTTAGTTTCCCGCATTTAGCCACATGTTAGGTCATATATAGTTCCAATAGGTACATATATAACTATAAGAGTCAATTATCTAAGGTCTTACTCAAACTAAAACTGATATTATGTGTGTTTCCTTATGTTTAAGGTATTCAACCAAAGGGAGAGTTCTTTCACCACAACCGAGATAAATGAGGTTCGGGATTTGCTAGCACACTACCTTACCGAAGTTTGCATGTGAAGATGATGTCACGACTTTGAGTTTATTTGTTCTTATTGTTCTACTTGCTAGTTATTTAGGTACAACAATATAGTTGATGTTTATTTTGGATTTTAGTACTTAATACAACTTCATTTGTAGTACATTCTCCAAATTTTATATTTATATATATATGAATTTGACTTGTATACGACGCGCTTGTGGGATTTGTGTCAACTATAGCAAGTTAGATATAATAAAATATTATATATATACAAATATAATATATATATATATATACAAATATAATATATATATATATATATATATATTATATAACATTAACTGATGCGGTTTACTAAGAAAACCGCATCAGTTAATGTTCCAATGCATACAAAGAGGTTGGCGGCAAAGAACAAACCGCTGCGGTTCCAAGGCAAAACCGCTGCGGTTCCAAGGCAAAACCGCTGCGGTTTTGCCTAGGAACCGCAGCGGTTTGTTCTTTGCCGTTGCGGTTCACAACCGCAGCAGTTTCTTTATGAAAACTGCTCCTAGTCCAACCATTGCGGGCCAAAACCGCAGCTGCAAGCCCGGTTTTGACCGCATCGGTTGGACTTTATTCCACTAGTGTATGGACTGTAGGACGACGAATGACTTTCAGGTAAATACTTTATATCTTGATTTTGTTATTTGTTAATGTGTGTATAGTTTGCATAATATGTTTTGGTACACTGTTTGCAAGTATATGCTTGGATGTAGGTAGTTTTGACAATAGTAATTAGTACTGTATTGGTATTGATATATGAAATCTTGCTGGTCTATTTGAAGGTTTGTACAAGGAACTAGAAATGTGGGTTCCTGCATACATGAATCATATTATTTGGGCTGGAATGAGGACCACGCAACGGGTGGAGAGCATCAACAGTTTTTTTGATGGGTATTTGGACAAGCATACCCGGCTGTTTGAGTTTGGTCCGACGTATATGAAAGCTATGGCTTCTAGGTCCAACGATGAGCAGCGACGCAAACTGCAGTCGTTATGTTCGACAGCTTACTACCGGGTTCATCACTGAGCGTGTGTTTCAGAAACTGTACACAGATGCGAAATTCAAAGAGGTTCAAAAGCAATGCACCAAATGCCTATATGTAAATGGGGTAGAGCGACGATATGTAACATCAAATGTGGTGGAGCATGTTGTAGAGGATCGTGTTTGGGTGCATTGCAAGAAAACAAAGAAGGAAATTCTGACACAGCATTACATGAATTACAAGGTGTCAATAGATCTCGATACAAATCATGCTTCCTGTGAATGTAAACTATTTGAATGCAATGGGATTCCATGTAGACACATAATAAAGGTATGACAAGTCCATCACATTAAGGAAATCCCAGAGAAGTACATCCTACACAGATGGAAAAAAAATGTTGCAAGGGCGTACAATAGAGTGAAAGTTGCCTATTAATACGATCCTTCAAAGACGGATGAAGTTAAAAGATATGACCGGCTCATGAGGGCTTTTAAACCCGTGTGTTTGGAAGCCTCTGCCTTGAAGGACAGCATGGATATTGTCATGGAGTTAATACAGTTGATGCAGATAAGATGCGCGGAGCAAGGAACTATTCGAAACCGGCTCCAAAAATAAAAAGAGGCTATGTTAGACCCGGTAAGCGAATCTGGGGTCCAAAGATCCCACAATGCGAATGACCCGGTAAACGAATCTCCTCCTTTAGTTTCCCTAGTGGCAGGGTCGGACTCGGTTGCAATGTCAGTGACCGCACCGGTGTATGTGAAGGACCCGGTAGCACCAAAAAAGGCTGTTAATCGTACCCGGGATAAGCGGTTTTTGTCTTGTGTTGAGCAGCCGAAAAAGAGAATTTGTAAGGAGAAGGATAAGAAAGGGGATGCAACGGAAGGTGGGAACAAAGAAGCTGTGCCGCAGACCAAAAATGGAGGGACTAAGAAAAAAGCAACCACTAATAAGGCCCCTGATAAAAGGAAAAAGGTGAAATTCACCTGAGATGCTTATTGTTTATTAGCGAGACAACGTTGGAATACTTACAAAATTGTGTTTTCAGGTAATAGGAGGGTATGAATCAAATCTGGAAGCATGCAATGAGCATGCGACGGTAAGTTGGGGGCAACCAGGAGAGTACGTATCCAATGTCAATGTGAATACAACGAGTGTATGTAAACAGATGTATCCAAATAACTACAATGGCCAGACTTATAACTACAATGGCCAGACTGGGAACTCCAATGGGTACGTTGACTGTGTTGCCTTAAGGAACAACTGTAATGAGAAGTTCGTAGGAGGAATTCAATTAATTCAACCTGATGGTCGTATTGGATATTTTACGAGGATGTTGGGTGAACGTGACATTGATTATAGGTGTCATGATAATGGGCGCGCAATTAACCTTGTACCTAACGATATTGTGAATACTGTACATGACGATGATTTACTAAGCTTGAGGTTGCACTAGATTATACGATTTATTGACAATTCTTTGACATATCAGCTTTGTATGTATGCATGAATGATATATGAAAATAATCAATTCGCTTTACTGTGCTCAGAAAATAAATATGACTTTTGTACGGTGACTTTAGTAATAATGCAACATTGTTGTCAAACCAATTTCATATAAAATTCCAAATGAAACAAATTCAAATATGACCTTGTTGTCAACCAATTTGATATGATGCTGGTTTGGTATTTGAAAATGACTTTGGTATCTGGAAATAATGCACACCTTTGGTATCAAATAGAATTATGAGCATGGTACCCAAGACATTCACTTTGGTACCAGATATTCATGGTTCCAAATATAATTATGAATTTGGTTCCATAATAGATTGATACCAAAATTAAGTATGATACTAAATATAATTATGACTT
This sequence comes from Beta corolliflora, assembly GCA_947648045.1. Classification (NCBI taxonomy): domain Eukaryota; kingdom Viridiplantae; phylum Streptophyta; class Magnoliopsida; order Caryophyllales; family Amaranthaceae; genus Beta; species Beta corolliflora. The sequence continues at coordinate 61,819 of CANSZD010003038.1, read as the reverse complement.
TGGTTCCATAATAGATTGGTAAGATTGGTACCCAAAATTAAGTATGATACCAAATATAATTATGACTTTGATATGACTTAGGGTGTACCAAAATCATATATGACACATTGGTACCAAAATCAAAATATGACACATTGGTACCAAAATGAATTATGACACAATGATACCAAATAGAATAATGACTTTGGTTCTAATTTGATATGATTTTTTTATCATGCTTTGTTACCCATATAGTATTGGTACTAGAGAGTCTTATTTGGGCTACTTTGGTACCAAAGGCCATTTAAAATAACCGTTGAATGTAGAGGGTCTCCAAACGCCTATAAAAAGAGACGCAAACCGACGCAAAGATCAGTTTCTTCCAAAAATTTATTCCTCGTTATTCATTATCCATGGCTTCATCAAGTACACCATGCCCATCATCTTCCAAATGGCCAAGGCCATCATCATCCTCTTCGTCATCACCATTGCCATCATCGTCGTCATCAACACCAGAACGGTCATCGTCGCCTTCTTCGTTTATAGAAGATGCGATCAAGAAGTTCTTGATTGACCGTGAATATGACGCTGCGAAGACTGACCTTGGCAATATAAACACGGATTATGCACAGTTCGTGCTTGGGGTATTGTTATACCATGAAGACCGCATGGAGGGGTTAGTCACGCTCGTTGGATTTGCTAAACAAGGTCTGTTATCCTTATACTCTCGAAGGCTGAAAAACTTCCTAAGTAGGAGCGGTCTCCATTTGGCTTTTGCACAATGTGAACAAAGATCTCGATCATCACACGACAACATTTGTCACCAAAGTCCTTGCGCAGAAAACCAACACTAGAACTTCTTCGATACATATAACAGTGAGGAGGTTAGATGCGCGTTGTGTAATGTTCAGTACCATATGCACATACTCCATGTTCCATAGTGCAAACTGGAAAAAAAGCAAAACTTCATGGGTCGTCCGTGGTCCGTATTCCATAGTACATTTATATTAAGTTAAGTGTGTTGAATAATTGCGTGTGTTGTTCTTCAAAGTTTGTCATTTGCATTTCTTATGTTTTTAGTAGGAATAACTGTTGTGTTGATTACGTTAGGAACAACTGTTGTATTGATTAAGTTAGGGGTAACTCTATATATCTATCTTAAGTTTTGTATTTAGTTGTTGATATTCATGGTATAGGACTTAGGAAATGTTGTTGCTAGTTCTTCATAATTGTAAGAAAGTCCTTTTTAAATATTATACAAAATGGAGAATACAGTTTACTAAATGATTTGCCTTAATTAGCAGAGCAATGCCATTTCATAGTCATAGTTGCGTAGCATGGAGAATACAGTTTTGGTACCAAATTATACAGCATTGGTACCCAAATGATTATATGGACCGGTGTGTTTACTTTGGTACCAGGCCAATACAGTTTTGGTATCCAAGTCTTATATGGTATTTACTTTGGTACCCGGGAAATACAGTATAGGTATCCAAGTCTTATAGGGACTCGTTGGTACCATATATATAATACTTTGGTACTGCTATTGTTACCAAAATTACTGGTCTAGTGTGCCAAATAACAAATTTTCCTACAGTTGGTATAATTAAATTCTTGAACGGTGTATACATTAACTTTATTTAGTATTACACCAACCGTAACTTCAGTATATGGTTTCTTAATGTTTAAATAGTGGCATTATCCCAATCCCCCTCCCACACACTATACATTCATATAAACAATATTAAACACTAATCCAATCCCAATAAATTACCAAATGAAAGGACAGAATCACAACCTAATTCAGCACCAAAAGGGATAGTGTATTGCAAGCCTACTAATGGGCTACATCCCGTTTATGGCTTCCAACGGGTGGACTGTGACTTGAACGCCACAACGTATGTATGGAACACCAAATGCATTGCCAACACACAACCTATATCAGTGGTGGCCATAACCAAAGCATTGATCACAAACACTGCAGATGACCTCGGCATTCACAAATCGTTGATGATAACATCCGAAGGAAATGTGCTTCCAGCGCACCTCCCACAATTGGACGACCTAACTGGCATCCATGGTGCGCACGTCTTCGTGGAATGGAGTATGCAGAAGCTCCGGGACGTCTAAGCGTGGAATGTTGTACCGGAAGATTTATTAAGTATAATAGACCCCGTCCCTATAGTCAATCCCTTCACCGAATCAAGGTATACCATACCATATGTACATGCAAACATTTTATAGCTTCGTTCACAGACGCCCTCCACATCGTCGAGGTAAATGATCTTGCGCACACGTTGTGCGTTGGTGTTAAACAAAGGCATGTTGGGAAGAGGCACATACGCTATCACATAATAGACATATGCAAAGATAAAATCTTATATACTGAAGGGAAGAGGGTTGTTCCATTGGGTACTAAGATAGTGATTTGGAATGCCAGAGGATTAACACGCCCTTCCTTCAAGAATGGCTTCGAAACAATATTTGATGCTCTCCATTCAAGTATCATAATCATTACTGAAGCAAGACTATCTAAAGAAACATTCTTGTTGGTGACACATAAATTATCTGGTGCATATGCCGCCGAACAGTATGGTGACGGCTGTTACGGAGGTGTTGTAGCCTAAAATATCAACTGCTCTCTTGGAGACACATGGATCCATCAGGACCATACACGTGTCCCATCAGAGGAAGTAAAGAAAGGAGTTTTAACCATTGGGTTTTAACCAGATGAGTGTAACTGCTCACCTTTTGGCCCAAAGGTTATTCATAGCCCAAATCCCTATAATGGCTGCAGGTGATTGGTTGATGATCCATCCCCAATCATGCCCTGCCAAGTGTCATGATTTGATTGCCTAGCCGATCAGGTGCCCCTATTCTAGGGTAACTGTAACACCCCAATAATTCTCTCTTTTCTAAAATACCTTTTAAATATAAATAATAGAGAATTATCAAAGTATTATCGCCCGTGTGAAAACGTATCGGCTTATTCGGAATTTTGCAGCGGAAAACAATAATAATAAACTTTATAAATAAACTTAGTCAACCATAAAGTCAACTTCAAAACCAACCAACAACCAAAGTCAACCTTAAAACCAAATTAAAGCAACTATAAAATATATAGTTCAAAAGTACAATGCATAACTACACAAACTCTCCAAATCCCGATCCCAATGATGCTCCATCTTCGAACCTGTTAGATGAACTATGCACTATTGATCCTTAGAGACTGCTCACCAAAATGGGTCATCACAGGATCAATAAGGCAAAGCCATGATCAACACATACAAACAAAGCACGTAATCAGCAAAGCTGAGTACTACATAATAATACATAAACATTCCTAACATGATACTAATAAATGATAAGCAGGGATAAATAATAACATAACAATCTAACAATCTGCAGACAACTTTTACTCAACTACACTTTAACCATCTTTTTAATACTTTAATGGAATAGTTATTGGACCGAGTTGTCTAACTAAAAACCAGCCTTCACCTAGGAAGACGAAATACGGGCGCGACTCCGTATTCCAAAATGACCTACGATATCGAGGAACCTTTAAAATAAATAGGAACGGTGATCAATCCAATTCCCAGAAAAAGCCATGGCCCGCTCACCATGTACCCCAACTCCTGATTGTCCAACTTCAGACGTGCACCAGTCTAAAGTTTATTACTATCCACGTTACACTTTACATGATTTACCAATTATTACTTGTTATGACACACAAGCAATACAGATAACATATAATCAAACATTCACAACTTGATTCCTTTTTGTCTTAGGATTAAATAAGTGATCATACAACTTACAACCCAAGATTAATTCCTTCTTATTTCAATCCTTCTTATTTATTGAACCTAGCCAACAACCAACTTACCTTTCATAGGCATAAATTATCAACTTACCAAATAAGGCCCACAATCCTCATAAAGTAGTGAAAATAATAACATAAGGGAACACATGATTCAACTCAATAAATATATTAATTCCACCATGTGAATTAATAAATAAAGTTCCCAACCAACATGCTTGCATCAATATTCCATACAAACATGATATTCAACTCATAAATAATTCTTAAAATCAACATGTTCGCACACAGGCATAAAACATGTAAAATCCAAGCATAATAGAAATCATATATGAACTCACAAAAGTTCCTATACATGATACTACATAACTTTTCCTTCCTAAAATCATGATACTACAACCAACAACACATAGGTATGTACGTACCTTGTGTAGACAAATTGGTAGGCCACCTTTAATCACCTTAAAAATCGCCTAAAGAGTAATCTCCGCCTAAAACAACCAATAGAACTTAAAATCAATACTCCAAATAAATTCCAGCAACTTTAAAATACTTTAAATCCCCTTTAAAAATATTTAAAAGTTGTTTTTATCATTAAAACCTCAATTACTTATATTACCTAGCATAATACTACTATACTAGTCAATAAAATCCATAAAACTCCATTAATAGCAACCTTTCTAAAATTCAAGCAACTTATAAATTATTAAAACCTCCTTTAAACATACTTAAACATGCTTAAATTCATAAGTTAACCCAAAATCATAAACTATAACATGATACTAAGATTTTCCAACATGTAAAACCCTAAAAATCCATGCTTTGATATATTTAAACCCTATTTTAACACAACAAGTAAATCTGAAATTTTATTTCTTCAATACATAATTTATATAATCTTAGATTCATAAACAAACCATCAAATCATAACTTTTTAAACATAAACTTATTAAAACAAACCCTAAAGATACAAACTTTGCATTAAATAAAACTTGAGGAGGAAGAAATAACAACCAAACAAAGAAGAGGAAGGAAGGATGCCGGAAAGCAGAGGGGCGGTGGCGGTCGGCGTTGCTGCTGCCGGTCGGGTGGCGCCGGTGGTGGCAGCTGCCGGCGGCTGGCCGGGAAAACCGACGGGAGGAGGAAGAACCGAGAAAAAAAGAAAAAGAGAGGAGAGAGAGAGAAGGCCGAAAATAAGGGGAGGAAGAGAGAGAAAATAAATGTGTTTAATGTGTGGGGATTTGTGTAAATAAGGGTATTTATAGTTTCCCCCATTAGGGGTCCAATAAAGAGTTGGACTTTGATGGGTTAATTAAATGAGAATGACTATAGGTTAAGCCAAAAGGTTTGGGCTCCTCACACCCATTTACAAACTCTTTTCCAAATCTAATAAGTGTTTCAAAATTTCAAATACTTACAAAGCATGACTTTAATAAAATATTTGACTTGCATAAATCATTAAAATAAATCCTTTGACTTTCAAATAATCAACCTTTGAAGAAATAAATCGTTAAAATACCTAAATTTTTTCAAATATAAATAACTATACATTAAAATATATATATAAAATCCAATAAAATTACGGGGGATTACAGTAACCCAAAAGGGCAGCAGTCATATCACAAACACTATAAATACCCCTAAAATCAGGTTAAAGGTAATTCAATGCAAACAATGTAAACTTACTTTGTGGAAATACTCTCTCACTTTCTCTCTCTATCTCTACTTTTTTCTTCTCACTCCTGATATCTGACTTAAGCATCGGAGGGAGAACCACCACCCAAACCTCCAGGGTGGGTCCCATTTTTACAGGATCGGGAACGGAGCTCAGGTTCGGATTCATCAGATTCAGACATCGTTGCACAAGTCTCCAATTGAAGAACATCTTGGGAAAATAGTTTACTTGCCAGCCAAGGAGACTAAACATTTGGCGTCGTCTGTGGGGAGACGCAACGATGACTGACTTTCAATCGTCCAATGTGGCTAGAAATCGGAGTTTTCAGATTAATGTTGAAGATACAGTAGATCACGAGAGACCGCCTCGAGTTCCCATCCATCGTCAATGTCCCTGGACAAAGCCAACAACCTGTTATTCAGGAGAATCTTGAACGTCCAGTGACTGCTGCCCATCTAGAGAACGTCTTGAATGACTTTCAGACTAAGATGGCAGCAGTCGTCCAGGAACAGATCAAGAACAACATGCTGTTTTTCCAAATCAACCCGGAGCCAGCGGCTAACATTCCAGCTCCTCTTAGGGGGGCGTTCTCATGAGAATCGTCCAAGTCCAAGTCGACATGTTCGTCAGGAACCCTCTAGAAGAACAGCTAGAGAAAAGCAGCCAGAAGGTAGTGAGCAGCGAAGGAAGATGGACTGGAACTTGGTGGTTAGGACCCAAGACAATGTTCGTCCAAATGGGCACCGAATGGAAACGGATGCCAGGGATTACCTAGAGGCAAAGAAAGCTGCTGCATTACAACGGTCGGCCACATGATCTACACCGTATTTGACAGACCCCTCTTTGAGGATACCATCCAGGACAGAAGGAAGAAGTCTGGGCCCTTCTCTTGTTCGTCGAAGACAAGAGAAAATGGTGGTTCAACCAATGGTTTATAGGCGTCCAGCTCCAGCAAACACTTCATCTAATCTCGTGTTGAAAGAGTTTCGTAAGGAGTTCATACCCATTGAGGGACAACTGGGAGCCCTCCGGATCAATTGGCCAACCCCATTCTCTGCCAGGATCACGGAGGCGCCCCGCTTCCCAAAGGTAAAACTCCCTACCATAGAGCCTTTTGATGGCACTACTGATCCAGACGATCACCTATTTGCTTACAAGCATCAGATGTACGTCCAAGCAGTAGATGATGCTACTTGGTGTAAGAATTTCCCGGCTACTCTGAAAGGAGTAGTTCAGAAGTGGTTTAACAATCTTCCCCCTAATTCAGTCAACAATTTCACCGAACTCAGTTTCTTATTTATTAGTCACTTTGTTGCCAATCGACAAGAACAAAAAACAAGCATGCACTTGGGCAAGGTCGTCCAAGGACCAAAGGAAGCCCTTAGAAGCTTTGTTAAGAGATTCAATCTAAAAGCCCTTCAAATTCAAGACCTCAATGCTGGTGTGGCATTTGACGCCTTCATCAGGGGGTTGAGGCCAGGAAGTTTAAAGTTTGATCTTGTGAAGAAGAAAATCACCACTCTTGCCGAAGCCTTAAAAGAAGCCGAAGCGTTTATACACGCCACTGAAGTATGTGCTGAGGCAAAATACCCCGAGTCCAAGAAGCCTGAAGAGGTAGCTCAACCAAAGAAGAGCAACCCCAAAAAGCCTGAGACTTGGGCTATAACCTCCACAACCACTTCGTCCAGAAGAGGCAAGAGGAAAGAATCCGAATCATCCGCTAATCCCATTGAATTTAGCAAGGATCAATACTCCATTCTTTTGGAGATAAATGATCAATATGAGCTAAAGGCTCCGGCTGAAATGAAGACCCCTTACAGGAATAGGGACAAGAGCAAGTACTGCCATTTTCACAAAGACTGTGGTCATGAGACCAATGAATGTAAACACCTTATTGTAGGCTTGAAGTACAACTCGAAGCATACAAGGACTAATTTCGAACAATTGCAAACAATAGAAGAAGCTATGAACTTCGACTAAGGTTTAGGGATAGAATTAGCTTGCTCTAATCTCCTAAGGATACAGACACACCACCTTAGTTAATTAAAGTTCCTAAGATCACAAATTAGTCTAGCTAAGACTAATTAAGCATAGGCAAATCACTCTAAGTTTCTAAATCCAAGAAATAAGAATAATTCAAGTGTTTGAGAATTAACTCGGTTTGTTTTAGGCATAAACTTCAATCTCCTTTGTCATTGATGATTCACGAGTATTTATACAAGAGCTTATGTCCTAGTTTTCTGATTTTCTATAATTAAAATAAAGAAATTAAAATGCAACTAAATCCACTAAGTCTTGAACATGGACGAACATGGAGATCATGGCTTTGATTGAAACTTGAACGTGTTAGGACAATGTAAGAGGAACAAGGCCAGCAGCCCTTGTTTTGTGGAACTAACTCCACGCTGCTCCTTCAACTTACACGTTCAACTTGCACGCCTCTTCAATAGGAAGTGGTTCCTATTTTCTAGCACATTTCACTCACCACTTGCTCCATTTGCTCCAACAATCTTCAGGAATGCAACGACCATAATTCCAGCATACCTCGCACATGATTACAACTCAAACTACTCCTACTAGTACTAGGACTCTAAAAAACTAATCCTACTAGTACTAGGACTCTTCATGCGCAACACTTGCACACTCCTATCAATACTAGGACTCTTTGTACTTAGCTAAATATCATTTACAATACAATGACACTTAGGAGTACAATTTAGGGAATTGAAATACAACTCAAAAATAACAACTAAACAAAGGGAAATGATTCGGACTTAATCAAGTAAGAGCTAGGCTCACAAGTGCCTCGAACTCATGTGCTTGGACCATGGACATGGACTTGAACTCCAACATTGTTTCACCTACCATGGCAATATGGGAATGAGCTTTGTTGATGGTCAATGATGGGGTTGCATCGCCATCATCCTCCCCTTGTTGAGAAGAGTTTGCCCTCAAACTTGGAATCTCACCAAGTTCCTCATGAAATGGACTAAGATCCGAGACATTGAAAGTTGCAGAAACTCCATAATCATCGGGAAGCTCGATCTTATATGCATTAGGATTGATTTATTCAAGCACCTTGAATGGTCCATCTGACCTAGGACTCAATTTAGAACGCATTTTGGAAGGGAGACGTTCCTTCCTCAAGTGTATCCATACTAAATCTCCCGGTGCAAATCGAACATCCTTCTTCTTCTTGTCCAAGCGTAGCTTAAGTTTCTCATTGGCCTTCATGATCCTCGTTCGAATAAGTTCATGCAATTTCTTGATTTCTCTTGCTCTCTCATCAGCTTCCATACTAAACTTGTTTTGGATTGGAAGTGGTGAAAGATCAAGAGGAGTGCAAGGATTAATGCCATAGACAATCTCGAAGGGACTAAGGCCAGTTACCTTGTGAGGAACACGGTTGTAGGCAAATTCAGCATGAGGAAGCATCTCCTCCCACTGCCTTGGACCCTTAGTGGCTAGAGCTCTAAGCAAAGTGCCTAAAGTTCTATTAACAACCTCAGTTTCGCCGTCGGTTTGTGGATGGCTTGAAGTGCTAAACATCAGTTTTGTTCCCATTTTCTTCCACAAAGTGAGCCAAAAGTGACTCAAGAACTTAGAGTCTCGATCACTAACCATGGACCTTGGAAAACCATGTACCTTAACCACTTCTTTGAAATACAACAAAGCGGTTTGAACAGCATCATGAGTGGTGTTGCTTGCAATGAAATGAGCCATCTTCGAGAAACGATCAACAACAACCATTATTGCATCTTTATGGTGTTGTGAACGTGGCAAACCAGTTATAAAATTATGGAGCTTGAGGCGTAGGCAAAGGCATGTGAAGGCCTTGAGGTAAGGAATGACCCTTGGCCCTTTGACACACATTGCATCGTTTGATCAAATACTCCACATCTCTCCTTAGCCTCGGCCAATAGAAGTAGTCACTCACCATGATTGTTGTCTTCTCAATACCAAAGTGACCAGCTAAGCCTTCTTCATGGAATTCCTTGATGAGAGATTCACGCACACTATGCCTAAGGACACATAGTTGATTACTCTTGAATATAAAACCATCGAAGAGATGGTATTCTCCTTGTGCATGATTTTGACACTTCATGAACATCTCACCAAAGTCCGGATCATCCTTGTAGTTCTCCTTCAATACTTTAATTCCAATGACTTGACTCCTCAAGGAATTCAACAACACATACTTCCTTGATAAAGCATCTACCCCTTTATTCATTTTACCGGATTTGTGCTTAATGACAAAGTGAAATGCTTGTAGGAATTCGACCCATTTGGCATGTCTTGCTTGCAATTTTTGTTGACTTTGCAAGTACTTCAAAGCCTCATGGTCAGAATGTAGGATGAATTCCTTAGCAATGAGATAATGGCGCCAATGATCTAATGAACGAACCAAAGCATAAAACTATTTGTCATAGGTTGAGTATTTGCGCTTGGCGTCATTAAGTTTTTCACTGAAATAGGCCAATGGACGACCATTTTGAGATAAGACCGCACTTATTCCCACACCAGATGCATCTCACTCCACTTCGAACACTTCATCAAAGCTAGGCAAGGCTAAGATGGGGGCTGTGGATAATCTACTTTTCACTTCTTCGAAGGCTAATTGGGCTTGGGGGTTCCATTAAAAGTGTTTGAGTTTAGTGAGTTCAGTTAGGGGTGCCATGAGAGTGCTAAAGTCTCTCACAAAACGCCTATAGAATAAAGCTAGGCCATGGAAGCTTCGGATTAGTTGAATAGAAGTGGGGGTAGGCCAATCTCTTATTGCTTGCACCTTCTTATCATCAACCTTGATGCCTTCATTAGAGACTAGGAATCCGAGAAAAATCACTTGATTAGAGAAGAAGTGACATTATTCCAAGTTTCCATAAAGCATCTATTTCTCCAAAACTTTGAATACTTGCTCCAAATGTGAAGCATATTCCTCCTCATTCTTGCTATAAACAAGAATGTCATCAAAATATACAACAACAAATCTTCCAAGGAATGGTTGAAGTGTTTGGTTCATGAGCCTCATGAATGTGCTTGGCGCATTAGACATACCAAATGGCATAACTAGCCATTCATACAACCCTTCTTTTGTCTTAAATACGGTTTTCCATTCAACCCCTTCATAGATTCTAATTTGGTGATAGCCACTCCTAAGATCAATCTTAGAAAAGACTTTAGAACCATGAAGATCATCAAGTAGGTCGTTCAACCTAGGGATTGGAAATTGATATTTGATGGTGATCTTGTTGATAGCTCTACTATCAACACACATACGCCATTCACCATTCTTCTTAGGCACTAGAAGAGTAGGCACATCACATGGACTCAAAGATTCTCTAATCAACCCTTTAGACTTCAACTCCTCAACTTACCTCCTTATTTCTTCAGTTTCTCTAGGATTAGTTCGATAAGCAGGTTTGTTGGGTTGGCTAGCTCCAGGTATGAGGTCTATCTTGTGTTGTATATCACACTTAGGGGGCAAACCAGGTGGTATTTCTTGTGGAAAAGTGTGAACATATTTGTCAAGCAAAGGGGTGAGTAAAGGATGTTGGTTGTTGTGTGGAGGTGGAGGTTCATCAATGCCACTAAGGATGAGTTCCTTAATTGGAGCATACTCATGGTAATCTGATTTCATCAAGGTAGTCAAGGCTATCTTTCTTTTGGAGTGAAGAGTTTGGGGTTCTTTTGATTTAGGCACGAGGGGAGCAAGAATAATTTTCTTGTGATTTTTCATGAAAGTATAAGTATTCTTGTATCCATCATGGATCACCCTCCTATCAAACATCCAAGGTCTCCCAAGTAACACATGGCACGCTTCCATAGGGATGACATCACACCAAATCTCTTCTTCATAAGTCTTACCAATGCTAAAGTTAAGCAATACACGATTTGATACATGTATTCCTTTGCCTTGATTCAACCATTGGATGACATAGGGGTTAGGATCAGGGGTTGTGTTTAGATTAAGCTTAGTTATGACGGTTTAAGAGGCTACATTTGTACAACTTCCTCCATCAATGATCAATAAACACACCTTTCCACTAATGGTGCAACGAGTGTGGAAGATGGATTCTCTTTGGAGTTGGTCCTCTTGGACAACCATCCCACGAAGGGCTCTTCTAACAACCAAGCACTCTCCATCATTAGGACCGAGCACTCTTTCCTCCTCCTCTATTTCTTCTTCATACTCCTCCTCCTTAAATTCTCCTTCTAAGGCTTCATACTCCATTAGAGTCACCACTTTTGTGTTAGGGCACTCAGATGCGAAGTGTCCTAATCCTTGGCACCTAAAACATCTCCTAGGAGCCTTAGTTTGGATAGGATTATTTTTGGGTTTCTTGAAAGGGGGTTTCGAAGCAGTAGTTGTGGTAGGCTTAGGGGTGAATGTGTTTGGCTTAGTGTAAGGGGTGGTTTTAGCAAAGGTTCGTGAGGAATCCCATTTGCCTTTGGTCTTTTGTTGCTTGTCCACCTTGTGAGCAAAGATAACAAGTTCTTCGAGGGTTGAATATTGATGGAGTTCCACCACATTAGCAATCTTGGAGTCTAATCCTCCCAAGAATCTAACATGAGTTTGAGGTTCATCTTCTTGTAGTTAACACTTCATCAAAAAAGATTCAAACTCCCTTGCATACTCTTCAACACTCCTCGAACCTTGTTGGATGTTATGAAGCTTAGCAAAATTCTCTTGCACATAGTAAGTTGGTAAGAATTTTTGCTTAAGGAGCTTCTTCATCTTCTCCCAAGTAATACGCACCTTCTCCTTTCCAGCCGTCTCCCTTTTGGCACACACACTAGCCCACCAAGTAGAGGCATATTTCCTCAACTTAAGAGCTACCAATTTCACTCGTTTGTCTTCCGGTATTTGTTTATAATTAAATACCCTTTTCACCGTTCTCATCCATTCTATGAACTCATCAGCATCCAACTTGCCATCATAATCAGGGATGTCAACTTTGATGTCATTATTATGGTGTTGGTGTTGTTGTGGGGGTCGTCTATAGGCTAAAAAAGTGTCATCACTTTCTCGATCAGAATTCTCTTCTCATTCTCTATCTCCTCTTTAGTTTTGCAACCGGATGGAAGTTGTCTAACTTGTTCTTGTAGGAGAGTCATTCTAGCCTCATTATCCTTCCTTTCATCCTCCATGAATTTCAAGGTGGCTTTCCAATTGTTTAGTGGTTCAGATTGATCACCAATCTCCATGATTATGGCTGTTTTTGGTTTCGGTTTTTGAGGGGGGTTGGGGATTGTGTTTGGGACGTGTTTAGGGATGGTTTAAGGTTGGTTAAAGAGAGTTTCTTCAACCTCCAGCACTGATACCAAGATGTTGTAGGCTTGAAGTACAACTAGAAGCATACAAGGACTAATTTCGAACAATTGCAAACAATGGAAGAAGCTATGAACTTCGACTAAGGTTTAGGGATAGAATTAGCTTGCTCTAATCTCCTAAGGATAGAGACACACCACCTTAGTTAATTAAAGTTCCTAAGATCACAAATTAGTCAAGCTAGGACTAATTAAGCATAGGCAAATCACTCTAAGTTTCTAAATCCAACTTACTATTGCAACTCCAATTAAACCAAACATATATCACTTAATCTATACATATTTGAACTATATATGTCAAATTTAGATAGAATTGGTTAAAGTACCAAGTTTCGGGTTCATTTTGTCGATTTTTGTGAATTTGAGCTATTTTACTTCCCAAAACTAACTAGATCTTACATATAGGAGGAAAACTAACACACACCACTTACTTTATGCATACTTGAATTGTTAATGTGAAATTTAGGTGCAAAAGATTAAAAGTTCAAGTTTTGGGTTCGTTTCGGGGTCGATTTTTGTGAAAAAATCCACTTTCTCACCCAAAATGAACTTACTATTGCAACTCCAACTAACCAGACATATATCACTTAATCTATACATATTCGAACTATATATGTCAAATTTTGATGGAATTGGTCAAAGTACAAAGTTTCGGGTTTATTTTGTCGATTTTTGTGAATTTGAACTATTTTAATTCTTAAAACTAACTTGATCTAACATATAGGAGCAAAACTAACACACGCCACTTACTTTATGCATTCTTGAAGTGTTAATGTGAAATTTAGGTGCAAAATATTAGAATTTCAAGTTTTTGGTTCGTTTCGGGGTCGATTTTGGTGAAAAATCAACTTTCTCACCCCAAATGAACTTACTATTGCAACTCCAATTAAACCAAACATATGTCTCTTAATCTATACATATTTGAACTATATATGTCAAATTTAGGTGGAATTGGTCAAAGTGCCAAGTTTCGGGTTCATTTTTGTCGATTTTTGTGAATTTGAGCTATTTTTCTTCCCAAAACTAACTAGATCTTACATATTGGAGCAAAACTAACATACACCACTTACTTCATGCATACTTGAAGTGTTAATGTGAAATTTAGGTGCAAAAGATTAAAAGTTCAAGTTTTGGGTTCGTTTCGGGGTCTATTTTTGTGAAAAATCCACTTACTCACCCAAAATGAACTTACTTTTGCCACTCCAACTAAACAAGACATATATCACTTAATCTATACATATTTGAACTTTATATGTCAAATTTTGATGGAATTGGTCAAAGTACAATGTTTCGGGTTTATTTTGTCGATTTTTGTAAATTTGGGCTATTTTACTTCTTAAAACTAACTTGATCTAACATATAGGATCAAAACTAACACACGCCACTTACTTTATGCATACTTGAAGTGTTAATGTGAAATTTAGGTGCAAAAGATTAGAATTTCAAGTTTTTGGTTCGTTTCTGGGTCGATTTTGGTGAAAAATCAACTTTCTCACCCAAAATGAACTTACTATTGCAACTCCAATTAAACCAAATATATGTCTCTTAATCTATACATATTTGAACTATATATGTCAAATTTAGGTGGAATTGGTCAAAGTACCAAGTTTCGGGTTAATTTTTGTCGATTTATGTGAATTTAAGCTTTAACACTTCCCAAAAAAACTTGATCTTACATATAGGAGCAAAACTAACACACACCACTTACTTTATGCATACTTGAATTGTTAATGTGATATTTAGGTGCTTTAGATTAGAAGTTCAAGTTTTGGGTCCATTTCGGGGTCGATTTTGGTGAAAATCAACTTTCTCACCCAAATAGAACTTACTATTGCAACTCCAATTAAACCAGACATATATCACTTAATATATACATATTTGAACTATATATGTCAAATTTAGGTGGAATTGGTCAAAGTACCAAGTTTCGGGTTTATTTTTGTCGATTTTTGTGAATTTAAGCTTTATCACTTCTCAAAACTAACTAGATCTTACATATAGGAGCAAAAATATCACACACCACTTACTTTATGCATACTTGAAGTGTTAATGTGATATTTAGGTGCTTTAGATTAGAAGTTCAAGTTTTGGGTCCATTTCGGGGTCGATTTTGGTGAAAAATCCACTTTCCCACCCAAAATGAACTTATTATTGTAACCCCAATTAAACCAATCATATATAACTTAAACTATACATATTTGAACTTTATATGGCAAATTTAGATGGAATTGGTTAAAGTACCAAGTTTCGCGTTCATTTTGTCGATTTTTGTGAATTTGAACTTTGTTACTTCCCAAAACTAACTAGATCTTACATATAAGAGCAAAACTAACACACGCCACTTACTTTATGCATACTTGAAGTGTTAATGTGAAATTTAGGTGCAAAAGATTAGAATTTCAAGTTTTTGGTTCGTTTCGGGGTCGATTTTGGTGAAAAATCCACTTTCTCACCCCAAATGAACTTACTATTGCAACTCCAATTAAACCAAACATATGTCTCTTAATCTATACATATTTGAACTATATATGTCAAATTTAGGTGGAATTGATCAAAGTGCCAAGTTTCGGGTTCATTTTTGTCGATTTTTGTGAATTTGAGCTATTTTACTTCCCAAAACTAACTAGATCTTACATATAGGAGCAAAACTAACACACACCACTTACTTTATGCATACTTGAAGTGTTAATGTGAAATTTATGTGCAAAAGATTAGAAGTTTAAGTTTTGGGTTCGTTTCGGGGTCGATTTTTGTGAAAAAATCCACTTTCTCACCCAAAATGAACTTACTATTGCAACTCCAACTAAACCAGATATATATCACTTAATCTATACATATTCGAACTATATATGTCAAATTTTGATGGAATTGGTCAAAGTACAAAGTTTCGGGTTTATTTTATCGATTTTTGTGAATTTGAGCTATTTTACTTCTTAAAACTAAGTAGATCAATCATATAGGAGCAAAACTAACACACGCCACTTACTTTATGCATACTTGAAGTGTTAATGTGAAATTTAGGTGCAAAAGATTAGAATTTCAAGTTTTTGGTTCGTTTCGGGGTCGATTTTGGTGAAATATCCACTTTCTCACCCGAAATGAACTTACTATTGGAACTCCAATTAAACCAAACATATGTCTCTTAATCTATATATATTTGAATTATATATGTCAAATTTAGGTGGAATTAGTCTAAGTACCAAGTTTCGTGTTCATTTTTGTCGATTTTTGTGAATTTAATCTTTATCACTTCCCAAAACTAACTTGATCTTACATATAGGAGTAAAACTAAGACACACCACTTACTTTATGCATACTTGAAGTGTTAATGTGATATTTAGCTGCTTTAGATTAGAAGTTCAAGTTTTGGGTCCATTTCGGGGTCGATTTTGGTGAAAATCAACTTTCTCACCCAAAATGAACTTACTATTGCAACTCCAACTAAACCAGACATATATCCCTTAATATATACAAACTTGAACTATATATGTCAAATTTAGGTGGAATTGGTCAAAGTACCAATTTTCGGGTTCATTTTTGTCGATTTTTGTGAATTTAAACTTTATCACTTCTCAAAACTAACTAGATCTTACATATAGGAGCAAAAATATCACACACCACTTACCTTATGCATACTTGAAGTGTTAATGTGATATTTAGGTGCTTTAGATTAGAAGTTCAAGTTTTGGGTCCGTTTCGGGGTCGATTTTGGTGAAAAATCCACTTTCCCACCCAAAATGAACTTACTATTGTAACCCCAATTAAACCAAACATATATCACTTAATCTATACATATTTGAACTATATATGTCAAATTTAGATAGAATTGGTTAAAGTACCAAGTTTCGGGTTCATTTTGTCGATTTTTGTGAATTTGAGCTATTTTACTTCCCAAAACTAACTAGATCTTACATATAGGAGGAAAACTAACACACACCACTTACTTTATGCATACTTGAAGTGTTAATGTGAAATTTAGGTGCAAAAGATTAAAAGTTCAAGTTTTGGGTTCGTTTCGGGGTCGATTTTTGTGAAAAAATCCACTTTCTCACCCAAAATGAACTTACTATTGCAACTCCAACTAACCAGACATATATCACTTAATCTATACATATTCGAACTATATATGTCAAATTTTGATGGAATTGGTCAAAGTACAAAGTTTCGGGTTTATTTTGTCGATTTTTGTGAATTTGAACTATTTTAATTCTTAAAACTAACTTGATCTAACATATAGGAGCAAAACTAACACACGCCACTTACTTTATGCATTCTTGAAGTGTTAATGTGAAATTTAGGTGCAAAATATTAGAATTTCAAGTTTTTGGTTCGTTTCGGGGTCGATTTTGGTGAAAAATCAACTTTCTCACCCCAAATGAACTTACTATTGCAACTCCAATTAAACCAAACATATGTCTCTTAATCTATACATATTTGAACTATATATGTCAAATTTAGGTGGAATTGGTCAAAGTGCCAAGTTTCGGGTTCATTTTTGTCGATTTTTGTGAATTTGAGCTATTTTTCTTCCCAAAACTAACTAGATCTTACATATTGGAGCAAAACTAACATACACCACTTACTTCATGCATACTTGAAGTGTTAATGTGAAATTTAGGTGCAAAAGATTAAAAGTTCAAGTTTTGGGTTCGTTTCGGGGTCTATTTTTGTGAAAAATCCACTTACTCACCCAAAATGAACTTACTTTTGCCACTCCAACTAAACAAGACATATATCACTTAATCTATACATATTTGAACTTTATATGTCAAATTTTGATGGAATTGGTCAAAGTACAATGTTTCGGGTTTATTTTGTCGATTTTTGTAAATTTGGGCTATTTTACTTCTTAAAACTAACTTGATCTAACATATAGGATCAAAACTAACACACGCCACTTACTTTATGCATACTTGAAGTGTTAATGTGAAATTTAGGTGCAAAAGATTAGAATTTCAAGTTTTTGGTTCGTTTCTGGGTCGATTTTGGTGAAAAATCAACTTTCTCACCCAAAATGAACTTACTATTGCAACTCCAATTAAACCAAACATATGTCTCTTAATCTATACATATTTGAACTATATATGTCAAATTTAGGTGGAATTGGTCAAAGTACCAAGTTTCGGGTTAATTTTTGTCGATTTATGTGAATTTAAGCTTTAACACTTCCCAAAAAAACTTGATCTTACATATAGGAGCAAAACTAACACACACCACTTACTTTATGCATACTTGAATTGTTAATGTGATATTTAGGTGCTTTAGATTAGAAGTTCAAGTTTTGGGTCCATTTCGGGGTCGATTTTGGTGAAAATCAACTTTCTCACCCAAAGAGAACTTACTATTGCAACTCCAATTAAACCAGATATATATCACTTAATATATACATATTTGAACTATATATGTCAAATTTAGGTGGAATTGGTCAAAGTACCAAGTTTCGGGTTTATTTTTGTCGATTTTTGTGAATTTAAGCTTTATCACTTCTCAAAACTAACTAGATCTTACATATAGGAGCAAAAATATCACACACCACTTACTTTATGCATACTTGAAGTGTTAATGTGATATTTAGGTGCTTTAGATTAGAAGTTCAAGTTTTGGGTCCATTTCGGGGTCGATTTTGGTGAAAAATCCACTTTCCCACCCAAAATGAACTTATTATTGTAACCCCAATTAAACCAATCATATATAACTTAAACTATACATATTTGAACTTTATATGGCAAATTTAGATGGAATTGGTTAAAGTACCAAGTTTCGTGTTCATTTTGTCGATTTTTGTGAATTTGAACTTTGTTACTTCCCAAAACTAACTAGATCTTACATATAAGAGCAAAACTAACACACGCCACTTACTTTATGCATACTTGAAGTGTTAATGTGAAATTTAGGTGCAAAAGATTAGAATTTCAAGTTTTTGGTTCGTTTCGGGGTCGATTTTGGTGAAAAATCCACTTTCTCACCCCAAATGAACTTACTATTGCAACTCCAATTAAACCAAACATATGTCTCTTAATCTATACATATTTGAACTATATATGTCAAATTTAGGTGGAATTGATCAAAGTGCCAAGTTTCGGGTTCATTTTTGTCGATTTTTGTGAATTTGAGCTATTTTACTTCCCAAAACTAACTAGATCTTACATATAGGAGCAAAACTAACACACACCACTTACTTTATGCATACTTGAAGTGTTAATGTGAAATTTATGTGCAAAAGATTAGAAGTTTAAGTTTTGGGTTCGTTTCGGGGTCGATTTTTGTGAAAAAATCCACTTTCTCACCCAAAATGAACTTACTATTGCAACTCCAACTAAACCAGATATATATCACTTAATCTATACATATTCGAACTATATATGTCAAATTTTGATGGAATTGGTCAAAGTACAAAGTTTCGGGTTTATTTTATCCATTTTTGTGAATTTGAGCTATTTTACTTCTTAAAACTAAGTAGATCAATCATATAGGAGCAAAACTAACACACGCCACTTACTTTATGCATACTTGAAGTGTTAATGTGAAATTTAGGTGCAAAAGATTAGAATTTCAAGTTTTTGGTTCGTTTCGGGGTCGATTATGGTGAAATATCCACTTTCTCACCCGAAATGAACTTACTATTGGAACTCCAATTAAACCAAACATATGTCTCTTAATCTATATATATTTGAATTATATATGTCAAATTTAGGTGGAATTAGTCTAAGTACCAAGTTTCGTGTTCATTTTTGTCGATTTTTGTGAATTTAATCTTTATCACTTCCCAAAACTAACTTGATCTTACATATAGGAGTAAAACTAAGACACACCACTTACTTTATGCATACTTGAAGTGTTAATGTGATATTTAGCTGCTTTAGATTAGAAGTTCAAGTTTTGGGTCCATTTCGGGGTCGATTTTGGTGAAAATCAACTTTCTCACCCAAAATGAACTTACTATTGCAACTCCAACTAAACCAGACATATATCCCTTAATATATACAAACTTGAACTATATATGTCAAATTTAGGTGGAATTGGTCAAAGTACCAATTTTCGGGTTCATTTTTGTCGATTTTTGTGAATTTAAACTTTATCACTTCTCAAAACTAACTAGATCTTACATATAGGAGCAAAAATATCACACACCACTTACCTTATGCATACTTGAAGTGTTAATGTGATATTTAGGTGCTTTAGATTAGAAGTTCAAGTTTTGGGTCCGTTTCGGGGTCGATTTTGGTGAAAAATCCACTTTCCCACCCAAAATGAACTTACTATTGTAACCCCAATTAAACCAATCATATATCACTTAAACTATACATATTTGAACTATATATGGCAAATTTAGATGGAATTGGTTAAAGTACCAACTTACTGATTCATTTTGTCGATTTTTGTGAATTTGAAGTTTTTACTTCCCAAAACTAACTAGATCTTACATATAGGAGCAAAACTAACACACGCCACTTACTTTATGCATACTTGAAGTGTTAATGAAAAATTTAGGTGCAAAAGATTAGAATTTCAAGTGTTGGGTCCGTTTCGGTGTCGATTTTGGTGAAAAATCCACTTTCTCACCCAAAATGAACTTATTATTGCAACTCCAACTAAAAAAAACATATATCACTTAATATTTGAACTATATATGTCAAATTTAGGTGGAATTGGTCAAAGTGCCAAGTTTCGGATTCATTTTTGTCGATTTTTGTGAATTTGAGCTATTTTACTTCCCAAAACTAACTAGATCTTATATATAGGAGCAAAACTAACACACACTAGTTACTTTATGCATACTTGAAGTGTTAATGAGAAATTTAGGTGCAATAGATTAGAAGTTCAAGTTTAGGGTTCGTTTCGGGGTCGATTTTGGTGGAAAATCCACTATCTCACCCAAAATAAAATTACTATTGCAACTCCAGCTAAACCAAACATATATCACGTAATATATACATATTTGAACTATATATGTCAAATTTAGGTGGAATTGGTCAAAGTACCATGTTTCGGGTTCATTTTCTCGATTTTTGTGAAATTGAGCTATTTTACTTCCCAAAACTAACTAGGTCTTACATATAGGAGCAAAACTAACACACACGACTTACTTTATGCATACTTGAAGTGTTAATGTGAAATTTAGGTGCAATAGATTAGAAGTTCAAGTTTTGGGTTCGTTTTGGGGTTGATTTTGGTGAAAAATCCATTTTCTCACCCAAAATGAACTTACTATTGCAACTCCAATTAAACCAAACATATTTCACTTAATATATACATATTTGAACCATATATGTCAAATTTAGATGGAATTGGTTAAAGTACCAAATTTCGGGTTCATTTTGTCGATTTTTGTGAATTTGAGCTATTTTACTTCCCAAAACCAACTAGATCTTACATATAGGAGCAAAACTAACACACACCACTTACTTTATGCACACTTGAAGTGTTAATGTGAAATTCAGGTGCAAAAGATTAGAAGTTCAAGTTTTGGGTTCATTTCGGGGTCGATTTTTATGAAAAAATCCACTTTCTCACCCAAAATGAACTTAGTATTGCAACTCCAACTAAACTAGACATATATCACTTAATCTATACATATTCGAACTATATATGTCAAATTTTTAAGAAATTGGTCAAAGTACAAAGTTTCGGGTTTATTTTGTCGATTTTTGTGAATTTGAGCTATTTTACTTCTTAAAACTAACTAGATCTACCATATAGGAGCAAAACTAACACACGCCACTTACTTTATGCATACTTGAAGTGTTAATGTGAAATTTAGGAGCAAAAGATTAGAATTTCATGTTTTGGGTTGGTTTCGGGGTCGATTTTGGTGAAAAATCAACTTTCTCACCCAAAATGAATTTACTATTGCAACTCCAATTAAACCAAACATATGTCTCTTAATCTATACATATTTGAACTATATATGTCAAATTTAGGTGGAATTGGTCAAAGTACCAAGTTTCGGGTTCATTTTGTCGATTTTTGTGAATTTGAGCTATTTTACTTCCCAAAACTAACTAGATCTTACATATAGGAGCAAAACTAACACACACCACTTACTTTATGCATACTTGAAGTGTTAATGTGAAATTTAGGTGCAATAGATTAGAAGTTCAAGTTTGGGTTCCTTTTGGGGTCGATTTTTGGTGAAAAATCCACTTTTTCACCCGGAGTCGATTTTGGTGAAAAATCCACTTTCTCACCCAAAATGAACTTACTATTGCAACTCCAATTAAACCAAACATATATCACTTAATCTATACATATTTGAACTATATATGTCAAATTTAGATAGAATTGGTTAAAGTACCAAGTTTCGGGTTCATTTTGTCGATTTTTGTGAATTTGAGCTATTTTACTTCCCAAAACTAACTAGATCTTACATATAGGAGCAAAACTAACACACACCACTTACTTTATGCATATTTGAAGTGTTAACGTGAAATTTAGGTGCAAAAGATTAAAAGTTCAAGTTTTGGGTTCGTTTTGGGTTCGTTTCGGTGTCGATTTTTGTGAAAAAATCCACTTTCTCACCCAAAATGAACTTACTATTGCAACTCCAACTAAACCAGACATATATCACTTAATCTATACATATTCGAACTATATATGTCAAATTTTGGTGGACTTGGTCAAAGTACAAAGTTTCGGGTTTATTTTGTCGATTTTTGTGAATTTGAGCTATTTTAATTCTTAAAACTAACTAGATCTAACATATAGGAGCAAAAATAACACACGCCACTTACTTTATGCATACTTGAAGTGTTAATGTAAAATTTAGGTGTAAAAGATTAGAATTTCATGTTTTTGGTTCGTTTCTGGGTCGATTTTGGTGAAAAATCAACTTTCTCACCCAAAATAAACTTACTATTGCAACTCCAATTAAACCAAACATATGTCTCTTAATCTATACATATTTGAACTATATATGTCAAATTTAGGTGGAATTGGTCAAAGTTCCAAGTTTCAAATTCATTTTTACCGATTTTTGTGAATTTGAGCTATTTTACTTCCTAAAACTAACTAGATCTTATATATAGGAGCAAAACTAAAACACACTAGTTACTTTATGCATACTTGAAGTGTTAATGTGAAATTTAGGTGCAATAGATTAGAAGTTCAAGTTTTGGGTTCGTTTCGGGGTCGATTTTGGTGGAAAATCAACTTTCTCACCCAAAATAAAATAACTGTTGCAACTCCAACTAAACCAAACATATATCACTTAATATATACATATTTGAACTATATATGTCAAATTTAGGTGGAATTTGTCAAAGTACCAAGTTTCGGGTTCATTTTGTCGATTTTTGTGAATTTGAGCTATTTTACTTCCCAAAACTAACAAGATCTTACATATAGGAGCAAAACTAACACACACCACTTACTTTCTGCATACTTGAAGTGTTAATGTGAAATTTGGGTGCAAAAGATTAGAATTTCAAGTTTTTGGTTCGTTTCTGGGTCGATTTTGGTGAAAAATCAACTTTCTCTCCCAAAATGAACTTACTATTGCAACTCCAATTAAACCAAACATATGTCTCTTAATCTATACATATTTGAACTATATATGTCAAATTTAGGTGGAATTGGTCAAAGTACCAAGTTTCAAATTCATTTTTGCAGATTTTTGTGAATTTGTGCTATTTTACTTCCCAAAACTAACGAGATCTCATATATAGGAGCAAAACTAAAACACACTAGTTACTTTATGCATACTTGAAGTGTTAATGTGAAATTTAGGTGCAATAGATTAGAAGTTCAAGTTTTGGGTTCGTTACGGGGTCGATTTTGGTGGAAAATCCACTTTATCACCCAAAATAAAATAACTTTTGCAACTCCAACTAAACCAAACATATATTACTTAATATATACATATTTGAACTATATATGTCAAATTTAGGTGTAATTGGTCAATGTATCAAGTTTCGGGTTCATTTTGTCGATTTTTGTGAATTTGAGCTATTTTACTTCCCAAAACTAACAAGATCTTACATATAGGAGCAAAACTAACACACACCACTTACTTTCTGCATACTTGAAGTGTTAATGTGAAATTTAGGTGCAATAGATTAGAAGTTCAAGTTTGGGTTCGTTTTGGGATCGATTTTGGTGAAAATCCACTTTTTCACCCGGAGTCGATTTTGGTGAAAAATCCACTTTCTCACCCAAAATGAACGTACTATTGCAACTGCAATTAAACCAAATATATATCACTTAATCTATACATATTTGAACTATATATGTCAAATTTAGATAGAATTGGTTAAAGTACCAAGTTTCGGGTTCATTTTGTCGATTTTTGTGAATTTGAGCTATTTTACTTCCCAAAACTAACTAGATCTTACATATAGGAGCAAAACTAACACACACCACTTACTTTATGAATACTTGAAGTGTTAACGTGAAATTTAGGTGCAAAAGATTAAAAGTTCAAGTTTTGGGTTCGTTTCGGGGTCGATTTTTGTGAAAAAATCCACTTTCTCACCCAAAATGAACTTACTATTGCAACTCCAACTAAACCAGACATATATCACTTAATCTATACATATTCGAACTATATATGTCAAATTTTGATGGACTTGGTCAAAGTACAAAGTTTCGGGTTATTTTGTCGATTTTTGTGAATTTGAGCTATTTTAATTCTTAAAACTAACTTGATCTAACATATAGGAGCAAAAGTAACACACGCCACTTACTTTATGCATTCTTGAAGTGTTAATGTGAAATTTAGGTGCAAAAGATTAGAATTTCAAGTTTTTGGTTCGTTTCGGGGTCGATTTTGGTGAAAAATCCACTTTCTCACCCCAAATGAACTTACTATTGCAACTCCAATTAAACCAAACATATGTCTCTTAATCTATACTTATTTGAACTATATATGTCAAATTTAGGTGGAATTGGTCAAAGTGCCAAGTTTCGGATTCATTTTTGTCGATTTTTTTGAATTTGAGCTATTTTACTTCCCAAAACTAACTAGATCTTACATATAGGAGCAAAACTAACACACACCACTTACTTTATGCATACTTGAAGTGTTAATGTGAAATTTAGGTGCAAAAGATTAAAAGTTCAAGTTTTGGGTTCGTTTCGGGGTCTATTTTTGTGAAAAATCCACTTACTCACCCAAAATGAACTTACTATTGCCACTCCAACTAAACCAGACATATATCACTTAATCTATAAATATTCGAACTTTATATGTCAAATTTTGATGGAATCGGTCAAAGTACAATGTTTCGGGTTTATTTTGTTGATTTTTGTGAATTTGGGCTATTTTACTTCTTAAAACTAACTTGATCTAACATATAGGATCAAAACTAACACACGCCACTTACTTTATGCATACTTGAAGTGTTAATGTGAAATTTAGGTGCAAAAGATTAGAATTTCAAGTTTTTGGTTCGTTTCTGGGTCGATTTTGGTGAAAAATCAACTTTCTCACCCAAAATGAACTTACTATTGCAACTCCAATTAAACCAAACATATGTCTCTTAATCTATACATATTTGAACTATATATGTCAAATTTAGGTGGAATTGGTCAAAGTACCAAGTTTCAAATTCATTTTTGCCGATTTTTGTGAATTTGTGCTATTTTACTTCCCAAAACTAACTAGATCTTATATATAGGAGCAAAACTAAAACACACTAGTTACTTTATGCATACTTGAAGTGTTAATGTGAAATTTAGGTGCAATAGATTAGAAGTTCAAGTTTTGGGTCCATTTCGGGGTCGATTTTGGTGGAAAATCCACTTTCTCAACCAAAATAAAATAACTTACTATTGCAACTCCAACTAAACCAAACATATATCACTTAATATATACATATTTGAACTATATATGTCAAATTTAGGTGGAATTGGTCAAAGTACCAAGTTTCGGGTTCATTTTTGTCGATTTTTGTGAATTTAAGCTATTTTCACTTCCCAAAACTAACTAGATCTTACATATAGGAGCAAAACTAACACACACCACTTACTTTATGCATACTTGAAGTGTTAATGTGAAATTTAGGTGCAATAGATTAGAAGTTCAAGTTTGGGTTCGTTTTGGGGTCGATTTTGGTGAAAAATCCACTTTTTCGCCCGAGTCGATTTTGGTGAAAAATCCACTTTCCCACCCAAAATGAACTTACTATTGCAACTCCAATTAAACCAAACATATCTCACTTAATCTATACATATTTGAACTATATATGTCAAATTTAGATAGAATTGGTTAAAGTACCAAGTTTCGGGTTCATTTTGTCGATTTTTGTGAATTTGAGCTATTTTACTTCCCAAAACTAACTAGATCTTACATATAGGAGGAAAACTAACACACACCACTTACTTTATGCATACTTGAAGTGTTAATGTGAAATTTAGGTGCAAAAGATTAAAAGTTCAAGTTTTGGGTTCGTTTCGGGTCGATTTTTGTGAAAAAAATCCACTTTCTCACCCAAAATGAACTTACTATTGCAACTACAACTAAACCAGACATATATCACTTAATCTATACATATTCGAACTATATATGTCAAATTTTGATGGAATTGGTCAAAGTACAAAGTTTCGGGTTTATTTTGTCGATTTTTGTGAATTTGAGCTATTTTAATTCTTAAAACTAACTTGATCTAACATATAGGAGCAAAACTAACACACGCCACTTACTTTATGCATTCTTGAGGTGATAATGTGAAATTTAGGTGCAAAAGATTAGAATTTCAAGTTTTTGGTTCGTTTCGGGGTCGATTTTGGTGAAAAATCCACTTTCTCACCCCAAATGAACTTACTATTGCAACTCCAATTAAACCAAACATATGTCTCTTAATCTATACATATTTGAACTATATATGTCAAATTTAGGTGGAATTGGTCAAAGTGCCAAGTTTCGGGTTCATTTTTGTCGATTTTTTTGAATTTGAGCTATTTT
The DNA here is from genome assembly GCA_947648045.1 of Beta corolliflora. NCBI lineage: Eukaryota > Viridiplantae > Streptophyta > Magnoliopsida > Caryophyllales > Amaranthaceae > Beta > Beta corolliflora. The sequence goes on along the minus strand of CANSZD010003038.1, from coordinate 35,116 downwards.
TCTTCCCAAAACTAACTAGATCTTACATATAGGAGCAAAACTAACACACACCACTTACTTTATGCATACTTGAAGTGTTAATGTGAAATTTAGGTGCAAAAGATTAAAAGTTCAAGTTTTGGGTTCGTTTCGGGGTCGATTTTTGTGAAAAATCCACTTACTCACCCAAAATGAACTTACTATTGCCACTCCAACTAAACCAGACATATATCACTTAATCTATAAATATTCGAACTTTATATGTCCAATTTTGATGGAATTGGTCAAAGTACAAAGTTTCGGGTTTATTTTGTCGATTTTTGTGAATTTGGGCTATTTTACTTCTTAAAACTAACTTGATCTAACATATAGGATCAAAACTAACACACGCCACTTACTTTATGCATACTTGAAGTGTTAATGTGAAATTTAGGTGCAAAAGATTAGAATTTCAAGTTTTTGGTTCGTTTCTGGGTCGATTTTGGTGAAAAATCAACTTTCTCTCCCAAAATGAACTTACTATTGCAACTCCAATTAAACCAAACATATGTCTCTTAATCTATACATATTTGAACTATATATGTCAAATTTAGGTGGAATTGGTCAAAGTACCAAGTTTCAAATTCATTTTTGTCGATTTTTGTGAATTTGTGCTATTTTACTTCCCAAAACTAACTAGATCTTATATATAGGAGCAAAACTAAAACACACTAGTTACTTTATGCATACTTGAAGTGTTAATGTGAAATTTAGGTGCAATAGATTAGAAGTTCAAGTTTTGGGTTCGTTTCGGGGTCGATTTTGGTGGAAAATCCACTTTATCACCCAAAATAAAATAACTTTTGCAACTCCAACTAAACCAAACATATATCACTTAATATATACATATTTGAACTATATATGTCAAATTTAGGTGGAATTGGTCAAAGTACCAAGTTTCGGGTTCATTTTGTCGATTTTTGTGAATTTGAGCTATTTTACTTCCCAAAACTAACTAGATCTTACATATAGGAGCAAAACTAACACACACCACTTACTTTATGCATACTTGAAGTGTTAATGTGAAATTTAGGTGCAATAGATTAGAAGTTCAAGTTTGGGTTCGTTGGGGTCGATTTTGGTGAAAAATCCACTTTTCGCCCGGAGTCGATTTTGGTGAAAAATCCACTTTCTCACCCAAAATGAACTTACTATTGCAACTCCAATTAAACCAAACATATATCACTTAATCTATACATATTTGAACTATATATGTCAAATTTAGATAGAATTGGTAAAAGTACCAAGTTTCGGGTTCATTTTGTCGATTTTTGGGAATTTAAGCTATTTTACTTCCCAAAACTAACTAGATCTTACATATAGGAGCAAAACTAACACACACCACTTACTTTATGCATACTTGAAGTGTTAATGTCAAATTTAGGTGCAAAAGATTAGAAGTTCAAGTTTTGGGTTCGTTTCGGGGTCGATTTTGGTGGAAAATCCACTTTCTCACCCAAAATGAACTTACTATTGCAACTCCAACTAAACCAAACATATATCACTTAATCTATACATATTCGAACTATATATGTCAAATTTAGGTGGAATTGGTCAAAGTACCAAGTTTCGGGTTCATTTTGTCGATTTTTGTGAATTTGAGCTATTTTACTTCCCAAAACTAACTAGATCTTACATATAGGAGCAAAACTAACACACACCACTTACTTTATGCATACTTGAAGTGTTAATGTGAAATTTAGGTGCAAAAGATTAGAAGTTCAAGTTTTGGGTTCGTTTGGGGTCGATTTTGGTGAAAAATCCACTTTCTCACCCAAAATGAACTTACTATTGCAACTCCAATTAAACCAAACATATGTCACTTAATCTATACATATTTGAACTATATATGTCAAATTTAGGTGGAATTGGTCAAATTACCAAGTTTCAGGTTCATTTTTGCGGATTTTTGTGAATTTGAGCTATTTTACTTCCCAAAACTAACTAGATCTTACATATAGGAGCAAAACTAACACACACCACTTTATTTATGCATACTTGAAGTGTTAATGTGAAATTTAGGTGCAAAAGATTAAAAGTTCAAGTTTTGGGTTCGTTTCGGGGTCGATTTTTGTGAAAAAATCCACTTACTCACCCAAAATGAACTTACTATTGCAACTCCAACTAAACCAGACATATATCACTTAATCTATACATATTCGAACTATATATGTCAAATTTTGATGGAATTGGTCAAAGTACAAAGTTTCGGGTTTATTTTGTCGATTTTTGTGAATTTGAGCTATTTTACTTCTTAAAACTAACTTGATCTAACATATAGGAGCAAAACTAACACACGCCACTTACTTTATGCATACTTGAGGTGTTAATGTGAAATTTAGGTGCAAAAGATTAGAATTTCAAGTTTTTGGTTCGTTTCGGGGTCGATTTTGGTGAAAAATCCACTTTCTCACCCCAAATGAACTTACTATTGCAACTCCAATTAAACCAAACATATGTCTCTTAATCTATACATATTTGAACTATATATGTCAAATTTAGGTGGAATTGGTCAAAGTGCCAAGTTTCGGGTTCATTTTTGTCGATTTTTTGTGAATTTGAGCTATTTTACTTCCCAAAACTAACTAGATCTTACATATAGGAGCAAAACTAACACACACCACTTACTTTATGCATACTTGAAGTGTTAATGTGAAATTTAGGTGCAAAAGATTAAAAGTTCAAGTTTTGGGTTCGTTTCGGGGTCGATTTTTGTGAAAAAATCCACTTACTCACCCAAAATGAACTTACTATTGCAACTCCAACTAAACCAGACATATATCACTTAATCTATAAATATTCGAACTTTATATGTCAAATTTTGATGGAATTGGTCAAAGTACAATGTTTCGGGTTTATTTTGTCGATTTTTGTGAATTTGGGCTATTTTACTTCTTAAAACTAACTTGATCTAACATATAGGATCAAAACTAACACACGCCACTTACTTTATGCATACTTGAAGTGTTAATGTGAAATTTAGGTGCAAAAGATTAGAATTTCAAGTTTTTGGTTCGTTTCGGGTCGATTTTGGTGAAAAATCAACTTTCTCACCCAAAATGAACTTACTATTGCAACTCCAATTAAACCAAACATATGTCTCTTAATCTATACATATTTGAACTATATATGTCAAATTTAGGTGGAATTGGTCAAAGTACCAAGTTTCAAATTCATTTTGGCGATTTTTGTGAATTTGTGCTATTTTACTTCCCAAAACTAACTAGATCTTATATATAGGAGCAAAACTAAAACACACTAGTTACTTTATGCATACTTGAAGTGTTAATGTGAAATTTAGGTGCAATAGATTAGAAGTTCAAGTTTTGGGTTCGTTTCGGGGTCGATTTTGGTGGAAAATCCACTTTATCACCCAAAATAAAATAACTTTGCAACTCCAACTAAACCAAACATATATCACTTAATATATACATATTTGAACTATATATGTCAAATTTAGGTGGAATTGGTCAAAGTACCTAGTTTCGGGTTTATTTTGTCGATTTTTGTGAATTTGAGCTATTTTACTTCCCAAAACTAACTAGATCTTACATATCGGAGCAAAATTAACACACACCACTTACTTTATGCATACTTGAAGTGTTAATGTGAAATTTAGGTGCAATAGATTAGAAGTTCAAGTTTTGGGTTCGTTTTGGGGTCGATTTTGGTGAAAAATCCACTTTCTCACCCAAAATGAACTTACTATTGCAACTCCAATTAAACCAAACATATATCACTTAATCTATACATATTTGAACTATATATGTCAAATTTAGATAGAATTGGTTAAAGTACCAAGTTTCGGGTTCATTTTGTCGATTTTTGTGAATTTGAGCTATTTTACTTCCCAAAACTAACTAGATCTTACATATAGGAGGAAAACTAACACACACCACTTACTTTATGCATACTTGAAGTGTTAATGTGAAATTTAGGTGCAAAAGATTAAAAGTTCAAGTTTTGGGTTCGTTTCGGGGGTCGATTTTTGTGAAAAAATCCACTTTCTCACCCAAAATGAACTTACTATTGCAACTCCAACTAACCAGACATATATCACTTAATCTATACATATTCGAACTATATATGTCAAATTTTGATGGAATTGGTCAAAGTACAAAGTTTCGGGTTTATTTTGTCGATTTTTGTGAATTTGAACTATTTTAATTCTTAAAACTAACATGATCTAACATATAGGAGCAAAACTAACACACGCCACTTACTTTATGCATTCTTGAAGTGTTAATGTGAAATTTAGGTGCAAAATATTAGAATTTCAAGTTTTTGGTTCGTTTCGGGGTCGATTTTGGTGAAAAATCAACTTTCTCACCCCAAATGAACTTACTATTGCAACTCCAATTAAACCAAACATATGTCTCATAATCTATACATATTTGAACTATATATGTCAAATTTAGGTGGAATCGGTCAAAGTGCCAAGTTTCGGGTTCATTTTTGTCGATTTTTGTGAATTTGAGCTATTTTACTTCCCAAAACTAACTAGATCTTACATATTGGAGCAAAACTAACACACACCACTTACTTCATGCATACTTGAAGTGTTAATGTGAAATTTAGGTGCAAAAGATTAAAAGTTCAAGTTTTTGGGTTCGTTTCGGGGGTCTATTTTTGTGAAAAATCCACTTACTCACCCAAAATGAACTTACTTTTGCCACTCCAACTAAACAAGACATATATCACTTAATCTATACATATTCGAACTTTATATGTCAAATTTTGATGGAATTGGTCAAAGTACAATGTTTCGGGTTTATTTTGTCGATTTTTGTAAATTTGGGCTATTTTACTACTTAAAACTAACTTGATCTAACATATAGGATCAAAACTAACACACGCCACTTACTTTATGCATTCTTGAGGTGTTAATGTGAAATTTAGGTGCAAAAGATTAGAATTTCAAGTTTTTGGTTCGTTTCGGGGTCGATTTTGGTGAAAAATCCACTTTCTCACCCCAAATGAACTTACTATTGCAACTCCAATTAAACCAAACATATGTCTCTTAATCTATACATATTTGAACTATATATGTCAAATTTAGGTGGAATTGGTCAAAGTGCCAAGTTTCGGATTCATTTTTGTCGATTTTTTTGAATTTGAGCTATTTTTCTTCCCAAAACTAACTAGATCTTACATATAGGAGCAAAACTAACACACACCACTTACTTTATGCATACTTGAAGTGTTAATGTGAAATTTAGGTGCAAAAGATTAAAAGTTCAAGTTTTGGGTTCGTTTCGGGGTCTATTTTTGTGAAAAATCCACTTACTCACCCAAAATGAACTTACTATTGCCACTCCAACTAAACCAGACATATATCACTTAATCTATAAATATTCGAACTTTATATGTCCAATTTTGATGGAATTGGTCAAAGTACAATGTTTAGGGCTTATTTTGTCGATTTTTGTGAATTTGGGCTATTTTACTTCTTAAAACTAACTTGATCTAACATATAGGATCAAAACTAACACACGCCACTTACTTTATGCATACTTGAAGTGTTAATGTGAAATTTAGGTGCAAAAGATTAGAATTTCAAGTTTTTGGTTCGTTTCTGGGTCGATTTTGGTGAAAAATCAACTTTCTCTCCCAAAATGAACTTACTATTGCAACTCCAATTAAACCAAACATATGTCTCTTAATCTATACATATTTGAACTATATATGTCAAATTTAGGTGGAATTGGTCAAAGTACCAAGTTTCGGGTTCATTTTGTCGATTTTTGTGAATTTGAGCTATTTTACTTCCCAAAACTAACTAGATCTTACATATAGGAGGAAAACTAACACACACCACTTACTTTATGCATACTTGAATTGTTAATGTGAAATTTAGGTGCAAAAGATTAAAAGTTCAAGTTTTGGGTTCGTTTCGGGGTCGATTTTTGTGAAAAAATCCACTTTCTCACCCAAAATGAACTTACTATTGCAACTCCAACTAACCAGACATATATCACTTAATCTATACATATTCGAACTATATATGTCAAATTTTGATGGAATTGGTCAAAGTACAAAGTTTCGGGTTTATTTTGTCGATTTTTGTGAATTTGAACTATTTTAATTCTTAAAACTAACATGATCTAACATATAGGAGCAAAACTAACACACGCCACTTACTTTATGCATTCTTGAAGTGTTAATGTGAAATTTAGGTGCAAAATATTAGAATTTCAAGTTTTTGGTTCGTTTCGGGGTCGATTTTGGTGAAAAATCAACTTTCTCACCCCAAATGAACTTACTATTGCAACTCCAATTAAACCAAACATATGTCTCTTAATCTATACATATTTGAACTATATATGTCAAATTTAGGTGGAATCGGTCAAAGTGCCAAGTTTCGGGTTCATTTTTGTCGATTTTTGTGAATTTGAGCTATTTTACTTCCCAAAACTAACTAGATCTTACATATTGGAGCAAAACTAACACACACCACTTACTTCATGCATACTTGAAGTGTTAATGTGAAATTTAGGTGCAAAAGATTAAAAGTTCAAGTTTTTGGTTCGTTTCGGGGTCTATTTTTGTGAAAAATCCACTTACTCACCCAAAATGAACTTACTTTTGCCACTCCAACTAAACAAGACATATATCACTTAATCTATACATATTCGAACTTTATATGTCAAATTTTGATGGAATTGGTCAAAGTACAATGTTTCGGGTTTATTTTGTCGATTTTTGTAAATTTGGGCTATTTTACTACTTAAAACTAACTTGATCTAACATATAGGATCAAAACTAACACACGCCACTTACTTTATGCATTCTTGAGGTGTTAATGTGAAATTTAGGTGCAAAAGATTAGAATTTCAAGTTTTTGGTTCGTTTCGGGGGTCGATTTTGGTGAAAAATCCACTTTCTCACCCCAAATGAACTTACTATTGCAACTCCAATTAAACCAAACATATGTCTCTTAATCTATACATATTTGAACTATATATGTCAAATTTAGGTGGAATTGGTCAAAGTGCCAAGTTTCGGATTCATTTTTGTCGATTTTTTTGAATTTGAGCTATTTTTCTTCCCAAAACTAACTAGATCTTACATATAGGAGCAAAACTAACACACACCACTTACTTTATGCATACTTGAAGTGTTAATGTGAAATTTAGGTGCAAAAGATTAAAAGTTCAAGTTTTGGGTTCGTTTCGGGGTCTATTTTTGTGAAAAATCCACTTACTCACCCAAAATGAACTTACTATTGCCACTCCAACTAAACCAGACATATATCACTTAATCTATAAATATTCGAACTTTATATGTCCAATTTTGATGGAATTGGTCAAAGTACAATGTTTCGGGCTTATTTTGTCGATTTTTGTGAATTTGGGCTATTTTACTTCTTAAAACTAACTTGATCTAACATATAGGATCAAAACTAACACACGCCACTTACTTTATGCATACTTGAAGTGTTAATGTGAAATTTAGGTGCAAAAGATTAGAATTTCAAGTTTTTGGTTCGTTTCTGGGTCGATTTTGGTGAAAAATCAACTTTCTCTCCCCAAATGAACTTACTATTGCAACTCCAATTAAACCAAACATATGTCTCTTAATCTATACATATTTGAACTATATATGTCAAATTTAGGTGGAATTGGTCAAAGTACCAAGTTTCAAATTCATTTTTGCAGATTTTTGTGAATTTGTGCTATTTTACTTCCCAAAACTAACTAGATCTTATATATAGGAGCAAAACTAAAACACACTAGTTACTTTATGCATACTTGAAGTGTTAATGTGAAATTTAGGTGCAATAGATTAGAAGTTCAAGTTTTGGGTTCGTTACGGGGTCGATTTTGGTGGAAAATCCACTTTATCACCCAAAATAAAATAACTTTTGCAACTCCAACTAAACCAAACATATATCACTTAATATATACATATTTGAACTATATATGTCAAATTTAGGTGGAATTGGTCAAAGTACCAAGTTTCGGGTTCATTTTGTCGATTTTTGTGAATTTGAGCTATTTTACTTCCCAAAACTAACTAGATCTTACATATAGGAGCAAAACTAACACACACCACTTACTTTATGCATACTTGAAGTGTTAATGTGAAATTTAGGTGCAATAGATTAGAAGTTCAAGTTTGGGTTCGTTTTGGGGTCGATTTTGGTGAAAAATCCACTTTTTCGCCCGGAGTCGATTTTGGTGAAAAATCCACTTTCTCACCCAAAATGAACTTACTATTGCAACTCCAATTAAACCAAACATATATCACTTAATCTATACATATTTGAACTATATATGTCAAATTTAGATAGAATTGGTTAAAGTACCAAGTTTCGGGTTCATTTTGTCGATTTTTGTGAATTTGAGCTATTTTACTTCCCAAAACTAACTAGATCTTACATATAGGAGGAAAACTAACACACACCACTTACTTTATGCATACTTGAATTGTTAATGTGAAATTTAGGTGCAAAAGATTAAAAGTTCAAGTTTTGGGTTCGTTTCGGGGTCGATTTTTGTGAAAAAATCCACTTTCTCACCCAAAATGAACTTACTATTGCAACTCCAATTAAACCAAACATATATCACTTAATCTATACATATTTGAACTATATATGTCAAATTTAGATAGAATTGGTTAAAGTACCAAGTTTCGGGTTCATTTTGTCGATTTTTGTGAATTTGAGCTATTTTACTTCCCAAAACTAACTAGATCTTACATATTGGAGCAAAACTAACACACACCACTTACTTCATGCATACTTGAAGTGTTAATGTGAAATTTAGGTGCAAAAGATTAAAAGTTCAAGTTTTTGGTTCGTTTCGGGGTCTATTTTTGTGAAAAATCCACTTACTCACCCAAAATGAACTTACTTTTGCCACTCCAACTAAACAAGACATATATCACTTAATCTATACATATTCGAACTTTATATGTCAAATTTTGATGGAATTGGTCAAAGTACAATGTTTCGGGTTTATTTTGTCGATTTTTGTAAATTTGGGCTATTTTACTACTTAAAACTAACTTGATCTAACATATAGGATCAAAACTAACACACTCCACTTACTTTATGCATTCTTGAGGTGTTAATGTGAAATTTAGGTGCAAAAGATTAGAATTTCAAGTTTTTGGTTCGTTTCGGGGTCGATTTTGGTGAAAAATCCACTTTCTCACCCCAAATGAACTTACTATTGCAACTCCAATTAAACCAAACATATGTCTCTTAATCTATACATATTTGAACTATATATGTCAAATTTAGGTGGAATTGGTCAAAGTGCCAAGTTTCGGATTCATTTTTGTCGATTTTTTTGAATTTGAGCTATTTTTCTTCCCAAAACTAACTAGATCTTACATATAGGAGCAAAACTAACACACACCACTTACTTTATGCATACTTGAAGTGTTAATGTGAAATTTAGGTGCAAAAGATTAAAAGTTCAAGTTTTGGGTTCGTTTCGGGGTCTATTTTTGTGAAAAATCCACTTACTCACCCAAAATGAACTTACTATTGCCACTCCAACTAAACCAGACATATATCACTTAATCTATAAATATTCGAACTTTATATGTCCAATTTTGATGGAATTGGTCAAAGTACAATGTTTCGGGCTTATTTTGTCGATTTTTGTGAATTTGGGCTATTTTACTTCTTAAAACTAACTTGATCTAACATATAGGATCAAAACTAACACACGCCACTTACTTTATGCATACTTGAAGTTTTAATGTGAAATTTAGGTGCAAAAGATTAGAATTTCAAGTTTTTGGTTCGTTTCTGGGTCGATTTTGGTGAAAAATCAACTTTCTCTCCCAAAATGAACTTACTATTGCAACTCCAATTAAACCAAACATATGTCTCTTAATCTATACATATTTGAACTATATATGTCAAATTTAGGTGGAATTGGTCAAAGTACCAAGTTTCAAATTCATTTTTGATTTTTTGTGAATTTGTGCTATTTTACTTCCCAAAACTAACTAGATCTTATATATAGGAGCAAAACTAAAACACACTAGTTACTTTATGCATACTTGAAGTGTTAATGTGAAATTTAGGTGCAATAGATTAGAAGTTCAAGTTTTGGGTTCGTTACGGGGTCGATTTTGGTGGAAAATCCACTTTATCACCCAAAATAAAATAACTTTTGCAACTCCAACTAAACCAAACATATATCACTTAATATATACATATTTGAACTATATATGTCAAATTTAGGTGGAATTGGTCAAAGTACCAAGTTTCGGGTTCATTTTGTCGATTTTTGTGAAATTGAGCTATTTTACTTCCCAAAACTAACTAGATCTTACATATAGGAGCAAAACAAACACACACCACTTACTTTATGCATACTTGAAGTGTTAATGTGAAATTTAGGTGCAATAGATTAGAAGTTCAAGTTTGGGTTCGTTTTGGGGTCGATTTTGGTGAAAAATCCACTTTTTCGCCCGGAGTCGATTTTGGTGAAAAATCCACTTTCTCACCCAAAATGAACTTACTATTGCAACTCCAATTAAACCAAACATATATCACTTAATCTATACATATTTGAACTATATATGTCAAATTTAGATAGAATTGGTTAAAGTACCAAGTTTCGGGTTCATTTTGTCGATTTTTGTGAATTTGAGCTATTTTACTTCCCAAAACTAACTAGATCTTACATATAGGAGGAAAACTAACACACACCACTTACTTTATGCATACTTGAATTGTTAATGTGAAATTTAGGTGCAAAAGATTAAAAGTTCAAGTTTTGGGTTCGTTTCGGGGTCGATTTTTGTGAAAAAATCCACTTTCTCACCCAAAATGAACTTACTATTGCAACTCCAACTAACCAGACATATATCACTTAATCTATACATATTCGAACTATATATGTCAAATTTTGATGGAATTGGTCAAAGTACAAAGTTTCGGGTTTATTTTGTCGATTTTTGTGAATTTGAACTATTTTAATTCTTAAAACTAACATGATCTAACATATAGGAGCAAAACTAACACACGCCACTTACTTTATGCATACTTGAAGTGTTAATGTAAAATTTAGGTGCAATAGATTAGAAGTTCAAGTTTTGGGATCGTTTCGGGGTCGATTTTGGTGGAAAATCCACTTTATCACCCAAAATAAAATAACTTTTGCAACTCCAACTAAACCAAACATATATCACTTAATATATACATATTTGAACTATATATGTCAAATTTAGGTAGAATTGGTCAAAGTACCAAGTTTCGGGTTCATTTTGTCGATTTTTGTGAATTTGAGCTATTTTACTTCCCAAAACTAACTAGATCTTACATATAGGAGCAAAACTAACACACACCACTTACTTTATGCATACTTGAAGTGTTAATGTGAAATTTAGGTACAATAGATTAGAAGTTCAAGTTTGGGTTCGTTTTGGGGTCGATTTTGGTGAAAAATCCACTTTCTCACCCAAAATAACACTATTGCAACAAAAACCAAACATATACACTTAATCATACATATTGAACTATATATGTCAAATTAGAAATGTTAAAGTACCAAGTTTCGGTTCATTTGTCGATTTTGAATTACTATTTTACTTCCCAAAACTAACTAGATCTACATATAGGAAAAACTAACACACACCACTACTATGCATACTGAAGTTTTAATGTAAATTAGGTCAAAGATTAAAATTCAAGTTTGGGTTCGTTTCGGGGTCGATTTTTGGTGAAAAAATCCACTTTCTCACCCAAAATGAACTTACTATTGCAACTCCAATTAAACCAAACATATATCACTTAATCTATACATATTTGAACTATATATGTCAAATTTAGATGGAATTGGTCAAAGTACCAAGTTTCGGGTTCATTTTGTCGATTTTTGTGAATTTGAGCTATTTTACTTCCCAAAACTAACTAGATCTTACATATAGGAGGAAAACTAACACACGCCACTTACTTTATGCATACTTGAAGTGTTAATGTGAAATTTAGGTGCAAAAGATTAAAAGTTCAAGTTTTGGGTTCGTTTCGGGGTCGATTTTGGTGAAAAAATCCACTTTCTCACCCAAAATGAACTTACTATTGCAACTCCAACTAAACCAAACATATATCACTTAATCTATACATATTCGAACTATATATGTCAAATTTTGGTGGAATTGGTCAAAGTACCAAGTTTCGGGTTAATTTTTGTCGATTTTTGTGAATTTAAGCTATTTTACATTCCCAAAACTAACTTGATCTAACATATAGGAGCAAAACTAACACACGCCACTTACTTTATGCATACTTGAAGTGTTAATGTGAAATTTAGGTGCTAAAGATTAGAAGTTCAAGTTTTTGGTTCGATTTCGGGGTCGATTTTGGTGAAAAATCAACTTTCTCACCCAAAATGAACTTACTATTGCAACTCCAATTAAACCAAACATATGTCACTTAATATATACATATTTGAACTATATATGTCAAATTTAGGTGGAATTGGTCAAAGTACCAAGTTTCGGGTTTATTTTTGTCGATTTTTGTGAATTTAAGCTTTATCACTTCCCAAAAAAACTTGATCTTACATATAGGAGCAAAACTAACACACACCACTTACTTTATGCATACTTGAAGTGTTAATGTGATATTTAGGTGCTTTAGATTAGAAGTTCAAGTTTTGGGTCCATTTCGGGGTCGATTTTGGTGAAAAATCCACTTTCTCACCCAAAATGAACTTACTATTGCAACTCCAATTAAACCAAACATATATCACTTAATATATACATATTTGAACTATATATGTCAAATTTAGGTGGAATTGGTCAAAGTACCAAGTTTCGGGTTTATTTTTGTCGATTTTTGTGAATTTAAGCTTTTTCACTTCCCAAAACTAACTAGATCTTACATATAGGAGCAAAACTATCACACACCACTTACTTTATGCATACTTGAAGTGTTAATGTGATATTTAGGTGCATTAGATTAGAAGTTCAAGTTTTGGGTCCGTTTCGGGGTCGATTTTGGTGAAAAATCCACTTTCCCACCCAAAATGAACTTATTATTGCAACCCCAATTAAACCAAACATATATAACTTAAACTATACATATTTGAACTTTATATGGCAAATTTAGGTGGAATTGGTTAAAGTGCCAAGTTTCGGGTTCATTTTTGTCGATTTTTGTGAATTTGAGCTATTTTACTTCCCAAAACTAACTAGATCTTACATATAGGAAAACAACACACCCACACTTTATCATCAGTGTAAAAATACAAGATAGTTTCATTTTAAAACCTCCACCCAAATGAACTTACTATTGCAACCCAACTAAACCAGACATATATCACTTAACTATACATATTCGAACTATATATGCAAATTTGATGAATTGTCAAAGTACAAAGTTTCGGGTTTATTTTATCGATTTTTGGAATTAGCTATTTTACTTCTTAAAACTAACTAGATCAAACATATAGGAGCAAAACTAACACACGCCACTTACTTTATGCATACTTGAAGTGTTAATGTGAAATTTAGGTGCAAAAGATTAGAATTTCAAGTTTTTGGTTCGTTTCGGGGTCGATTTTGGTGAAAAATCCACTTTCTCACCCCAAATGAACTTACTATTGCAACTCCAATTAAACCAAACATATGTCTCTTAATCTATACATATTTGAACTATATATGTCAAATTTAGGTGGAATTGATCAAAGTGCCAAGTTTCGGGTTCATTTTTGTCGATTTTTGTGAATTTGAGCTATTTTACTTCCCAAAACTAACTAGATCTTACATATAGGAGCAAAACTAACACACACCACTTACTTTATGCATACTTGAAGTGTTAATGTGAAATTTATGTGCAAAAGATTAGAAGTTTAAGTTTTGGGTTCGTTTCGGGGTCGATTTTTGTGAAAAAATCCACTTTCTCACCCACAATGGACTTACTATTGCAACTCCAACTAAACCAGATATATATCACTTAATCTATACATATTCGAACTATATATGTCAAATTTTGATGGAATTGGTCAAAGTACAAAGTTTCGGGTTTATTTTATCGATTTTTGTGAATTTGAGCTATTTTACTTCTTAAAACTAACTAGATCAATCATATAGGAGCAAAACTAACACACGCCACTTACTTTATGCATACTTGAAGTGTTAATGTGAAATTTAGGTGCAAAAGATTAGAATTTCAAGTTTTTGGTTCGTTTCGGGGTCGATTTTGGTGAAATATCCACTTTCTCACCCGAAATGAACTTACTATTGGAACTCCAATTAAACCAAACATATGTCTCTTAATCTATATATATTTGAATTATATATATCAAATTTAGGTGGAATTAGTCTAAGTACCAAGTTTCGTGTTCATTTTTGTCGATTTTTGTGAATTTAATCTTTATCACTTTCCAAAACTAACTTGATCTTACATATAGGAGTAAAACTAAGACACACTACTTACTTTATGCATACTTGAAGTGTTAATGTGATATTTAGCTGCTTTAGATTAGAAGTTCAAGTTTTGGGTCCATTTCGGGGTCGATTTTGGTGAAAATCAACTTTCGCACCCAAAATGAACTTATTATTGCAACTCCAACTAAAAAAACATATATCACTTAATATTTGAACTATATATGTCAAATTTAGGTGGAATTGGTCAAAGTGCCAAGTTTCGGATTCATTTTTGTCGATTTTTGTGAATTTGAGCAATTTTACTTCCCAAAACTAACTAGATCTTATATATAGGAGCAAAACTAACACACACTAGTTACTTTATGCATACTTGAAGTGTTAATGAGAAATTTAGGTGCAATAGATTAGAAGTTCAAGTTTAGGGTTCGTTTCGGGGTCGATTTTGGTGGAAAATCCACTATCTCACCCAAAATAAAATTACTATTGCAACTCCAGCTAAACCAAACATATATCACGTAATATATACATATTTGAACTATATATGTCAAATTTAGGTGGAATTGGTCAAAGTACCATGTTTCGGGTTCATTTTGTCGATTTTTGTGAAATTGAGCTATTTTACTTCCCAAAACTAACTAGGTCTTACATATAGGAGCAAAACTAACACACACGACTTACTTTATGCATACTTGAAGTGTTAATGTGAAATTTAGGTGCAATAGATTAGAAGTTCAAGTTTTGGGTTCGTTTTGGGGTTGATTTTGGTGAAAAATCCATTTTCTCACCCAAAATGAACTTACTATTGCAACTCCAATTAAACCAAACATATTTCACTTAATCTATACATATTTGAACTATATATGTCAAATTTAGATGGAATTGGTTAAAGTAACAAATTTCGGGTTCATTTTGTCGATTTTTGTGAATTTGAGCTATTTTACTTCCCAAAACCAACTAGATCTTACATATAGGAGCAAAACTAACACACACCACTTACTTTATGCACACTTGAAGTGTTAATGTGAAATTCAGGTGCAAAAGATTAGAAGTTCAAGTTTTGGGTTCATTTCGGGGTCGATTTTTATGAAAAAATCCACTTTCCCACCCAAAATGAACTTAGTATTGCAACTCCAACTAAAGTTTCGGGTTTATTTTGTCGATTTTTGTGAATTTGAGCTATTTTACTTCTTAAAACTAACTAGATCTACCATATAGGAGCAAAACTAACACACGCCACTTACTTTATGCATACTTGAAGTGTTAATGTGAAATTTAGGAGCAAAAGATTAGAATTTCATGTTTTGGGTTGGTTTCGGGGTCGATTTTGGTGAAAAATCCACTTTCTCACCCAAAATGAATTTACTATTGTAACTCCAATTAAACCAAACATATGTCTCTTAATCTATACATATTTGAACTATATATGTCAAATTTAGGTGGAATTGGTCAAAGTACCAAGTTTCGGGTTCATTTTGTCGATTTTTGTGAATTTGACCTATTTTACTTCCCAAAACTAACTAGATCTTACATATAGGAGCAAAACTAACACACACCACTTACTTTATGCATACTTGAAGTGTTAATGTGAAATTTAGGTGCAATAGATTAGAAGTTCAAGTTTGGGTTCGTTTTGGGGTCGATTTTGGTGAAAAATCCACTTTTTCACCCGGAGTCGATTTTGGTGAAAAATCCACTTTCTCACCCAAAATGAACTTACTATTGCAACTCCAATTAAACCAAACATATATCACTTAATCTATACATATTTGAACTATATATGTCAAATTTAGATAGAATTGGTTAAAGTACCAAGTTTCGGGTTCATTTTGTCGATTTTTGTGAATTTGAGCTATTTTACTTCCCAAAACTAACTAGATCTTACATATAGGAGCAAAACTAACACACACCACTTACTTTATGCATACTTGAAGTGTTAACGTGAAATTTAGCTGCAAAAGATTAAAAGTTCAAGTTTTGGGTTCGTTTCGGGGTCGATTTTTGTTAAAAAATCCACTTTCTCACCCAAAATGAACTTACTATTGCAACTCCAACTAAACCAGACATATATCACTTAATCTATACATATTCGAACTATATATGTCAAATTTTGATGGAATTGGTCAAAGTACAAAGTTTCGGGTTTATTTTGTCGATTTTTGTGAATTTGAGCTATTTTAATTCTTAAAACTAACTTGATCTAACATATAGGAGCAAAACTAACACACGCCACTTACTTTATGCATTCTTGAAGTGTTAAAACTAACTAGATCTATCATATAGGAGCAAAACTAACACACGCCACTTACTTTATGCATACTTGAAGTGTTAATGTAAAATTTAGGTGCAAAAGATTAGAATTTCATGTTTTTGGTTCGTTTCTGGGTCGATTTTGGTGAAAAATCAACTTTCTCACCCAAAATAAACTTACTATTGCAACTCCAATTAAACCAAACATATGTCTCTTAATCTATACATATTTGAACTATATATGTCAAATTTAGGTGGAATTGGTCAAAGTTCCAAGTTTCAAATTCATTTTTACCGATTTTTGTGAATTTGAGCTATTTTACTTCCTAAAACTAACTAGATCTTATATATAGGAGCAAAACTAAAAAACACTAGTTACTTTATGCATACTTGAAGTGTTAATGTGAAATTTAGGTGCAATAGATTAGAAGTTCAAGTTTTGGGTTCGTTTCGGGGTCGATTTTGGTGGAAAATCAACTTTCTCACCCAAAATAAAATAACTATTGCAACTCCAACTAAACCAACCATATATCACTTAATATATACATATTTGAACTATATATGTCAAATTTAGGTGGAATTTGTCAAAGTACCAAGTTTCGGGTACATTTTGTCGATTTTTGTGAATTTGAGCTATTTTACTTCCCAAAACTAACAAGATCTTACATATAGGAGCAAAACTAACACACACCACTTACTTTCTGCATACTTGAAGTGTTAATGTGAAATTTAGGTGCAATAGATTAGAAGTTCAAGTTTGGGTTCGTTTTGGGATCGATTTTGGTGAAAAATCCACTTTCTCGCCCGGAGTCGATTTTGGTGAAAAATCCACTTTCTCACCCAAAATGAACTTACTATTGCAACTCCAATTAAACCAAACATATATCACTTAATCTATACATATTTGAACTATATATGTCAAATTTAGATAGAATTGGTTAAAGTACCAAGTTTCGGGTTCATTTTGTCGATTTTTGTGAATTTGAGCTATTTTACTTCCCAAAACTAACTAGATCTTACATATAGGAGGAAAACTAACACACACCACTTACTTTATGCATACTTGAAGTGTTAATGTGAAATTTAGGTGCAAAAGATTAAAAGTTCAAGTTTTGGGTTCGTTTCGGGGTCGATTTTTGTGAAAAAAATCCACTTTCTCACCCAAAATAAACTTACTATTGCCACTCCAACTAAACCAGACATATATCACTTAATCTACAAATATTCGAACTTTATATGTCCAATTTTGATGGAATTGGTCAAAATACAATGTTTCGGGCTTATTTTGTCGATTTTTGTGAATTTGGGCTATTTTACTTCTTAAAACTAACTTGATCTAACATATAGGATCAAAACTAACACACGCCACTTACTTTATGCATACTTGAAGTGTTAATGTGAAATTTAGGTGCAAAAGATTAGAATTTCAAGTTTTTGGTTCGTTTTCGGGTCGATTTTGGTGAAAAATCAACTTTCTCTCCCAAAATGAACTTACTATTGCAACTCCAATTAAACCAAACATATGTCTCTTAATCTATACATATTTGAACTATATATGTCAAATTTAGGTGGAATTGGTCAAAGTACCAAGTTTCAAATTCATTTTTGCAGATTTTTGTGAATTTGTGCTATTTTACTTCCCAAAACTAACTAGATCTTATATATAGGAGCAAAACTAAAACACACTAGTTACTTTATGCATACTTGAAGTGTTAATGTGAAATTTAGGTGCAATAGATTAGAAGTTCAAGTTTTGGGTTCGTTACGGGGTCGATTTTGGTGGAAAATCCACTTTATCACCCAAAATAAAATAACTTTTGCAACTCCAACTAAACCAAACATATATCACTTAATATATACATATTTGAACTATATATGTCAAATTTAGGTGGAATTGGTCAAAGTACCAAGTTTCGGGTTCATTTTGTCGATTTTTGTGAATTTGAGCTATTTTACTTCCCAAAACTAACTAGATCTTACATATAGGAGCAAAACTAACACACACCACTTACTTTATGCATACTTGAAGTGTTAATGTGAAATTTAGGTGCAATAGATTAGAAGTTCAAGTTTGGGTTCGTTTTGGGGTCGATTTTGGTGAAAAATCCACTTTTTCGCCGGAGTCGATTTCGGTGAAAAATCCACTTTCTCACCCAAAATGAACTTACTATTGCAACTCCAATTAAAACAAACATATATCACTTAATCTATACATATTTGAACTATATATGTCAAATTTATATAGAATTGGTTAAAGTACCAAGTTTCGGGTTCATTTTGTCGATTTTTGTGAATTTGAGCTATTTTACTTCCCAAAACTAACTAGATCTTACATATAGGAGGAAAACTAACACACACCACTTACTTTATGCATACTTGAAGTGTTAATGTGAAATTTAGGTGCAAAAGATTAAAAGTTCAAGTTTTGGGTTCGTTTCGGGGTCGATTTTTGTGAAAAAAATCCACTTTCTCACCCAAAATGAACTTACTATTGCCACTCCAACTAAACCAGACATATATCACTTAATCTACAAATATTCGAACTTTATATGTCCAATTTTGATGGAATTGGTCAAAGTACAATGTTTCGGGCTTATTTTGTCGATTTTTGTGAATTTGGGCTATTTTACTTCTTAAAACTAACTTGATCTAACATATAGGATCAAAACTAACACACGCCACTTACTTTATGCATACTTGAAGTGTTAATGTGAAATTTAGGTGCAAAAGATTAGAATTTCAAGTTTTTGGTTCGTTTCACGGGTCGATTTTGGTGAAAAATCAACTTTCTCTCCCAAAATGAACTTACTATTGCAACTCAACATTAAACCAAACATATGTCTCTTAATCTATACATATTTGAACTATATATGTCAAATTTAGGTGGAATTGGTCAAAGTACCAAGTTTGAAATTCATTTTTGCGATTTTTTGTGAATTTGTGCTATTTTACTTCCCAAAACTAACTAGATCTTATATATAGGAGCAAAACTAAAACACACTAGTTACTTTATGCATACTTGAAGTGTTAATGTGAAATTTAGGTGCAATAGATTAGAAGTTCAAGTTTTGGGTTCGTTACGGGGTCGATTTTGGTGGAAAATCCACTTTATCACCCAAAATAAAATAACTTTTGCAACTCCAACTAAACCAAACATATATCACTTAATATATACATATTTGAACTATATATGTCAAATTTAGGTGGAATTGGTCAAAGTACCAAGTTTCGGGTTCATTTTGTCGATTTTTGTGAATTTGAGCTATTTTACTTCCCAAAACTAACTAGATCTTACATATAGGAGCAAAACTAACACACACCACTTACTTTATGCATACTTGAAGTGTTAATGTGAAATTTAGGTGCAATAGATTAGAAGTTCAAGTTTGGGTTCGTTTTGGGGTCGATTTTGGTGAAAAATCCACTTTTTCGCCCGGAGTCGATTTTGGTGAAAAATCCACTTTCTCACCCAAAATGAACTTACTATTGCAACTCCAATTAAAACAAACATATATCACTTAATCTATACATATTTGAACTATATATGTCAAATTTATATAGAATTGGTTAAAGTACCAAGTTTCGGGTTCATTTTGTCGATTTTTGTGAATTTGAGCTATTTTACTTCCCAAAACTAACTAGATCTTACATATAGGAGGAAAACTAACACACACCACTTACTTTATGCATACTTGAAGTGTTAATGTGAAATTTAGGTGCAAAAGATTAAAAGTTCAAGTTTTGGGTTCGTTTCGGGGTCGATTTTTGTGAAAAAAATCCACTTTCTCACCCAAAATGAACTTACTATTGCCACTCCAACTAAACCAGACATATATCACTTAATCTACAAATATTCGAACTTTATATGTCCAATTTTGATGGAATTGGTCAAAGTACAATGTTTCGGGCTTATTTTGTCGATTTTTATGAATTTGGGCTATTTTACTTCTTAAAACTAACTTGATCTAACATATAGGATCAAAACTAACACACGCCACTTACTTTATGCATACTTGAAGTGTTAATGTGAAATTTAGGTGCAAAAGATTAGAATTTCAAGTTTTTGGTTCGTTTCTGGGTCGATTTTGGTGAAAAATCAACTTTCTCTCCCAAAATGAACTTACTATTGCAACTCCAATTAAACCAAACATATGTCTCTTAATCTATACATATTTGAACTATATATGTCAAATTTAGGTGGAATTGGTCAAAGTACCAAGTTTCAAATTCATTTTTGCAGATTTTTGTGAATTTGTGCTATTTTACTTCCCAAAACTAACTAGATCTTATATATAGGAGCAAAACTAAAACACACTAGTTACTTTATGCATACTTGAAGTGTTAATGTGAAATTTAGGTGCAATAGATTAGAAGTTCAAGTTTTGGGTTCGTTACGGGGTCGATTTTGGTGGAAAATCCACTTTATCACCCAAAATAAAATAACTTTTGCAACTCCAACTAAACCAAACATATATCACTTAATATATACATATTTGAACTATATATGTCAAATTTAGGTGGAATTGGTCAAAGTACCAAGTTTCGGGTTCATTTTGTCGATTTTTGTGAATTTGAGCTATTTTACTTCCCAAAACTAACTAGATCTTACATATAGGAGCAAAACTAACACACACCACTTACTTTATGCATACTTGAAGTGTTAATGTGAAATTTAGGTGCAATAGATTAGAAGTTCAAGTTTAGGTTCGTTTTGGGGTCGATTTTGGTGAAAAATCCACTTTTTCGCCCGGAGTCGATTTTGGTGAAAATCCACTTTCTCACCCAAAATGAACTTACTATTGCAACTCCAATTAAAACAAACATATATCACTTAATCTATACATATTTGAACTATATATGTCAAATTTATATAGAATTGGTTAAAGTACCAAGTTTCGGGTTCATTTTGTCGATTTTTTGTGAATTTGAGCTATTTTACTTCCCAAAACTAACTAGATCTTACATATAGGAGGAAAACTAACACACACCACTTACTTTATGCATACTTGAATTGTTAATGTGAAATTTAGGTGCAAAAGATTAAAAGTTCAAGTTTTGGGTTCGTTTCGGGGTCGATTTTTGTGAAAAAATCCACTTTCTCACCCAAAATGAACTTACAATTGCAACTCCAACTAACCAAACATATATCACTTAATCTATACATATTCGAACTATATATGTCAAATTTTGATGGAATTGGTCAAAGTACAAAGTTTCGGGTTTATTTTGTCGATTTTTGTGAATTTGAACTATTTTAATTCTTAAAACTAACATGATCTAACATATAGGAGCAAAACTAACACACGCCACTTACTTTATGCATTCTTGAAGTGTTAATGTGAAATTTAGGTGCAAAATATTAGAATTTCAAGTTTTTGGTTCGTTTCGGGGTCGATTTTGGTGAAAAATCAACTTTCTCACCCCAAATGAACTTACTATTGCAACTCCAATTAAACCAAACATATGTCTCTTAATCTATACATATTTGAACTATATATGTCAAATTTAGGTGGAATTGGTCAAAGTGCCAAGTTTCGGGTTCATTTTTGTCGATTTTTGTGAATTTGAGCTATTTTACTTCCCAAAACTAACTAGATCTTACATATTGGAGCAAAACTAACACACACCACTTACTTCATGCATACTTGAAGTGTTAATGTGAAATTTAGGTGCAAAAGATTAAAAGTTCAAGTTTTGGGTTCGTTTCGGGGTCTATTTTTGTGAAAAATCCACTTACTCACCCAAAATAAACTTACTTTTGCCACTCCAACTAAACAAGACATATATCACTTAATCTATACATATTCGAACTTTATATGTCAAATTTTGATGGAATTGGTCAAAGTACAATGTTTCGGGTTTATTTTGTCGATTTTTGTAAATTTGGGCTATTTTACTTCTTAAAACTAACTTGATCTAACATATAGGATCAAAACTAACACACGCCACTTACTTTATGCATACTTGAAGTGTTAATGTGAAATTTAGGTGCAAAAGATTAGAATTTCAAGTTTTTGGTTCGTTTCTGGGTCGATTTTGGTGAAAAATCAACTTTCTCACCCAAAATGAACTTACTATTGCAACTCCAATTAAACCAAACATATGTCTCTTAATCTATACATATTTGAACTATATATGTCAAATTTAGGTGGAATTGGTCAAAGTACCAAGTTTCGGGTTAATTTTTGTCGATTTATGTGAATTTAAGCTTTAACACTTCCTAAAAAAAACTTGATCTTACATAAAGGAGCAAAAGTAACATACACCACTTACTTTATGCATACTTGAAGTGTTAATGTGATATTTAGGTGCTTTAGATTAGAAGTTCAAGTTTTGGGTCCATTTCGGGGTCGATTTTGGTGAAAATCAACTTTCTCACCCAAATAGAACTTACTATTGCAACTCCAATTAAACCAGACATATATCACTTAATATATACATATTTGAACTATATATGTCAAATTTAGGTGGAATTGGTCAAAGTACCAAGTTTCGGGTTTATTTTTGTCGATTTTTGTGAATTTAAGCTTTATCACTTCTCAAAACTAACTAGATCTTACATATAGGAGCAAAAATATCACACACCACTTACTTTATGCATACTTGAAGTGTTAATGTGATATTTAGGTGCTTTAGATTAGAAGTTCAAGTTTTGGGTCCATTTCGGGGTCGATTTTGGTGAAAAATCCACTTTCCCACCCAAAATGAACTTATTATTGTAACCCCAATTAAACCAATCATATATAACTTAAACTATACATATTTGAACTTTATATGGCAAATTTAGATGGAATTGGTTAAAGTACCAAGTTTCGTGTTCATTTTGTCGATTTTTGTGAATTTGAACTTTTTTACTTCCCAAAACTAATTAGATCTTACATATAAGAGCAAAACTAACACACGCCACTTACTTTATGCATACTTGAAGTGTTAATGTGAAATTTAGGTGCAAAAGATTAGAATTTCAAGTTTTTGGTTCGTTTCGGGGTCGATTTTGGTGAAAAATCCACTTTCT
Source organism: Beta corolliflora (assembly GCA_947648045.1). Lineage (NCBI taxonomy): Eukaryota > Viridiplantae > Streptophyta > Magnoliopsida > Caryophyllales > Amaranthaceae > Beta > Beta corolliflora. The sequence goes on along the minus strand of CANSZD010003038.1, from coordinate 11,478 downwards.
CACCCCAAATGAACTTACTATTGCAACTCCAATTAAACCAAACATATGTCTCTTAATCTATACATATTTGAACTATATATGTCAAATTTAGGTGGAATTGATCAAAGTGCCAAGTTTCGGGTTCATTTTTGTCGATTTTTGTGAATTTGAGCTATTTTACTTCCCAAAACTAACTAGATCTTACATATAGGAGCAAAACTAACACACACCACTTACTTTATGCATACTTGAAGTGTTAATGTGAAATTTATGTGCAAAAGATTAGAAGTTTAAGTTTTGGGGTTCGTTTTGGTCGATTTTTGTGAAAAAATCCACTTTCTCACCCAAAATGAACTTACTATTGCAACTCCAACTAAACCAGATATATATCACTTAATCTATACATATTCGAACTATATATGTCAAATTTTGATGGAATTGGTCAAAGTACAAAGTTTCGGGTTTATTTTATCGATTTTTGTGAATTTGAGCTATTTTACTTCTTAAAACTAAGTAGATCAATCATATAGGAGCAAAACTAACACACGCCACTTACTTTATGCATACTTGAATTGTTAATGTGAAATTTAGGTGCAAAAGATTAAAAGTTCAAGTTTTGGGTTCGTTTCGGGGTCGATTTTTGTGAAAAAATCCACTTTCTCACCCAAAATGAACTTACAATTGCAACTCCAACTAACCAAACATATATCACTTAATCTATACATATTCGAACTATATATGTCAAATTTTGATGGAATTGGTCAAAGTACAAAGTTTCGGGTTTATTTTTGTCGATTTTTGTGAATTTGAACTATTTTAATTCTTAAAACTAACATGATCTAACATATAGGAGCAAAACTAACACACGCCACTTACTTTATGCATTCTTGAAGTGTTAATGTGAAATTTAGGTGCAAAAGATTAGAATTTCAAGTTTTTGGTTCGTTTCGGGGTCGATTTTGGTGAAAAATCAACTTTCTCACCCCAAAATGAACTTACTATTGCAACTCCAATTAAACCAAACATATGTCTCTTAATCTATACATATTTGAACTATATATGTCAAATTTAGGTGGAATTGATCAAAATGCCAAGTTTCGGGTTCATTTTTGTCGATTTTTGTGAATCTGAGCTATTTTACTTCCCAAAACTAACTAGATCTTACATATAGGAGCAAAACTAACAAACACCACTTACTTTATGCATACTTGAAGTGTTAATGTGAAATTTATGTGCAAAAGATTAGAAGTTCAAGTTTTGGGTTCGTTTCGGGCTCGATTTTTGTGAAAAAATCCACTTTCTCACCCAAAATGAACTTACTATTGCAACTCCAACTAAACCAGATATATATCACTTAATCTATACATATTCGAACTATATATGTCAAATTTTGATGGAATAGGTCAAAGTACAAAGTTTCGGGTTTATTTTGTCGATTTTTGTGAATTTGAGCTATTTTACTTCTTAAAACTAACTAGATCAATCATATAGGAGCAAAACTAACACACGCCACTTACTTTATGCATACTTGAAGTGTTAATGTGAAATTTAGGTGCAAAAGATTAGAATTTCAAGTTTTTGGTTCGTTTCGGGGTCGATTTTGGTGAAATATCCACTTTCTCACCCAAAATGAACTTACTATTGGAACTCCAATTAAACCAAACATATGTCTCTTAATCTATATATATTTGAATTATATATGTCAAATTTAGGTGGAATTAGTCTAAGTACCAAGTTTCGTGTTCATTTTTGTCGATTTTTGTGAATTTAATCTTTTTCACTTCCCAAAACTAACTTGATCTTACATATAGGAGTAAAACTAAGACACACCACTTACTTTATGCATACTTGAAGTGTTAATGTGATATTTAGGTGCTTTAGATTAGAAGTTCAAGTTTTGGGTCCGTTTCGGGGTCGATTTTGGTGAAAAATCCACTTTCCCACCCAAAATGAACTTACTATTGTAACCCCAATTAAACCAAACATATATCACTTAAACTATACATATTTGAACTATATATGGCAAATTTAGATGGAATTGGTTAAAGTACCAACTTTCTGTTTCATTTTGTCCATTTTTGTGAATTTGAACTTTTTACTTCCCAAAACTAACTAGATCTTACATATAGGAGCAAAACTAACACACGCCACTTACTTTATGCATACTTGAAGTGTTAATGAAAAATTTAGGTGCAAAAGATTAGAATTTCAAGTGTTGGGTCCGTTTCGGGGTCGATTTTGGTGAAAAATCCACTTTCTCACCCAAAATATATTATTGCAACTACAACTAAAAAAAACATATATCACTTAATAATTTGAACTATATATGTCAAATTTAGGTGGAATTGGTCAAAGTGCCAAGTTTCGGGTTCATTTTTGTCGATTTTTGTGAATTTGAGCTATTTTACTTCCCAAAACTAACTAGATCTTATATATAGGAGCAAAACTAACACACACTAGTTACTTTATGCATACTTGAAGTGTTAATGAGAAATTTAGGTGCAATAGATTAGAAGTTCAAGTTTAGGGTTCGTTTCGGGGTCGATTTTGGTGAAAAATCCACTATCTCACCCAAAATAAAATTACTATTGCAACTCCAGCTAAACCAAACATATATCACGTAATATATACATATTTGAACTATATATGTCAAATTTAGGTGGAATTGGTCAAAGTACCATGTTTCGGGTTCATTTTGTCGATTTTTGTGAAATTGAGCTATTTTACTTCCCAAAACTAACTAGGTCTTACATATAGGAGCAAAACTAACACACACGACTTACTTTATGCATACTTGAAGTGTTAATGTGAAATTTAGGTGCAATAGATTAGAAGTTCAAGTTTTGGGTTTGTTTTTGGGGTTGATTTTGTCGATTTTGGTGAAAAATCCATTTTCTCACCCAAAATGAACTTACTATTGCAACTCCAATTAAACCAAACATATTTCACTTAATCTATACATATTTGAACTATATATGTCAAATTTAGATGGAATTGGTTAAAGTACCAAATTTCGGGTTCATTTTGTCGATTTTTGTGAATTTGAGCTATTTTACTTCCCAAAACTAACTAGATCTTACATATAGGAGCAAAACTAACACACACCACTTACTTTATGCATACTTGAAGTGTTAATGTGAAATTTAGGTGCAAAAGATTAGAAGTTCAAGTTTTGGGTTCGTTTCGGGGTCGATTTTTATGAAAAAATCCACTTTCTCACCCAAAATGAACTTACTATTGCAACTCCAACTAAACTAGACATATATCACTTAATCTATACATATTCGAACTATATATGTCAAATTTTGATGGAATTGGTCAAAGTACAAGTTTCGGGTTTATTTTGTCGATTTTTGTGAATTTGAGCTATTTTACTTCTAAAACTAACTAGATCTAACATATAGGAGCAAAACTAACACACGCCACTTACTTTATGCATACTTGAAGTGTTAATGTAAAATTTAGGTGCAAAAGATTAGAATTTCAAGTTTTTGGGTTCGTTTTAGGGGTCGATTTTGGTGAAAAATCCACTTTCTCACCCAAAATGAACTTACTATTGCAACTCCAATTAAACCAAACATATGTCTCTTAATCTATACATATTTGAACTATATATGTCAAATTTAGGTGGAATTGGTCAAAGTACCAAGTTTCGAGTTCATTTTGTACGATTTTTGTGAATTTGAGCTATTTTACTTCCTAAAACTAACTAGATCTTATATATAGGAGCAAAACTAAAACACACCCCTTACTTTATGCATACTTGAAGTGTTAATGTGAAATTTAGGTGCAATAGATTAGAAGTTCAAGTTTTGGGTTCGTTTTGGGGTCGATTTTGGTGAAAAATCAACTTTCTCACCCAAAAATAAAATAACTATTGCAACTCCAACTAAACCAAACATATATCACTTAATATATACATATTTGAACTATATATGTCAAATTTAGGTGGAATTTGTCAAAGTACCAAGTTTCGGGTTCATTTTGTCGATTTTTGTGAATTTGAGCTATTTTACTTCCCAAAACTAACTAGATCTTACATATAGGAGCAAAACTAACACACACCACTTACTTTATGCATACTTGAAGTGTTAATGTGAAATTTAGGTGCAATAGATTAGAAGTTCAAGTTTGGGTTCGTTTTGGGATCGATTTTGGTGAAAAGTCCACTTTTCACCCGGAGTCGATTTCGGTGAAAAATCCACTTTCTCACCCAAAATGAACTTACTATTGCAACTGCAATTAAACCAAATATATATCACTTAATCTATACATATTTGAACTATATATGTCAAATTTAGATAGAATTGGTTAAAGTACTAAGTTTCGTGTTCATTTTGTCGATTTTTGTGAATTTGAGCTATTTTACTTCCCAAAACTAACTAGATCTTACATATAGGAGCAAAACTAACACACACCACTTACTTTATGAATACTTGAAGTGTTAACGTGAAATTTAGGTGCAAAAGATTAAAAGTTCAAGTTTTGGGTTCGTTTCGGGGTCGATTTTTGTGAAAAAATCCACTTTCTCACCCAAAATGAACTTACTATTGCAACTCCATCTAAACCAGACATATATCACTTAATCTATACATATTCGAACTATATATGTCAAATTTTGATGGACTTGGTCAAAGTACAAAGTTTCGGGTTTATTTTGTCGATTTTTGTGAATTTGAGCTATTTTAATTCTTAAAACTAACTTGATCTAACATATAGGAGCAAAACTAACACACGCCACTTACTTTATGCATTCTTGAAGTGTTAATGTGAAATTTAGGTGCAAAAGATTAGAATTTCAAGTTTTTGGTTCGTTTTGGGGTCGATTTTGGTGAAAAATCCACTTTCTCACCCCAAATGAACTTACTATTGCAACTCCAATTAAACCAAACATATGTCTCTTAATCTATACATATTTGAACTATATATGTCAAATTTAGGTGGAATTGGTCAAAGTGCCAAGTTTCGGATTCATTTTTGTCGATTTTTTTGGAATTTGAGCTATTTTACTTCCCAAAACTAACTAGATCTTACATATAGGAGCAAAACTAACACACACCACTTACTTTATGCATACTTGAAGTGTTAATGTGAAATTTAGGTGCAAAAGATTAAAAGTTCAAGTTTTGGGTTCGTTTTGGGTCTATTTTTGTGAAAAATCCACTTACTCACCCAAAATGAACTTACTATTGCCACTCCAACTAAACCAGACATATATCACTTAATCTATAAATATTCGAACTTTATATGTCAAATTTTGATGGAATCGGTCAAAGTACAATGTTTCGGGTTTATTTTGTTGATTTTTGTGAATTTGGGCTATTTTACTTCTTAAAACTAACTTGATCTAACATATAGGATCAAAACTAACACACGCCACTTACTTTATGCATACTTGAAGTGTTAATGTGAAATTTAGGTGCAAAAGATTAGAATTTCAAGTTTTGGTTCGTTTCTGGGTCGATTTTGGTGAAAAATCAACTTTCTCTCCCAAAATGAACTTACTATTGCAACTCCAATTAAATCAAACATATGTCTCTTAATCTATACATATTTGAACTATATATGTCAAATTTATGTGGAATTGGTCAAAGTACCAAGTTTTAAATTCATTTTTGCCGATTTTTGTGAATTTGTGCTATTTTACTTCCCAAAACTAACTAGATCTTATATATAGGAGAAAAACTAAAACACACTAGTTAGTTTATGCATACTTGAAGTGTTAATGTGAAATTTAGGTGCAATAGATTAGAAGTTCAAGTTTTGGGTTCGTTACGGGGTCGATTTTGGTGGAAAATCCACTTTCTCACCCAAAATAAAATAACTATTGCAACTCCAACTAAACCAAACATATATCACTTAATATATACATATTTGAACTATATATGTCAAATTTTGGTGGAATTGGTCAAAGTACCAAGTTTCGGGTTCATTTTGTCGATTTTTGTGAATTTGAGCTATTTTACTTCCCAAAACTAACTAGATCTTACATATAGGAGGAAAACTAACACACACCACTTACTTTATGCATACTTGAAGTGTTAATGTGAAATTTAGGTGCAATAGATTAGAAGTTCAAGTTTGGGTTCGTTTTGGGGTCGATTTTGGTGAAAAATCCACTTTTTCGTGGGGTATTTCGGTGAAAAATCCACTTTCTCACCCAAAATGAACTTACTATTGCAACTCCAATTAAACCAAACATATATCACTTAATCTATACATATTTGAACTATATATGTCAAATTTAGATAGAATTGGTTAAAGTACCAAGTTTCGGGTTCATTTTGCCGATTTTTGTGAATTTGAGCTATTTTACTTCCCAAAACTAACTAGATCTTACATATAGGAGGAAAACTAACACACACCACTTACTTTATGCATACTTGAAGTGTTAATGTGAAATTTAGGTGCAAAAGATTAAAAGTTCAAGTTTTGGGTTCGTTTCGGGGGTCGATTTTTGTGAAAAAAATCCACTTTCTCACCCAAAATGAACTTAATATTACAACTCCAACTAACTAGACATATATCACTTAATCTATACATATTCGAACTATATATGTCAAATTTTGATGGAATTGGTCAAAGTACAAAGTTTCGGGTTTATTTTGTCGATTTTTGTGAATTTGAACTATTTTAATTCTTAAAACTAACTTGATCTAACATATAGGAGCAAAACTAACACACGCCACTTACTTTATGCATTCTTGAAGTGTTAATGTGAAATTTAGGTGCGAAATATTAGAATTTCAAGTTTTTGGTTCGTTTCGGGGTCGATTTTGGTGAAAAATCAACTTTCTCACCCCAAATGAACTTACTATTGCAACTCCAATTAAACCAAACATATGTCTCTTAATCTATACATATTTGAACTATATATGTCAAATTTAGGTGGAATTGGTCAAAGTACCAAGTTTCGGGTTCATTTTTGTCGATTTTTGTGAATTTGAGCTATTTTACTTCCCAAAACTAACTAGATCTTACATATTGGAGCAAAACTAACACACACCACTTACTTCATGCATACTTGAAGTGTTAATGTGAAATTTAGGTGCAAAAGATTAAAAGTTCAAGTTTTGGGTTCGTTTCGGGTCTATTTTTGTGAAAAATCAACTTACTCACCCAAAATGAACTTACTTTTGCCACTCCAACTAAACAAGACATATATCACTTAATCTATACGTATTCGAACTTTATATGTCAAATTTTGATGGAATTGGTCAAAGTACAATGTTTCGGGTTTATTTTGTCGATTTTTGTAAATTTGGGGCTATTTTACTTCTTAAAACTAACTTGATCTAACATATAGGATCAAAACTAACACACGCCACTTACTTTATGCATACTTGAAGTGTTAATGTGAAATTTAGGTGCAAAAGATTAGAATTTCAAGTTTTTGGTTCGTTTCTGGGTCGATTTTGGTGAAAAATCAACTTTCTCACCCAAAATGAACTTACTATTGCAACTCCAATTAAACCAAACATATGTCTCTTAATCTATACATATTTGAACTATATATGTCAAATTTAGGTGGAATTGGTCAAAGTACCAAGTTTCGGGTTAATTTTTATCGATTTATGTGAATTTAAGCTTTATCACTTCCAAAAAAAACTTGATCTTACATATAGGAGCAAAACTAACACACACCACTTACTTTATGCATACTTGAAGTGTTAATGTGATATTTAGGTGCTTTAGATTAGAAGTTCAAGTTTTGTGTCCATTTCGGGGTCGATTTTGGTGAAAATCAACTTTCTCACCCAAATAGAACTTACTATTGCAACTCCAATTAAACCAGACATATATCACTTAATATATACATATTTGAACTATATATGTCAAATTTAGGTGGAATTGGTCAAAGTACCAAGTTTCGGGTTTATTTTTGTCGATTTTTGTGAATTTAAGCTTTATCACTTCTCAAAACTAACTAGATCTTACATATAGGAGCAAAAATATCACACACCACTTACTTTATGCATACTTGAAGTGTTAATGTGATATTTAGGTGCTTTAGATTAGAAGTTCAAGTTTTGGGTCCATTTCGGGGTCGATTTTGGTGAAAAATCCACTTTCCCACCCAAAATGAACTTATTATTGTAACCCCAATTAAACCAATCATATATAACTTAAACTATACATATTTGAACTTTATATGGCAAATTTAGATGGAATTGGTTAAAGTACCAAGTTTCGTGTTCATTTTGTCGATTTTTGTGAATTTGAACTTTTTTACTTCCCAAAACTAACTAGATCTTACATATAAGAGCAAAACTAACACACGCCACTTACTTTATGCATACTTGAAGTGTTAATGTGAAATTTAGGTGCAAAAGATTAGAATTTCAAGTTTTTGGTTCGTTTCGGTGTCGATTTTGGTGAAAAATCCACTTTCTCACCCCAAATGAACGTACTATTGCAACTCCAATTAAACCAAACATATGTCTCTTAATCTATACATATTTGAACTATATATGTCAAATTTAGGTGGAATTGATCAAAGTGCCAAGTTTCGGGTTCATTTTTGTCGATTTTTGTGAATTTGAGCTATTTTACTTCCCAAAACTAACTAAATCTTACATATAGGAGCAAAACTAACACACACCACTTACTTTATGCATACTTGAAGTGTTAATGTGAAATTTATGTGCAAAAGATTATAAGTTCAAGTTTTGGGTTCGTTTCGGGGTCGATTTTTGTGAAAAAAATCCACTTTCTCACCCAAAATGAACTTACTATTGCAACTCCAACTAAACCAGACATATATCACTTAATCTATACATATTCGAACTACATATGTCAAATTTTGATGGAATTGGTCAAAGTACAAAGTTTCGGGTTTATTTTGTCGATTTTTGTGAATTTGAGCTATTTTACTTCTTAAAACTAACTAGATTAATCATATAGGAGCAAAACTAACACACGCCACTTACTTTATGCATACTTGAAGTGTTAATGTGAAATTTAGGTGCAAAAGATTAGAATTTCAAGTTTTTGGTTCGTTTCGGGTCGATTTTGGTGAAATATCCACTTTCTCACCCAAAAATGAACTTACTATTGGAACTCCAATTAAACCAAACATATGTCTCTTAATCTATACATATTTGAATTATATATGTCAAATTTAGGTGGAATTAGTCTAAGTACCAAGTTTCGTGTTCATTTTTGTCGATTTTTGTGAATTTAAGCTTTATCACTTCCCAAAACTAACTTGATCTTACATATAGGAGTAAAACTAAGACACACCACTTACTTTATGCATACTTGAAGTGTTAATGTGATATTTAGGTGCTTTAGATTAGAAGTTCAAGTTTTGGGTCCATTTGCCGGGTCGATTTTGGTGAAAATCAACTTTCTCACCCAAAATGAACTTACTATTGCAACTCCAATTAAACCAGACATATATCCCTTAATATATACAAATTTGAACTATATATGTCAAATTTAGGTGGAATTGGTCAAAGTACCAATTTTCGGGTTCATTTTTGTCGATTTTTGTGAATTTAAACTTTATCACTTCTCAAAACTAACTAGATCTTACATATAGGAGCAAAAATATCACACACCACTTACCTTATGCATACTTGAAGTGTTAATGTGATATTTAGGTGCTTTAGATTAGAAGTTCAAGTTTTGGGTCCGTTTGGTCGATTTTGGTGAAAAATCCACTTTCCCACCCAAATGAACTTACTATTGTAACCCCAATTAAACCAATCATATATCACTTAAACTATACATATTTGAACTATATATGGCAAATTTAGATGGAATTGGTTAAAGTACCAAGTTACGGATTGAGTTTGTCGATTTTTGTGAATTTGAGCTTTTACTTCCCAAAAACTAACTAGATCTTACATATGGGAGCAAAACTAACACACGCCACTTACTTTATGCATACTTGAAGTGTTAATGAAAAATTTAGGTGCAAAAGATTTGAATTTCAAGTGTTGGGTCCGTTTCGGGGTCGATTTTGGTGAAAAATCCACTTTCTCACCCAAGAATGAACTTATTATTGCAACTCCAACTAAAAAAAACATATATCACTTAATATTTGAACTATATATAGTCAAATTTAGGTGGAATTGGTCAAAGTGCCAAGTTTCGGATTCATTTTTGTCGATTTTTGTGAATTTGAGCTATTTTACTTCCCAAAACTAACTAGATCTTATATATAGGAGCAAAACTAACACACACTTAGTTACTTTATGCATACTTGAAGTGTTAATGAGAAATTTAGGTGCAATAGATTAGAAGTTCAAGTTTGGGGTTCGTTTCGGGGTCGATTTTGGTGGAAAATCCACTATCTCACCCAAAATAAAATTACTATTGCAACTCCAGCTAAACCATACATATATCACGTAATATATACGTATTTGAACTATATATGTCAAATTTAGGTGGAATTGGTCCAAAGTACCATGTTTCGGGTTCATTTTGTCGATTTTTGTGAAATTGAGCTATTTACTTCCCAAAACTAACTAGGTCTTACATATAGGAGCAAAACTAACACACAGACTTACTTTATGCATACTTGAAGTGTTAATGTGAAATTTAGGTGCAATAGATTAGAAGTTCAAGTTTTGGGTTCGTTTTGGGGGTTGATTTTGGTGAAAAATCCATTTTCTCACCCAAAAGGAACTTACTATTGCAACTCCAATTAAACCAAACATATTTCACTTAATCTATACATATTTGAACTATATATGTCAAATTTAGATGGAATTGGTTAAAGTACCAAATTTCGGGTTCATTTTGTCGATTTTTTGTGAATTTGAGCTATTTTACTTCCCAAAACCAACTAGATCTTACATATGGGAGCAAAATTAACACACACCATTTACTTTATGCACACTTGAAGTGTTAATGTGAAATTCAGGTGCAAAAGATTAGAAGTTCAAGTTTTGGGTTCATTTCGGGGTCGATTTTTATGAAAAAATCCACTTTCTCACCAAAATGAACTGCCCATTACGACTCGAACTAAGCTAGACATATACACTTAATCTATACATATTCGAACTATATAAGTCAAATTTTTTAGAAATTGGTCAAAGTACAAAGTTTCGGGTTTTATTTTGTCGATTTTTGTGAATTTGAGCTATTTTTACTTCTTAAAACTAACTAGATCTACCATATAGGAGCAAAACTAACACACGCCACTTACTTTATGCATACTTGAAGTGTTAATGTGAAATTTAGGAGCAAAAGATTAGAATTTCATGTTTTGGGTTGGTTTTCGGGGTCGATTATAGTGAAAAATCCACTTTCTCACCAAAATGAATTTACTATTGCAACTCCAATTAAACCAAACATATGTCGCTTAATCTATACATATTTGAACTATGAATATGTCAAATTTAGGGTGGAATTGGTCAAAGTACCAAGTTTCGGGTTCATTTTTGTCGATTTTTGTGAAGTAAAGCTTTATCACTTCCCAAAACTAACTTGATCTTACATATAGGAGCAAAAATAACACACACCACTTACTTCATGCCTACTTGAAGT